>JAQNBH010000009.1:42664508-43247627 GCA_028752905.1 Cladorhizidae sp. MBARI D1340-BT2 | reverse complement strand
GTCATAGTTCTCAGCCTCTACTCTATAATGCTTCAGGTCATAGTTCTCAGCCTCTACTCTATAATGCTTCAGGCCATAGTTCTCAGCCTCTACTCTATAATGCTTCAGGCCATAGTTCTCAGCCTCTACTCTATAATGCTTCAGGTCATAGTTCTCAGCCTCTACTCTATAATGCTTCAGGTCATAGTTCTCAGCCTCTACTCTATAATGTTTCAGGTCATAGTTCTCAGCCTCTACTCTATAATGCTTCAGGCCATAGTTCTCAGCCTCTACTCTATAATGCTTCAGGTCATAGTTCTCAGCCTCTACTCTATATAATGCTTCAGGTCATAGTTCTCAGCCTCTACTCTATAATGCTTCAGGCCATAGTTCTCAGCCTCTACTCTATAATGCTTCAGGCCATAGTTCTCAGCCTCTACTCTATAATGCTTCAGGTCATAGTTCTCAGCCTCTACTCTATATAATGCTTCAGGTCATAGTTCTCAGCCTCCACTCTATAATGCTTCAGGTCATAGTTCTCAGCCTCTACTCTATAATGCTTCAGGCCATAGTTCTCAGCCTCTACTCTATAATGCTTCAGGTCATAGTTCTCAGCCTCTACTCTATAATGCTTCAGGTTATAGTTCTCAGCCTCTACTCTATAATGCTTCAGGCCATAGTTCTCAGCCTCTACTCTATAATGCTTCAGGTCATAGTTCTCAGCCTCTACTCTATAATGCTTCAGGTCATAGTTCTCAGCCTCTACTCTATAATGCTTCAGGCCATAGTTCTCAGCCTCTACTCTATAATGCTTCAGGTCATAGTTCTCAGCCTCTACTCTATAATGCTTCAGGCCATAGTTCTCAGCCTCTACTCTATAATGCTTCAGGTCATAGTTCTCAGCCTCTACTCTATAATGCTTCAGGCCATAGTTCTCAGCCTCTACTCTATAATGCTTCAGGCCATAGTTCTCAGCCTCCACTCTATAATGCTTCAGGTCATAGTTCTCAGCCTCTACTCTATAATGCTTCAGGCCATAGTTCTCAGCCTCTACTCTATAATGCTTCAGGCCATAGTTCTCAGCCTCTACTCTATAATGCTTCAGGTCATAGTTCTCAGCCTCTAATGCTTCAGGCCATAGTTCTCAGCCTCTACTCTATAATGCTTCAGGCCATAGTTCTCAGCCTCTACTCTATAATGCTTCAGGCCATAGTTCTCAGCCTCTACTCTATAATGCTTCAGGTCATAGTTCTCAGCCTCTACTCTATAATGCTTCAGGTCATAGTTCTCAGCCTCTACTCTATAATGCTTCAGGCCATAGTTCTCAGCCTCTACTCTATAATGCTTCAGGCCATAGTTCTCAGCCTCTACTCTATAATGCTTCAGGTCATAGTTCTCAGCCTCTACTCTATAATGCTTCAGGTCATAGTTCTCAGCCTCTACTCTATAATGCTTCAGGCCATAGTTCTCAGCCTCTACTCTATAATGCTTCAGGTCATAGTTCTCAGCCTCTACTCTATAATGCTTCAGGCCATAGTTCTCAGCCTCTACTCTATAATGCTTCAGGCCATAGTTCTCAGCCTCTACTCTATAATGCTTCAGGTCATAGTTCTCAGCCTCTACTCTATAATGCTTCAGGTCATAGTTCTCAGCCTCTACTCTATAATGCTTCAGGCCATAGTTCTCAGCCTCTACTCTATAATGCTTCAGGTCATAGTTCTCAGCCTCTACTCTATATAATGTCCAGCTTCTGCCTTTAGGTGTTCATATAATTTGTTTGGGGTGTGCTTAAAGTTTTATTCATTTTGTGTTTGCTTGTGACTTAATGCAACTCGAATTTGGTTTTCTATAATTGGCCCTTTTCTATCACATTTGGTCCTAATTGCCTTCAAATTCAACCGAAGGATGTCCTAAGTTTGTATATAACCTCTCTGCCTGTTTATGGTGCAGTGCACGGTCTTCCAGAGTTGAGCTGCGGCTTGATGGCCAGTGGAAGACCAGCCAGTCAAGGGTCAGTACTTACAGCCTTGAAGGATGGACTGATTGGTATGTTTCACGAAACTAGTCTGGTCATGTATATATGTGCATGCGTATGCATACATAGCGTGTACATGTGCTCCCAATCATGTATGCATACATAGCATGTACATGTGCTCCCAATCATGTATGCATACATAGCATGTACATGTGCTCCCAATCATGTATGCATACATAGCATGTACATGTGCTCCCAATCATGTATGCATACATAGCGTGTACATGTGCTCCCAATCATGTATGCATACATAGCATTTACATGTGCTCCCAATCATGCATGCACACATAGCATGTACATGTGCTCCCAATCATGTATGCATACATAGCATGTACATGTGCTCCCATGCATGCATACATAGCGTGTACATGTGCTCCCAATCATGTATGCATACATAGCATGTACATGTGCTCCCAATCATGCATGCATACATAGCATGTACATGTGCTCCCAATCATGTATGCATACATAGCATGTACATGTGCTCACAATCATGCATGCATACATAGCATGTACATGTGCTCACAATCATGCATGCATACATAGCATGTACATGTGCTCACAATCATGCATGCACACATAGCATGTACATGTGCTCCCAGTCATGAGTTATGCATTCCCAACAAATCCTCTGGCATGTTGAGTGAACCTATGCCATGTTCTATGAAGTTGTAGTCAGAGAGAGAACACACAGAGAGGTCGGCAGGTGGGTTGTAACAATCTCGTAGTCAGGGAGAGAACACACAGAGAGGTCGGCAGATGGCTTCAGTTTTAAATACCTGCAGTTAGCCACAGATCTTAATTAAATGACAAAATAATGACATCATTTGAGACATGCTGGCAGGCTCCATTGTGAGGTGGCAAACTATAACTGTGATTTCCTGGTGTCAGAAGAGTTCCATGGCTTCATGTTCTCACTAGCTTAGTGCATCTCAACTGGGATTTTTAAGATATGCTACTGAAAACTCTTTTTTAAGACTGAACTGTTTTTTTGAGATGTGCATTGGAATTTTGTTGTTGTTGGTGACGTAAAGAAAGCCAGTCAAGTGAAATGGCTGAGTTCACCAACTGGTTGCTTAGCAAGTAATAGCATCTCAATGAACTCTCAGTTGAGATAATAACATTAAAATCACCTTCTCAATAATCAACTTCAAATTGTATTCACTCGACGTTTCAACTAGATGCTCTAGACTTCATCATGAAGGCTAGAGCATCGAAACGTCGAGTGAATACAATTTGAAGTTGATTATTGAGAAGGTGATTTTAAAGTAATAGCATGTTCAGTTTAAGTGCAAGCTGGTAGTGATGGGGTGCTTCTTTTGTTCTTGTGTTCTTTCATCCTCAAGGCTGCCGGTTCACAGTACGATACTGGCCGAGCAAGAGATTAAGTTACATCACTACACATTGCATATACATGCATGACAGTTAAGTTACGTCGCTTCACATTGCATATACATGCATGACAGTTAAGTTACGTCGCTTCACATTGCACATACATGCATGACAGTTAAGTTACGTCGCTTCACATTGCATATACGTGCATGACGAAACAAGACGCTTGACTCAACCATGGCCATGCCAGCATCTCGGAGCTTGGCTACAGTACGGTTGCAATGTGTTGATATGTTGCAAGGTAAGTACGAAGATGTTGTGTTTGCATCTTTGAGCAACAAGGTAAACCTGTCAAGACCATGTGACCCCCCGGACACTAGTAGTCCTCTTTATCCTGTTGATGGCCAGCCACTTATTAGCTGAGAAATGGACATCAGAATTCAGAGCGATCTCTTTAGAGAAAAATGTGCAGAATAACTTACAGAAATTCCCATATTTGGAGCATTTTATTCCAAAGAGTATTCTTCATATTTCTCACCTCAATGTGGAGAGCAGACTTTCTCTCTGGCATGCCACATGGATTCACTCGTGAGGCTCACAGCATGCAAATGGAGACAGTCCACTTTTGCAACAAGAAAAACTTGAAGCAGCTAATTTTTCTTTACATCACAATTATGATGCTTTGGTAAATATATTTTAGCCTTCTTTAGAGTGAAGGCCAAAGCTGTCAGCCAAAATGTTGCTGAATAATTAAGCAGGTATGAAGAAATATTGTTGTTACTATCTCGCATAACTAAACTACTACACTACCTTGTTTGCAACCTTGTGAAATCTATTCTGCAACCTCGCGAATTCTATTCTGCAACCTTGCGAATTCTATTCTGCAACCTTGCAAAATCTATTCTGCAACCTTGCAAAATCTATTCTGCAACCTTGCGAATTCTATTCTGCAATCTTGCGAATTCTATTCTGCAACCTTGCGAAATCTATTCTGCAACCTTGCGAATTCTATTCTGGTACCTTGCGAAATCTATTCTGCAACCCTGCGAAATCTATTCTGCAACCCTGCGAATTCTATTCTGCAACCTTGCGAATTCTATTCTGGAACCTTGCAAAATCTATTCTGCAACCTTGCGAATTCTATTCTGCAACCTTGCCAAATCTATTCTGCAACCCTGCGAATTCTATTCTGCAACCTTGCGAATTCTATTCTGGAACCTTGCAAAATCTATTCTGCAACCTTGCAAAATCTATTCTGCAACCTTGCGAATTCTATTCTGCAACCTTGCGAAATCTATTCTGCAACCTTGCGAATTCTATTCTGCAACCTTGCGAATTCTATTCTGGAACCTTGCAAAATCTATTCTGCAACCTTGCAAAATCTATTCTGCAACCTTGCAAAATCTATTCTGCAACCTTGCGAATTCTATTCTGCAACCTTGCGAATTCTATTCTGCAACCTTGTAGAAAAAATTGTCATCTTGTTTGCAACTTTTTCAAATCTATTCCCAAGAGAGGGCGACAAGTGATCCAAGTTGCTAATGTTTACAAAACGCCTGGAGGCAGTTAGTTCTTCTTGGACGAGGCATTCCATGGTCAGTATCAAATTCAGAATTGTCAGTTAAAGGATCTAATAAAGGTGTTAGGACTAGGCTCACAAAACACACCTATATCTGGTGTAGACAAATATGTAATACTTTATGAAATGACTGCCTAATTTGGCCATGGGTAAGATACAGGGCCATGATTGCTATATATATAGTATCACTGGTCTCCTTCCTGCATGGGCCATGGTTGCTATATAGTATCACTGGTCTCCTTCCTGCATGGGCCATGGTTGCTATATAGTATCACTGGTCTCCTTCCTGCATGGGCCATGGTTGCTATATAGTATCACTGGTCTCCTTCCTGCATGGGCCATGGTTGCTATATAGTATCACTGGTCTCCTTCCTGCATGGGCCATGGTTGCTATATAGTATCACTGGTCTCCTTCCTGTGTGGGCCATGGTTGCTATATAGTATCACTGGTCTCCTTCCTGTGTGGGCCATGGTTGCTATATAGTATCACTGGTCTCCTTCCTGCATGGGCCATGGTTGCTATATAGTATCACTGGTCTCCTTCCTGCATGGGCCATGGTTGCTATGTAGTATCACTGGTCTCCTTCCTGTGTGGGCCATGGTTGCTATATAGTATCACTGGTCTCCTTCCTGCATGGGCCATGGTTGCTATATAGTATCACTGGTCTCCTTCCTGCATGGGCCATGGTTGCTATATAGTATCACTAGTCTCCTTCCTGTGTGGGCCATGGTTGCTATATAGTATCACTGGTCTCCTTCCTGTGTGGGCCATGGTTGCTATATAGTATCACTGGTCTCCTTCCTGTGTGGGCCATGGTTGCTATATAGTGTCACTAGTCTCCTTCCTGCATGGGCCATGGTTGCTATATAGTATCACTGGTCTCCTTCCTGCGTGGGCCATGGTTGCTATATAGTATCACTGGTCTCCTTCCTGCATGGGCCATGGTTGATATATAGTATCACTGGTCTCCTTCCTGCATGGGCCATGGTTGCTATATAGTATCACTGGTCTCCTTCCTGCATGGGCCATGGTTGCTATATAGTATCACTGGTCTCCTTCCTGCGTGGGCCATGGTTGCTATATAGTATCACTGGTCTTCTTCCTGCGTGGGCCATGGTTGCTATATAGTATCACTGGTCTTCTTCCTGCATGGGCCATGGTTGCTATATAGTATCACTGGTCTCCTTCCTGCATGGGCCATGGTTGCTATAATTATAGTATCACTGGTCTCCTTCCTGCGTGGGCCATGGTTGCTATATAGTATCACTGGTCTTCTTCCTGCGTGGGCCATGGTTACTATATAGTATCACTGGTCTTCTTCCTGCGTGGGCCATGGTTACTATATAGTATCACTGGTCTTCTTCCTGCATGGGCCATGGTTGCTATAAAGTATCACTGGTCTCCTTCCTGCATGGGCCATGGTTGCTATATAGTATCACTGGTCTCCTTCCTGTGTGGGCCATGGTTGCTATATAGTATCACTGGTCTCCTTCCTGTGTGGGCCATGGTTGCTATATAGTATCACTGGTCTCCTTCCTGCATGGGCCATGGTTGCTATATAGTATCACTGGTCTCCTTCCTGCATGGGCCATGGTTGCTATATAGTATCACTGGTCTCCTTCCTGCATGGGCCATGATTGCTATATAGTATCACTGGTCTCCTTCCTGCATGGGCCATGATTGCTATATATAGTATCACTAGTCTCCTTCCTGGAAACATGGAACAAGTGGTACATCTGTTCTGGATCTCTCGTCTCCCTAGCCTCTGGTAAAACTGATGTCTTTTTGGCAAGCGAGGCAAGCTCCCAGTGCAGAGTTGGATAGAAAACTTGGTATTGCTGTGCATGACTTATCTATCTATCTATCTATCTATGTGTGTATCTACTGCCTGTTTGCCCGTAAATAATGGTTATCCTAGTGAACAGAAAGATTTAGAAACCAGCAGCAGATCCCTAGCTAGAGCAAAGAAAACTGCTGCCAAGCAAGTGAGAACAGGCTGCATGGTTAATAACTGCCAGGGAAGGAGGCTGGAGTGTCATTCTGTTATAGCTACTCAACCATCAGTAGCCGTGGAGGTGTGAGACCTTGAATAAAACAGGTTTGCTAAACTGGAAGTGATAGTCTCGGCGAATCTGGAGAACATCTGAGCGGGCTGTCGCCTTAACCTTGCACAAGTTTGGAATCTGTGAGGAGTGTCCAATTCTCTATTATCACCCGACAATATGATGACATCAATAATGTACAGATCAGTAATACTGTAAAAACCTTCAGCTGGGCTGGGGCTAGCACAGTGTGGCTACAATGATGATAAGATTTTGTCCTATTTCTCCATTGCACCTTCACTCACCACTCAATGCAATGGCCAACATAACAACAGGACCGTGTCAGATTGGCTGCCAATAAGCACTTACAAGTGCAAACTCCAGCATCATTCACGGAGATACGGTCTGCAATTTGCCAGATTTTTTTTTGTAGCAACTGCTTGCACGCTAGTGTTTTCTTCTCCGTGATGCGACGCATAGTCACAACATCACAATGACATCACAGAGAGTACATTCAGTAAGCACTTCTCCAAGCTTTGCTCTCAAGTTGTTGTTAATGATGTGCATGACGATATGTCGGCAGGTGTCCGAGATATCTGTAGTACTGATGAGGCACATTTGGGGAATAATATGTATGTACATACATGAGGTCATTACTATTCCTGGTGAAGGCTAGAGCACTTAGTATTCCTGGTGAAGGCTAGAACATCTAGTATTCCTGGTTAAGTCTAGAGCATCTAGTATTCCTGGCGAAGGCTAGAACATCTAGTATTCCTGGTGAAGGCTGGAACATCTAGTATTCCTGGTGAAGGCTAGAGCATCTAGTATTCCTGGTGAAGGCTAGAGCATCTAGTATTCCTGGTGAAGGCTAGAACATCTAGTATTCCTGGTGAAGGCTAGAACATCTAGTATTCCTGGTCAAGGCTAGAACATCTAGTATTCCTGGTGAAGGCTGGAACATCTAGTACTCCTGGTGAAGGCTAGAACATCTAGTATACCTGGTGAAGGCTAGAACATCTAGTATTCCTGGTGAAGGCTGGAACATCTAGTATTCCTGGTGAAGGCTAGAGCATCTAGTATTCCTGGTGAAGGCTAGAACATCTGTTAAGTCTAGAGCATCTAGTATTCCTGGCGAAGGCTAGAACATCTAGTATTCCTGGTGAAGGCTGGAACATCTAGTATTCCTGGTGAAGGCTAGAAAATCTAGTATTCCTGGTGAAGGCTAGAGCATCTAGTATTCCTGGTGAAGCTAGAACATCTAGTATTCCTGGTGAAGGCTAGATGTTAGTATTCCTGGTGAAGGCTGGAACATCTAGTATTCCTGGTGAAGGCTAGAGCATCTAGTATTCCTGGTGAAGGCTAGAACATCTAGTATTCCTGGTGAAGGCTAGAACATCCAGTATTACTGGTGAAGGCTAGAACATCTAGTATTCCTGGTGAAGGCTAGAACATCTAGTATTCCTGGTGAAGGGTGGAACATCTAGTATTCCTGGTGAAGGCTGGAGCATCTAGTATTCCTGGTGAAGGCTGGCTGGAACATCCAGTATTCCTGGTGAAGGCTAGAACATCTAGTATTCCTGGTGAAGGCTGGAGCATCTAGTATTCCTGGTGAAGGCTAGAACATCTAGTATTCCTGGTGAAGGCTAGAACATCTAGTATTCCTGGTGAAGGCTAGAACATCTAGTATTCCTGGTGAAGGCTAGAACATCTAGTATTCCTGGTGAAGGCTAGAGCATCTAGTATTCCTGGTGAAGGCTAGAACATCTAGTATTCCTGGTGAAGGCTAGAACATCTAGTATTCCTGGTGAAGGCTGGAACATCAGTATTCCTGGTGAAGGCTAGAGCATCTAGTATTCCTGGTGAAGGCTAGAACATCTAGTATTCCTGGTGAAGGCTAGAACATCTAGTATTCCTGGTGGTGAAGGCTAGAACATCTAGTATTCCAGCCTTTGGAACATCTAGTATTCCTGGTGAAGGCTAGAGCATCTAGTATTCCTGGTGAAGGCTGGAGCATCTAGTATTCCTGGTGAAGGCTGGAACATCTAGTATTCCTGGTGAAGGCTAGAACATCTAGTATTCCTGGTGAAGGCTGGAACATCTAGTATTCCTGGTGAAGGCTAGAACATCTAGTATTCCTGGTGAAGGCTAGAACATCTAGTATTCCTGGTGAAGGCTAGAACATCTAGTATTCCTGGTGAAGGCTAGAACATCTAGTATTCCTGGTGAAGGCTAGAACATCTAGTATTCCTGGTGAAGGCTAGAACATCCAGTATTCCTGGTGAAGGCTAGAACATCTAGTATTCCTGGTGAAGGCTAGAACATCTAGTATTCCTGGTGAAGGCTAGAACATCTAGTATTCCTGGTGAAGGCTGGAACATCTAGTATTCCTGGTAAAGGCTAGAGCATCTAGTATTCCTGGTGAAGGCTAGAACATCTAGTATTCCTGGTGAAGGCTAGAACATCTAGTATTCCTGGTGAAGGCTGGAGCATCTAGTATTCCTGGTGAAGGCTAGAACATCTAGTATTCCTGGTGAAGGCTAGAACATCTAGTATTCCTGGTGAAGGCTGGAACATCCAGTATTCCTGGTGAAGGCTAGAGCATCTAGTATTCCTGGTGAAGGCTAGAACATCTAGTATTCCTGGTGAAGGCTAGAACATCTAGTATTCCTTGTGAAGGCTAGAAGGCTAGAACATCTAGTATTCCTGGTGAAGGCTAGAGCATCTAGTATTCCTGGTGAAGGCTAGAACATCTAGTATTCCTGGTGAAGGCTAGAACATCTAGTATTCCTGGTGAAGGCTGGAACATCTAGTATTCCTGGTGAAGGCTGGAGCATCTAGTATTCCTGGTGAAGGCTAGAACATCTAGTATTCCTGGTGAAGGCTAGAACATCTAGTATTCCTGGTGAAGGCTGGAACATCTAGTATTCCTGGTGAAGGCTAGAACATCTAGTATTCCTGGTGAAGGCTAGAACATCTAGTATTCCTGGTGAAGGCCAGAACATCTAGTATTCCTGGTGAAGGCTAGAACATCTAGTATTCCTG
Organism: Cladorhizidae sp. MBARI D1340-BT2; assembly: GCA_028752905.1. NCBI lineage: Eukaryota > Metazoa > Porifera > Demospongiae > Poecilosclerida > Cladorhizidae > Cladorhizidae sp. MBARI D1340-BT2. The sequence continues at coordinate 43,237,617 of JAQNBH010000009.1, read as the reverse complement.
GTGAAGGCTAGAACATCTAGTATACCTGGTGAAGGCTAGAACTAGTATTCCTGGTGAAGGCTAGAACATCTAGTATTCCTGGTGAAGGCTAGAACATCTAGTATTCCTGGTGAAGGCTGGAACATCTAGTATTCCTGGTGAAGGCTAGAGCATCTAGTATTCCTAGTTGAAGGCTGGAACATCTAGTATTCCTGGTGAAGGCTAGAACATCTAGTATTCCTGGAACATCTAGTATTCCTGGTGAAGGCCAGAACATTTAGTATTCCTGGTGAAGGCTGGAGCATCTAGTATTCCTGGTGAAGGCTAGAACATCTAGTATTCCTGGTGAAGGCTAGAGCGTCTAGTTGAAGGCTGGAACATCTAGTATTCCTGGTGAAGGCTAGAACATCTAGTATTCCTGGAACATCTAGTATTCCTGGTGAAGGCCAGAATATTTAGTATTCCTGGTGAAGGCTGGAGCATCTAGTATTCCTTGTGAAGGCTAGAACATCTAGTATTCCTGGTGAAGGCTAGAACATCTAGTATTCCTGGTGAAGGCTAGAACATCTAGTATTCCTGGTGAAGGCTAGAACATCTAGTATTCCTGGTGAAGGCTAGAACATCTAGTATTCCTGGTGAAGGCTAGAACATCTAGTATTCCTGGTGAATGCTAGAACATCTAGTATTCCTGGTGAAGGCTAGAACATCTAGTATTCCTGGTGAAGGCTAGAACATCTAGTATTCCTGGTGAAGGCTAGAACATCTAGTATTCCTGGTGAAGGCTAGAACATCTAGTATTCCTGGGGAAGGCTAGAACATCTAGTATTCCTGGTGAAGGCTAGAACATCTAGTATTCCTGGTGAAGGCTAGAGCATCTAGTATTCCTGGTGAAGGCTAGAACATCTAGTATACCTGGTGAAGGCTAGAACATCTAGTATTCCTGGTGAAGGCTAGAACATCTAGTATTCCTGGTGAAGGCTGGAACATCTAGTATTCCTGGTGAAGGCTAGAACATCTAGTATTCCTGGTGAAGGCTGGACTGGAACATCTAGTATTCCTGGTGAAGGCTAGAACATCTAGTATTCCTGGTGAAGGCTAGAACATCTAGTATTCCTGGTGAAGGCTAGAACATCTAGTATTCCTGGTGAAGGCTAGAACATCTAGTATTCCTGGTGAAGGCTGGAACATCTAGTATTCCTGGTGAAGGCTAGAACATCTAGTATTCCTGGTGAAGGCTAGAACATCTAGTATTCCTGGAGCATCTAGTATTCCTGGAGCATCTAGTGGAAACGTCGAGTGAGATAAATTTCAAGTTGATTTCTGAGAAAGTTATTGTATCTGATTGACAATTTGTGGGACTAAGTGCAGACATGTTCATGGGCCATTACCTGGTGACATATCCCCATCTTACTGGCAATGGAATGGTCGACTTGTTTATCTTACCCAGTGAAGACCAAACGTAGTACTGGAGAGATTTGTAAACATCCTCTGGGCATAGTAGGTGTGATCATGGAATGTCCCTCTCAGGTGATGATGTCGGGTCAAAATATCCTGTCGTGCCCTCGCATACCCGGAAGGAACAGAGAAAAATTTGCCGCTTCGTTAATGCTGTCGTCCACCAAGACCAGCAGTCTGGGAAAATTCATACACCTTGTATCACAACCAAGTAGCACTCTCCCTTCATGGTGGTGGGAATCTCATTAGCTGAGGGTCTAAATGGGATGCCGTCTAAGAGGTGTGAAGTAACAAAGAGACTGAGTGGGTTAATGCAGTTATTTTAATTGGTCTTCTTTAATTGGTGGCAGGTAACACGGCAAGAGACTTGGCTCGTCCCCACATTTTCTGGAATTTTCCGTTACTCACCTTTGACCTCTGATTCCATCACCCGTGTTCTTCTTTTCAGAGAGCATCAAACATTGCTGGTGTTCACCGCATGGAGACGGGTCCGATCTCAGAGAGCATCAAACATTGCTGGTGTTCACCGCATGGAGACGGGTCCGATCTCAGAGAGCATCAAACATTGCTGGTGTTCACCGCATGGAGACAGGTCCGATCTTCCGGATGATCACTCGCTGCTTATGGTGTGCAGGTTACTTTGGTTCTTCTTGGATAGTTTTTCATCACTCTGGGCTCTCCAGCTCACTGGTCAAGTGCATCTCATCCACAAGAGAAAGGTGTCGGTACTTCTCTAGCATTGCGACATTGTGGGTACTCTCACTAGAGCCAAGAAAGAATGGAACAAACCATTTTACATGCCACAAGTCATCTAGAGATGGAATGTCTGCTGTACACACATCTCATGTGTGCTGTACACACATCTCAATGCATTAACTTCAGCATACTCTAACAAATATTAGTTCTACACTTTTTGGGCGTCATTCGATTTTGGGGGTGGGGGGGAAGTGTGGGGGGAGGGAGGGGATAGATTTTTAATGACAGTGGAACATTCGTTCTCTCTGTATATTCTTTGTATGTTCTGTTGAGCAGGCCCATCTGTACCAGTTTGTCTTCACTTGTAACAACAAAGGGTTGTAGCCACACGCTGCAATAAGGATGACCTGGCAGTGAAGAAGTGGGTTTTCTGGATCCTCTGGCCCAGTTCAATAAGACCTTTCTCTGTGACGTCTGACTTGCAAATGCCCTTCCATCTGTACTACATGTAGGTGCTGGTGGATTAATGACTACATGGGGTGTGCTTGACACCTCTGACCACAACAGCTTATTCCTCACCTGGCTCTCACCTTACCTCATGCAGCCATTCCTCCCCACCTGGCTGGCCCTCACCTTACCTCATGCAGCCATTCTTCCCCACCTGGCTCTCACCTTACCTCATGCAGCCATTCTTCCCCACCTGGCTGGCTCTCACCTTGCCTCCATGCGCCATTCTTCCCCACCTGGCTGGCTCTCACCTTCCATGCAGCCATTCTTCCCCACCTGGCACTCACCTTACCTCCATGCCACCATTCCTCCCCACCTGGCTGGCTCTCACCTTACCTCATGCAGCCATTCTTCCCCACCTGGCTGGCTCTCACCTTGCCTCATGCAGCCATTCTTCCCCACCTGGCTGGCTCTCACCTTACCTCATGCAGCCATTCCTTCCCACCTGGCTGGCTCTCACCTTACCTCATGCAGCCATTCCTCCCCACCTGGCTCTCACCTTGCCTCCATGCACCATTCTTCCCCACCTGGCTGGCTCTCACCTTACCTCATGCAGCCATTCCTCCCCACCTGGCTGGCTCTCACCTTACCTCATGCAGCCATTCCTACCCACCTGGCTGGCTCTCACCTTACCTCATGCAGCCATTCCTACCCACCTGGCTGGCTCTCACCTTACCTCATGCAGCCATTCCTACCCACCTGGCTGGCTCTCACCTTACCTCCATGCTACCATTCCTCCCCACCTGGCTGGCTCTCACCTTACCTCATGCCACCATTCCTCCCCACCTGTGGCTCTCACCTTACCTCATGCAGCCATTCCTCCCCACCTGGCTGGCTCTCACCTTACCTCATGCAGCCATTCTTCCCCACCTGGCTGGCTCTCACCTTACCTCATGCAGCCATTCCTCCCCACCTGGCTGGCTCTCACCTTACCTATGCAGCCATTCCTTCCCACCTGGCTGGCTCTCACCTTGCCTCCATGCCACCATTCCTCCCCACCTGGCTGGCTCTCACCTTACCTCATGCAGCCATTCTTCCCCACCTGGCTGGCTCTCACCTTGCCTCATGCAGCCATTCTTCCCCACCTGGCTGGCTCTCACCTTACCTCATGCAGCCATTCCTTCCCACCTGGCTGGCTCTCACCTTACCTCATGCAGCCATTCCTCCCCACCTGGCTCTCACCTTGCCTCCATGCACCATTCTTCCCCACCTGGCTGGCTCTCACCTTACCTCATGCAGCCATTCCTCCCCACCTGGCTGGCTCTCACCTTACCTCATGCAGCCATTCCTACCCACCTGGCTGGCTCTCACCTTACCTCATGCAGCCATTCCTACCCACCTGGCTGGCTCTCACCTTACCTCATGCAGCCATTCCTACCCACCTGGCTGGCTCTCACCTTACCTCCATGCTACCATTCCTCCCCACCTGGCTGGCTCTCACCTTACCTCATGCCACCATTCCTCCCCACCTGTGGCTCTCACCTTACCTCATGCAGCCATTCCTCCCCACCTGGCTGGCTCTCACCTTACCTCATGCAGCCATTCCTCCCCACCTGGCTGGCTCTCACCTTGCCTCATGCAGCCATTCTTCCCCACCTGGCTGGCTCTCACCTTACCTCATGCAGCCATTCTTCCCCACCTGGCTGGCACTCACCTTACCTCATGCAGCCATTCTTCCCCACCTGGCTGGCTCTCACCTTGCCTCCATGCCACCATTCCTCCCCACCTGGCTGGCTCTCACCTTACCTCATGCCACCATTCCTCCCCACCTGTGGCTCTCACCTTGCCTCATGCAGCCATTCCCCCTCACCTGGCTGGCTCTCACCTTGCCTCATGCAGCCATTCCTCCCCACCTGGCTGGCTCTCACCTTATCTCCATGCGCCATTCCTCCCTACCTGGCTCTCACCTTACCTCATGCAGCCATTCCTCCCCACCTGGCTGGCTCTCACCTTGCCTCATGCAGCCATTCCTCCCCACCTGGCTGGCTCTCACCTTACCTCATGCAGCCATTCCTCCCCACCTGGCTGGCTCTCACCTTGCCTCGTGCAGCCATTCCTCCCCACCTGGCCCTCACCTTGCCTCATGCAGCCATTCCTCCTCACCTGTGGCGCTCACCTTACCTCATGCAGACATTCCTCCCCACCTGGCTGGCTCTCACCTTACCTCATGCAGCCATTCCTCCCCACCTGGCTCTCACCTTACCTCATGCAGCCATTCTTCCCCACCTGGCTGGCTCTCACCTTACCTATGCAGCCATTCCTTCCCACCTGGCTGGCTCTCACCTTGCCTCCATGCCACCATTCCTCCCCACCTGGCTGGCTCTCTCACCTTACCTCATGCAGCCATTCCTCCCCACCTGGCTGGCTCTCACCTTGCCTCATGCAGCCATTCCTCCCCACCTGGCACTCACCTTGCCTCCATGCCACCATTCCTCCCCACCTGGCTGGCTCTTACCTTATGCCGCAGGCGCAGAATTTGGTTATACTCAAAGGCAGACTTTGAAGGTTTGAGTGATGACATCATTCAGCATGTTTGAGTCAGAGATGCAACAATTGAACAGTTTTGGGAAGGGTTCAGGGAGAAGCTCAAGGTCAGTATCGCTCAATGTATCCCTTTAAAAAACAGAGAATCACTTCCGTGGGTGAGTAAGAAGGTGGTGCACCTGATGAAAACCAGAGACAAAACCCACAAGTACACCAGGAAAGTGAGCTACCTTTCTGACTATTGGTCCAAGAGGAATAAGGTAATGGCAGCTCTGTGAGCAAAAGAAGTCCTTCTTTACTGCCATGTCCAAGAGCTTGAGTAACTTCTGGTTGGCTTACCACTCTGTCTCCAAGGTGAATAAACGTGTTCCAACTATCCTGACCAGTGGAGTCAAGTCTGCCCCATTGGACCAAGACAAAGCAACTCTCATCAATAACTACTTCTCATCATGTTTCTGAATCTACACATTTGCCTGTGCCTCCAGACACACAGTGTTCTCCCCTGTGCCTCCAGACACACAGTGTTCTCTCCTGTGCCTCCAGACACACAGTGTTCTCCCTGTGCCTCCAGACACACAGTGTTCTCCCCTGTACCTCCAGACACACAGTGTTCTCCCTGTGCCTCCAGAAACACAGTGCTCTCCCTGTGCCTCCAGACACACAGTGTTCTCTTCTGTGCCTCCAGACACACAGTGTTCTCCCTGTGCCTCCAGACACACAGTGTTCTCCCTGTACCTCCAGACACACAGTGTTCTCCCCTGTGCCTCCAGACACACAGTGTTCTCCCTGTGCCTCCAGACACACAGTGTTCTCCCTGTACCTCCAGACACACAGTGTTCTCCCTGTGCCTCCAGACACACAGTGTTCTCCCTGTACCTCCAGACACACAGTGTTCTCCCTGTGCCTCCAGACACACAGTGTTCTCCCCTGTGCCTCCAGACACACAGTGTTCTCCCTGTACCTCCAGACACACAGTGTTCTCCCTGTACCTCCAGACACACAGTGTTCTCCCCTGTGCCTCCAGACACACAGTGTTCTCCCTGTGCCTCCAGACACACAGTGTTCTCCCTGTGCCTCCAGACACACAGTGTTCTCCCCTGTGCCTCCAGACACAGTGTTCTCCCTGTGCCTCCAGACACACAGTGTTCTCCAGACACACAGTGTTCTCCCTGTACCTCCAGACACACAGTGTTCTCCCTGTGCCTCCAGACACACAGTGTTCTCCCTGTGCCTCCAGACACAGTGTTCTCCAGACACACAGTGTTCTTCCCTGTGCCTCCAGACACACAGTGTTCTCCCTGTGCCTCCAGACACACAGTGTTCTCCCTGTGCCTCCAGACACACAGTGTTCTCCCTGTGCCTCCAGACACACAGTGTTCTCCCTGTGCCTCCAGACACACAGTGTTCTCCCTGTGCCTCCAGACACACAGTGTTCTCCCCTGTGCCTCCAGACACACAGTGTTCTCCCCTGTGCCTCCAGACACACAGTGTTCTCCCCTGTGCCTCCAGACACACAGTGTTCTCCCTGTGCCTCCAGACACACAGTGTTCTCCCTGTGCCTCCAGACACACAGTGTTCTCCCTGTACCTCCAGACACACAGTGTTCTCCCCTGTACCTCCAGACACACAGTGTTCTCCCCTGTGCCTCCAGACACACAGTGTTCTCCCTGTGCCTCCAGACACACAGTGTTCTCCCTGTGCCTCCAGACACACAGTGTTCTCCCTGTGCCTCCAGACACACAGTGTTCTCTCCTGTGCCTCCAGACACACAGTGTTCTCCCTGTGCCTCCAGACACACAGTGTTCTCCCCTGTGCCTCCAGACACACAGTGTTCTCTCCTGTGCCTCCAGACACACAGTGTTCTCCCCTGTGCCTCCAGACACACAGTGTTCTCCCTGTGCCTCCAGACACACAGTGTTCTCCCTGTGCCTCCAGACACACAGTGTTCTCTCCTGTGCCTCCAGACACACAGTGTTCTCCCCTGTGCCTCCAGACACACAGTGTTCTCCCTGTGCCTCCAGACACACAGTGTTCTCCCTGTGCCTCCAGACACACAGTGTTCTCCCCTGTGCCTCCAGACACACAGTGTTCTCCCCTGTGCCTCCAGACACACAGTGTTCTCCCTGTGCCTCCAGACACACAGTGTTCTCTCCTGTGCCTCCAGACACACAGTGTTCTCCCCTGTGCCTCCAGACACACAGTGTTCTCCCCTGTGCCTCCAGACACACAGTGTTCTCCCTGTGCCTCCAGACACACAGTGTTCTCTCCTGTGCCTCCAGACACACAGTGTTCTCCCTGTGCCTCCAGACACACAGTGTTCTCCCCTGTGCCTCCAGACACACAGTGTTCTCCCTGTGCCTCCAGACACACAGTGTTCTCTCCTGTGCCTCCAGACACACAGTGTTCTCCCCTGTGCCTCCAGACACACAGTGTTCTCCCTGTGCCTCCAGACACACAGTGTTCTCCCTGTGCCTCCATACACACAGTGTTCTCCCTGTGCCTCCAGACACACAGTGTTCTCCCTGTGCCTCCAGACACACAGTGTTCTCCCTGTGCCTCCAGACACACAGTGTTCTCCCTGTGCCTCCAGACACACAGTGTTCTCCCCTGTGCCTCCAGACACACAGTGTTCTCCCCTGTGCCTCCAGACACACAGTGTTCTCCCTGTACCTCCAGACACACAGTGTTCTCCCCTGTACCTCCAGACACACAGTGTTCTCCCCTGTGCCTCCAGACACACAGTGTTCTCCCTGTGCCTCCAGACACACAGTGTTCTCCCTGTGCCTCCAGACACACAGTGTTCTCCCTGTGCCTCCAGACACACAGTGTTCTCCCTGTGCCTCCAGACACACAGTGTTCTCTCCTGTGCCTCCAGACACACAGTGTTCTCCCTGTGCCTCCAGACACACAGTGTTCTCCCTGTGCCTCCAGACACACAGTGTTCTCCCTGTGCCTCCAGACACACAGTGTTCTCTCCTGTGCCTCCAGACACACAGTGTTCTCCCCTGTGCCTCCAGACACACAGTGTTCTCCCTGTGCCTCCAGACACACAGTGTTCTCCCTGTGCCTCCAGACACACAGTGTTCTCCCCTGTGCCTCCAGACACACAGTGTTCTCCCCTGTGCCTCCAGACACACAGTGTTCTCCCTGTGCCTCCAGACACACAGTGTTCTCTCCTGTGCCTCCAGACACACAGTGTTCTCCCCTGTGCCTCCAGACACACAGTGTTCTCCCCTGTGCCTCCAGACACACAGTGTTCTCCCTGTGCCTCCAGACACACAGTGTTCTCTCCTGTGCCTCCAGACACACAGTGTTCTCCCCTGTGCCTCCAGACACACAGTGTTCTCCCTGTGCCTCCAGACACACAGTGTTCTCCCTGTGCCTCCAGACACACAGTGTTCTCCCCTGTGCCTCCAGACACAACAGTGTTCTCCCCTGTGCCTCCAGACACACAGTGTTCTCCCTGTGCCTCCAGACACACAGTGTTCTCTCCTGTGCCTCCAGACACACAGTGTTCTCCCCTGTGCCTCCAGACACCAGACACACAGTGTTCTCCCCTGTGCCTCCAGACACACAGTGTTCTCCCTGTGCCTCCAGACACACAGTGTTCTCTCCTGTGCCTCCAGACACACAGTGTTCTCCCTGTGCCTCCAGACACACAGTGTTCTCCCCTGTGCCTCCAGACACACAGTGTTCTCCCTGTGCCTCCAGACACACAGTGTTCTCCCTGTGCCTCCAGACACACAGTGTTCTCCCCTGTGCCTCCAGACACACAGTGTTCTCTCCTGTGCCTCCAGACACACAGTGTTCTCCCTGTGCCTCCAGACACACAGTGTTCTCCCTGTGCCTCCAGACACACAGTGTTCCTGTGCCTCCAGACACACAGTGTTCTCCCTGTGCCTCCAGACACACAGTGTTCTCTCCTGTGCCTCCAGACACACAGTGCTCTCCCCTGTGCCTCCAGACACACAGTGTTCTCCCCTGTGCCTCCAGACACACAGTGTTCTCCTGCTAGCCTCTGAGGCAGTAGAATGCTCAACTCTGATATACTATTGCTAATCAAGTCCATGTCGTTAGTGTCCCTGATGGGATATTCTGAGGATTGTGCAGAGTTTATCTCACTTTCTACAGGAAGTATCCCTCGGGAATGAAGTCTCAGATAACTCACATCGTTAAGATGGGGACCCGGCACTTGTTCCAATTATCATCCAATTTCACTGCTGTCTCTGATTGCCAAGCTGTTGGAACACCTGGTGCATAACACGCTGATAACTCACCTGGTACATAACACGCTGATAACTCACCTGGTGCATAACACGCTGATAACTCACCTGGTACATAACACGCTGATAACTCACCTGTTGCATAACACGCTGATAACTCACCTGGTACATAACACGCTGATAACTCACCTGGTGCATAATACGCTGATAACTCACCTGGTGCATAATACGCTGATAACTCACCTGTTGCATAACACGCTGATAACTCACCTGTTGCATAACACGCTGATAACTCACCTGGTACATAACACGCTGATAACTCACCTGGTACATAACACGCTGATAACTCACCTGGTGCATAATACGCTGATAACTCACCTGGTACATAACACGCTGATAACTCACCTGTTGCATAACACGCTGATAACTCACCTGGTACATAACACGCTGATAACTCACCTGGTGCATAACATGCTTATAACTCGCCTGGTACATAACACGCTGATAACTCACCTGGGCATAACACGCTGATAACTCACCTGTTGCATAACACGCTGATAACTCAGGTGCGACAAAATGGGTTCTTGTCTAGCGAGCAGCTTCGACTTAGGCCAGGAAGTCCACCCTTTATAGAGCACAATGTCATCTGTGAAAAGGCATTTCTTGAGATGAATATGTCAAAAATAGAATTAACAGACAGAAGGAAAAGGAGAGAGTCCATGATTGAGCCTTGTGGAGCACCTGATGAAATTCTAGCTTCAGGGGAGTGAGCTCCATTGAGGACCACTTTCAACGAGCCAGCGAGGAGAGGATCATATTGTGAGATAGTGGGTCAAAGGCCTTTGAAAGATTAAAGAATACACAAGCCACTCATTCCTCTCGAAAACCTCATGCCAGTCTCCAGTGGCAACCAGAATTGCTTCTTCAATTGCATGTAAGTTATAATTGAACAGCAGGAAGACAGAGAGCCACTGATCTCAAGGAAGCACTGCCACCCTGTCCTACACCTACATGTTGACGGGGCCTGCAATGAGCAAGTTAGCCATATTGGTTACCTTAGGTATCATCATCAGTCAGGATCTGAGCTGGGGACTTCACATCAACCTGGTGTGCTGTAAGGCCAGACAGTTGCTGGGCTTCTTGTACGAAGTAGTGAAACTAAATGCCTCACCTATCTCTACAAGGCAGTTGCCACGCCTCTCCTCAGCTACTGCTCCATGATACAGGACCCCACCTGAAGAATCATGCAACCTCCTTTTTCATTAATGTCGTCAAGTTATTGGACTCTGTCCCACAAGCTGGTCGACCTCTACTCAAACATGCCATTTAAAAGGGGGGCTGACGAAACCATTTGAGTAGTAAAGTGTTTAAAAACTTGTGGTTACCACTTTATAGCTCCATAGATTCTGCAAACTTCATGGTATGGACTTGATATATAGCTCAAAAGATAGGCCTCTCTGTGTGCTCTCTTTTGGCATAAAACATTTTTCATGGCTACAACTATACCCAAGTTATAGGAGCTAAAGTGGAGGGAACCTCAAAACCTGATTGCCTAATTTTGCCACATAAATATCTCCGGATTGCTAAATATCTCCAGATTGCCAAGTGCTAGAGAGTTGAAATTAGCAGTGGCTTGAGGAAGCCCTACTCTATGCAACGAGTGGTTTCATTAGGCGCTAAAGCTTAAGAAGAAGCTTTAAAAAATCCTCACTGTTGCTTGACTTCTGGAAAATAAATAACTCACTATTTTCCCATTACATGTTAACATACTTGAGCAATGCCCTCATTCTCTAGTGTATTGTGCAATTGCGTTCTCTCCCTCTCTCTCTCCTATTATTATGTATAGTTAGTTGGGCCTCCCTTGACAGTAGCTTTAGTTAGCTGGACCAGTCCATGTGCTGTGTTTCTCCCAGTGCTTAAGGTTTAATTCTATTATTTATTTAACTTTTATAAATCGCTTCCCTCCTGCACTGCATTTAAGATGAGATAGCACATTGCTGGAGTCAAGAAGGATGCTGGAGTCAAGAAGGATGCTGGAGTCAAGAAGGATGATGAAGAATAGTTAGCTCCAACTGGAAATAGCTCCAATATTACTAGAGTTTAGATGATTGGGGAGTTTAAATGATTGGGTACCGGTGAGCACAGAGCGGCTTTCATAGGCCAAAAATGGTTTCAAATCGCAAGACTAAAAACTACTTGCAGTGTTGTATAAATCAATACATCTTCCTTAATTTTTTTAAAATTTTATTATTTATCAAGTCCCTGAAGTAAAGTGATAGTCTTTGGCTATTGAAACCAATACACACCCACACATTCTCTGACTGAAACAAATGATGGGGCAAACCCTGTTATTGTTTTTTCTTTTGCAAATTACTTTTACCCCCCAATTAACATTCCTCTGCAGGGAAAAATACGTAATAGCTAATAGCTATCTCACGTTCTGTCGATTTTCTTTCACTTTCAATGTTTTGGTGCGACCATTTGACATTTGCAACAAAAACATAATTGCTGATTGAGAAGGAAATATTAATCGAATCTTGCAAGTATTTAACACCTCATTAACCCCTTGCAAGTATTTATCACCTCATTAACCCATGAAGAGGTCAAGTCTATAGCCTCCATCACCTGCTCACAGGCCCATGGCAACTGTGTACAAGACAGTTTAACAACTGCCTCCGGAATTTATTCTCACTCGACTTGTAAGGTAGTGGCCACAAGCAATTAAGCTTAAATTTCATATATAGCAGGCATAATGTTTGGAATTCCCTATGTACTTGTGGGGAGGAATATGATGGACCACCGCTGTCACCTGTGTGTCACCTGAGTTTGACCCCAGTTTCAAAATGATGGTCAGCAACCCCCCCCCCCCCCCCCCCCCCCCCCCCCCGCAGCTCACATATCAGCTAAAACTCACACCAGCAGCTTCCTAGCTGCCATAACTGTTGGTTTCAGCCAATGTTAACTCCAAAAACCAAAAAAAATTCCAAGCATGCCTTGAGTCCTTCACTAACTAGTAAACTGGCAGTGCAAAAATTCCTAGAAAGTGTTTTTTTTTAAACAACCAGCTCTTTCCATTGTGCAGCCACAACTTCCATTTCTTGATTGATTGTGGAATAAGGCAGTTAGTTGGTAAAGAGTTTCCATAAGTAATTGTGTCGACGACACAATCAACTAACGCATGTGCTCCACTTTATATGATCCTCATTCATTCTGCTGTTTGGTGTGTGGAATTCTCACCCCTGTGAAGCTTTAATGAGTCCAAAAGAGGCTGTAGCTGATCCTCTACCATAAAATCTGCTGTTTGGTTGGTGGAATTCTCCTGTGCAACTGTTGCTAAGTAAGTCCTTGAAGGAGACTGGTAGCTTGCCTTGCATTGGGTGCAGTCAACAATACAAGACATGGCATGTGCTGGGTGTGTGTGTGCTGCCCAATGGTAGAATACAAGACATGGCATGTGCTGGGTATGTGTGTGCTGCCCAATGGTAGAATACAAGACATGGCATGTGCTGGGTATGTGTGTGCTGCCCAATGGTAGAATACAAGACATGGCATGTGCTGGGTGTGTGTGTGCTGCCCAATGGTAGAATACAAGACATGGCATGTGCTGGGTGTGTGTGTGCTGCCCAATGGTAGAATACAAGACATGGCATGTGCTGTGCTGCCCAATGGTAGAATACAAGACATGGCATGTGCTGGGTATGTGTGTGGTGCCCAATGGTAGAATACAAGACACGGCATGTGCTGGGTATGTGTGTGCTGCCCAATGGTAGAATACAAGACACTGCATGTGCTGGGTATGTGTGTGCTGCCCAATGGTAGAATACAAGACATGGCATGTGCTGGGTATGTGTGTGCTGCCCAATGGTAGAATACAAGACACGGCATGTGCTGGGTATGTGTGTGCTGCCCAATGGTAGAATACAAGACATGGCATGTGCTGGGTATGTGTGTGCTGCCCAATGGTAGAATACAAGACATGGCATGTGCTGGGTGTGTGTGTGCTGCCCAATGGTAGAATACAAGACATGGCATGTGCTGGGTATGTGTGTGGTGCCCAATGGTAGAACTCTGTGGGGGCCTCAACTTCTCAAATATAATGTACAGAAACAACAACTTTAATTAAACAAGAACAAAAACAACAACTTTAATTAAACAACTTTAATTCGACTTTAATTAAACAAAAACAACAACTTTAATTAATAAAGAACAAAAACAACAACTTTAATTAAACAAGAACAAGAACAACAACTTTAATTAAACAAAAACAACAACTTTAATTAAACAAGAACAAGAACAAAAACAACTTTAATTAAACAAGAACAAAAACAACAACTTTAATTAAACAAGAACAAGAACAAAAACAACTTTAATTAAACAAGAAGAAGGAAAAAAACTTTAATTAAACAACAAGAACAAAAACAACTTTAATTAAACAAGAACAAAAACAACAACTTTAATTAAACAAGAACAAAAACAACAACTTTAATTAAACAAGAACAACACAACAAAACAAAAATATCATTTGAAAACAAACTAGATGGAAGAAAACAAGACTATATCCAAGTTGACCACAAATTATAGGACTCGTTGCCTTTTAAAATCATGGACACTAATATAATATTGATGACACCAGTCATTATGCTGCACTGATTAATCTATGGTAAAGGGTTATCTAACTGGTTGTGGTCGACATGGTACCTTTCTGATATTATTTTTTATCTTCTAATTTATTATTTATTTTCTGTTATAATATAACTGAAATTCATTACATACAGTTGAAGTGGAAGAATGCTGATCTGCATTACACTGATTAATTTGCGGAGCATTATGGGACATAACTGGAAGACCACGTAGTTGACAAGACTCTCTACTTCTATGCTGTAGTCAATGCTGATCATGTTATTATGCTCTTCCAGTGTGATCCAGTGTTTTTGTGCTGATCCAGTGTTGTTGTGCTGATCCAGTGTTATTGTGCTGATCCAGTGTTATTGTGCTGATCCAGTGTTATTGTGCTGATCCAGTGCTATGCTGATCCAGTGCTATGCTGATCCAGTGCTATGCTGATCCAGTGTTATTGTGCTGATCCAGTGCTATGCTGATCCAGTGCTATGCTGATCCAGTGTTATTGTGCTGATCCAGTGCTATGCTGATCCAGTGCTATGCTGATCCAGTGCTATGCTGATCCAGTGCTATGCTGATCCAGTGCTATGCTGATCAGTGTTGTCGTGCTGATCCAGTGTTATTGTGCTGATCCAGTGTTGTGCTGATCCAGTGTTGTGCTGATCCCGTGTTATCGTGCTGATCCAGTGTTGTACTGATCCAGTGTTATGCTAATCCAGTGTTATGCTGATCCAGTGTTATAATGCTGCTATTATTTCCTTGTGCAGCTGTCACTGTCAAATCTCCTACCGATCCTTCCATCAAACCACTCACAAGGAAGCTCCCCAGTTCAATGACTGTGCAGAAGCTCAAGAGCTTGCTACAGAGGCTCTACAAAGTTGACTCTTCACAGCAGAAGCTGTCCTACTTGGACCAAGATGTGAGGTTCTATGTGCCCCTCCATTTGACGTACAGGGAGGGTGGGAGGAGTTTTCTGAGCTCATTAATATTAAAATTAAAATTAAAAAACTATATTGGCATTAAGAGGGAACAGAAACCAGACTGTACACACCTATACCACAACCAGTTAAATGACCCCTTACCATTTATTCTTTTTATTGGTAAAGGATCGTCTGTATGGTTGTGATATTGACGTGTACAGTCTGTTCCTTGACGAGTCAATCCAATAGTTTAGATGGATGATGAATGCACTACTGTCACACTGCCTTCTGGGACTCCAGCACTTTATGCTACCCACGACTGGACCCACATATATGACCGGCTCAAGGACTTTGTATATTAGTTGCACAGGGTAACTTTAAAAAGACACAGATATTTTGATAGGATCCTCTTGGACTTGGTTGCCCAGGAGCGACAACTCCACAAACCTAACAGCTTAACTGGGTGTGGGTTATTTATTCTGCATACACGTGTTTATTGTGTTGACGATCTTTTACCAATTTTCGTGTTTTATTGAGAAACTGCATAGTAGAATTGACTTATGGTACTCGAGTTAAGGCAGAGCAGAGATGATCAATCCTTGACCGGGAAGGCGGGTGGGTTTGGACTTATAGTTTAGTACTTTAGGGAAGGATTCAAGGCATGCTTGAAGTGTTGTTGATGCTTTCAGTACAACTGGCTGAACGTTAAGAAACTGCTAACATGGGGGGAGGGGGTACCATATTAAAACAGGTGTGAGGGGAGGGGGTACCATATTAAAACAGGTGTGAGGGGAGGGGGTACCATATTAAAACAGGTGTGAGGGGAGGGGGTACCATATTAAAACAGGTGTGAGGGGAGGGGTACCATATTAAAACAGGTGGGAGGGGAGGGGGTACCATATTAAAACAGGTGGGAGGGGAGGGGGTACCATATAAAACAGGTGGGAGGGGAGGGGGTACCATATTAAAACAGGCGGGAGGGGAGGGGGTACCATATTAAAACAGGTGGGAGGGGAGGGGGTACCATATTAAAACAGGTGTGAAACCAATGGTAGGGAGTGGTCCCCCAATGTGTATGCTTTTCCAGTGATACACTTTAAAAATAATTTTTAATGTTATGCAACAAGACACATTATCTAGAAGGTAGTCATTATATTGACAAATTTTAGGCTTCACGTTATAGAACAAACTCTAATGGCTGTAACAAACTCTAATGGCTATAACACTCTAATGGCTATAACAAACTCTAATGGCTATAACAAACTCTAATAGCTGTAACAAACTCCAACAGCTGCAAAAAAAACTCTAATGGCTATAAGAAACTCTTATATATAGCTGTAAGAAACTTTAATAGCTGTAACAAACTCTAATAGCTGGAATAATTCCAATGGCTATAACAAACTCTAATGACTATAACAAACTCTAATGGTTGTAACAAACTCTATTAGATGTAACAAATTTTAATAGCTGTAACAAATTAATGGCTGTAATAACTAATATCTATATCAAACTCTTATAGATGTAAAAAAAACACTCTAATAAACTCTAATAGCTGTACACAACAAACCTGTACACAACAAACCTGTAACAAAACTCTAATTACTAAACTCTAATTACTATAATAAATTCTAATAGCTGTAAAAAACTCTAATAGCTGTAACACTCTAAAAGCTGTAACAAACGCTGTAACAAACTCTAATAACTATAACAAAAACTCTAATAGCTATAACAAACTCTAGCTGTTATAGATGTATAAAACCTCTAATAGCTGTAACAAACTCTAATAGCTATAACAAAAACTCTTAACAAATTCTAATAGATGTAAAAAAAGCTGTAAAAAATTCTAATAGCTGTAACAAACTGTATGGCTGTAACAAACTCTAATCATACTTTAATAGCTATAACAAACTCAATAACTGTAATCACTGTAACAAACTCTAATCGCTGTATTACAAACTCTAATACCTGTAAAAAAAAAAAACTCTAATAGCTATAACACTCTAATAGCTGTAACTAGCTGTTACAAACTCCAATGGCTGTAACAAGCTCAATAGCTGTCTCAATCACCAAGAAATGAGCCAACGATGCCAGCAAGTTTGTCTTAGCAAAGATGGCTGGTGTTGTCTGAAGCTTACCTTGTGCAGAGATAACGAAACTCAAATGATATTTTATTAAGAGGATGCAACATTTTTTTTGGCTTGATCATTGCAATACAATTGTTACAGGGGTCACACGAGATTGAGCTGAGTGACGATCTGAGGCAGCTCTCCTTCTACTCCATTGAAGACGGAGACACTATTCTGCTGAGGTGGTGAACTAAGAAAACCACGAGAACACATTCCTAGGCAGATGTTAATTAGTCGCTCACCACATCATAATCCCATTTTAACCTTAACCATGCCCATTTTTAGGCACAGCTCACCCTTAGTAGCTATGCACAATCCCTAGAACAATATTAGTATTGTATTAGAACATGAAACATGAATTTATTATTAGAAATATGTATATATATATAGAGAGGTTTGGTGAAGTTATGTGAATAAGCTTTTGACTGTGCTCAAGAATGCCTGCAAGGAATAAAGTCACAGCATTTAATAATAATGACCAACCTGTGGCAATGCAAGTTACAGCATACCACATCACATGTGCTAATCATGCATACACTTCACACCTCTCTCCTTGTCATTGAACACCAACTTTATTTGTGGTTCACTGTACATTTCACTTTTTCCCTTCGACAACAAGCTGTTCCTATCAGACGCAGCAAGCTGTTGGTGTAAGAATGGCTCTGTGGAGGTAAGCAAACAAAAGCTATGCAGCGCTACGTCGCTCTGTCTACAGCAAAACTTTAAGCAAAGAAATACATCCATGAGTTGCTCAGAAACAGAAACAGTGGCAAAATCCAGGAAGAGACTGTTCACCAAGGTGGTCGCGATCGTCAGCTTCAAAAAATTTCTTTAATTTTGCTCGGTTGCCCTGGAAGTCAATAATTAGAGTCGTTTATTGGGCATGTGCATACCAAGATTGGGGGGGTTGTTCAAATTAAAATTTCCCCCCAAGTTTGCCCCTTATGGCGTTTAATCAGAGCTGGCTGCACAGTTAACTCTGTATCCCTGTCCCCATATTGCCAACCTACTTCAACCTGCCTACACCCAGTGTGTTGGTCCAGTGTGTGTCCCCATAGAGCTATTGTCAACCTACTTCAGCTTGCCTCAACCCAGTGTGATGTTGGTCCAGTGTGTGTCCCCATAGAGCTATTGCCAACTTGCTTCAACCTAGTGTGATGTTGGTCCAGTGTGTGTCCCCATAGAGCTATTGTCAACTTGCTTCAACTTGCCTCAACCCAGTGTGATGTTGGTCCAGTGTGTGTCCCCATAGAGCTATTGTCAACCTACTTCAACCCAGGGTGGTGTTGGTCCAGTGTGTGTCCCCATAGAGCTACTGTCAACCTACTCAAGTAAGATGTTAGTCCAATGTGTGTCCCCCATAAAGCTATTG
Organism: Cladorhizidae sp. MBARI D1340-BT2; assembly: GCA_028752905.1. Lineage (NCBI taxonomy): Eukaryota > Metazoa > Porifera > Demospongiae > Poecilosclerida > Cladorhizidae > Cladorhizidae sp. MBARI D1340-BT2. Next base: position 43,219,235 of record JAQNBH010000009.1, on the reverse strand, counting down.
TCTACCTGCCTCAACCTAGTGTCATGGATATACTGTATTATCATGGAGCTACTGTCCACCTGCCTCAACCTAGTGTCATGGATCTACTGTGTTATCATACAGCTATTGTCAACCTTCCTCACTGTATGTCAATCCCATACACTTATTCTATTGTAAATGTGTACATATTATGTGATATTGATCCAGTGTGTTATCTTTGACCCAGTGATAGAACATGCCCCACCTACCAAAACCACATAATAGAAAACCCAACAAAAGTTGTGGTTACAACTTTGGATTCTACATCACTTGATCTGTAGCAGATCTCTGTGAGTATCTTTTGATACTAGAAATGTTGCATTGGGTATAACCATGGCACGGTTACTTGCAGGGATGGGATACTTCAAAATCTGGCTCTGGCTGTAGTTTGTGCTAGGCATTACTCTGTACGAGTTTTTGTTAATAAGTGCCAAGTGGTCAAGCATGACCACTGAAAATGCTGACGGGTTGGGAGAAAAGGAAATTTGATATTCATGAGGTCACCACAGGCTAAGTGCTGCTCCTTTGCTAATGAAAATACTCCTAGCACAGCATAGAATACGGCTTCCTGTAACCATACTTGCATTTCCACATACTGTAGCAAGGTGGGAGTCACAATTGTAGCCAGTTCATGCACTCAGATTTTGAGGTACCCTAACTTCACTTAGGCATAGTTGTAACATCGCAACATTTATTTTAGTATCAAAAGAGAGCACACGGAGAGATCTAATCTTTGATCAAGTTTACGCAGTCAAGTATGCAGAATCTACAGAGCTCCAAAGTCGTAACCACAAGTTTTATATAGGGGCAGTCCCTGATGTGATGTGCTGCTATCAATGTGTCCTGGAATGTAATAATCACTGACCATGACATGCACAACCTCTCTGTGGCACAGGTTACATGTGCATATACATGCATGCAAGATCCTCAGCTCACCTGCACTGTGTTTCCTATCTCATCGTCATCATCCAGCCGTTGCTTCTTGGCAGGGGGATGTTCCTGGTCGTCAAAACCACACTCAGAAATAGCACCTTCTCCTCTTTCATCGATCACTCTTTCATCGATCACTCTTTCATCGATCACTCTTTCATCGATCACTCTTTCATCGATCACATAGTCTACGTGCTCGGAGTTCACTTCTTCCTCGGAGTACATTTCTTCCTCGAAACCCGACAGAGGTGCCTGTATGGTAGTCGAGGAGGCAGTCTTGGCCGGCTGCAACTTGAAGCTCACAGTTCCATTTGAACTCAGCTTCTGCAAGTTGGGTCTCTGAAGGACCTCTTCGGTCTCCTTGGTCATCCCCCCCACCTCTGGTTCAAGCATGTCTCTGTTGTACTTCTTCATGGCCTCGTAGTAGGCATGGCAGGGATCCCACGGGTTAAGGAAGCTGAAACGAGGATCGCTGAGGTGCCTGTCCAACACTGTCCGTTCAAAAGTCTCGCAGTTCTTCGCCACGTACTCCGCTGTCTTGTCAACAATGGGACGAATATCTGGGGGTGGGATGCCTTCAGGTTGGTGGTAATAATAGGCCGGGGGGTACTGGTCGTATGAAGCAGAAGAAGGGACATGAGCCGAGGGGTAGTGGTCGTATGGGGGAGGGGGGTAGTGGCCATTACTAGGAGGATATTGCTGCTGCTGCTGTTCGTAGCCTGCGAAGAAAGACAAAATAAATCAGCCGTAACAGCAATGATAATCACTTGGAGCAGCTTCAAACACACATACACACATGCTTCTTGATTAGAACATATCACATACTCGGCTATTATAGGCACATAGGTGTGATCATCACACCCACCCGTAAACCCCTTCTCCTTCCACTGGTGTCTTCCCTCAGGATGTGCGGAGGGGAGGAAGGGCCCTGGCTTCCTCCTAAATAGTGCACACCACATCCATCGGCATCACGTTGAGCAAGGGATGTCTCGCGTACGAACCCTGTGAATCCTCTGCAAAGATGCTGGAACAAGTGCCTGAAATAAGAGCTTTTGTCTCCATCCCTTCAGAGTTCACTAGTTACTTGAACTTGCTAAAAGGTTCAACAGTTACGAGCTCCGGTTTTTGGGTTGAGTTTTCCAAGCATAGGTGCAATAAGGTTTGTTAAACATAATTCACTGGCTGCATGGCATGCAGATCTGGTCTACACGTACCGTCACCGGAGAAGGGGAGAGTGGAGATGTCCGAAGGTGGGGCGTGGCTGTATGCTCCTTCGTGTCCAGTTACGACTTCTGGCGCTGTGTTGTTGTTTAAGCTGAAAAGGTGATAAATTATTGTCAATAACAACATATTTCGCTCGTCTACACCTCCATAGTGTACATGTCAAGGTTAGTGAACCTAGGAAAGTTGCCGGAGGTTTTAGCAACCTTTTCCCAGGGCTTTAGTTCTCCCGTCCCTGAACATGACGTTAGAAAAACTCATAATAGAGTATTGCAATGCCACTATCAGCTTCCAGTTGCAGATAAACATCAGGTCAAACAAACGTCATGTTTCTCCACAACCAATGTGCACAGCATTTTCCAACATCTCGTGATTTAGACTTCTAGCAGCTGCAATAAGAACTTGAGCCAATGTCTCTTGATCTATATTTAGACTTCTTGCAGCTACACTAAGAACTTGAGCCAATGTCTCTTGATCTATATTTAGACTTCTAGCAGCTACACTAAGAACTTGCGTCAATGTCTCTTGAGACTTCTAGCAGCTGCAAGAAGAACTTGAGCCAGCAGTCAATATTGTCTGTGGTACTATCTTTACACAATGGGCAATGCCAGAACCATCCTATTCACGTGGCAGGCTGGTCCAGTGGTGCCATGGGAGGCTGGCCCAGTGGTGCCATGGCAGGCTGACCCAGTGGTGCCATGGGAGGCTGGCCCAGTGGTGCCATGGCAGGCTGGCCCAGTGGTGCCATGGGAGGCTGGCCCAGTGGTGCCATGGGAGGCTGGTCCAGTGGTGCCATGGGAGGCTGGTCCAGTGGTGCCATGGGAGGCTGGTCCAGTGGTGCCATGGGAGGCTGGTACAGGAGGGACCACCTGTGGACGTCCCAAGTTCAACATTCTTGTTCACCTAATCCTAGCCCCACCCAGTGGTAGTGGAGCCCAGGACACCCCTGGACCAGTCAACCATGTAGGCTGGGCTGGTCCAGTGGTGCCTTCCACAATAACATTCCAGCCCTATCCCGTCTTTGGCCCTTATTCTAGCCATAATGCTGGCCTTGACTCTAGCCTTAGCCCCTATTCTAGCCCTAGTGTTGGCCTTTATTCTAGACCTTATTCTGCCCTAGTGGTGGCTAGCCCTAGTCTTTGGCCTTTATTCTAGCCCTAGTCTTTGGCCCTTGGCTTATTCTGGTCCTAGTCTTTGGCCTTATTCTGGTCCGTCTTTGGCCCTAGTCTTCCCTTATTCTAGCCCTAGTCTTTGGCCTTATTCTAGCCCTAGTTATTCTAGCCTTAGTCTTTGGCCTTATTCTAGCCCTAGTCTTTGGCCCTTACTCTAGCCCTAGCCCATCTTCATGTTCAGTAGAGTATGGGCAAGTGTTACACATATAGGTGGGCACAACTTAGAACTTGGCTGACAGGAATGTCCCCTGCACACTATAAGGGCACTGTTCAGCACCTCACAATTGGGGGGGGGGGGCTATTAACCACTCCAACCCCATCTTCCCCCTTCCCCACACAAACAAGTGCTCTCCAGGAGGCCAGGCCTACTTAGTTACATGTAGTTGTGATCCAGGCCCCAACAGAGAGCATGGTGTTGCAGCACTGGGGAGGCTACACACTACTTAGGGTATAATATATAGCCACATGCACAGATTGACGGGTCATATATACACATACCACATCACACACATGGATATCCTTTAGGAATCAATGGACCCACATATGAATGTATACAATATATATAGTGTACTACATAGACATGTGCCTGAGCCAATGTATACAATATATAGAGTGCACTATATAGACATGTGCCTGAACCAATGTATACAATATATAGTGTACTATATAGACATGTGCCTGAACCAATGTATACAATATATAGTGTACTATATAGACATGTGCCTGAACCAATGTATACAATATAGAGTGCACTATATAGACATGTGCCTGAACCAATGTATACAATATATAGAGTGCACTATATAGACATGTGCCTGAACCAATGTATACAATATATAGTGTACTATATAGACATGTGCCTGAACCAATGTATACAATATATAGTGTACTATATAGACATGTGCCTGAACCAATGTATACAATATATAGTGTACTATATAGACATGTGCCTGAACCAATGTATACAATATATAGTGCACTATATAGACATGTGCCTGAACCAATGTATACAATATATAGAGTGTACTATATAGACATGTGCCTGAACCAATGTATACAATATATAGAGTGCACTATATAGACATGTGCCTGAACCAATGTATACAATATATAGTGTACTATATAGACATGTGTCTGAACCAATGTATACAATATATAGTGTACTATATAGACATGTGCCTGAACCAATGTATACAATATATAGTGTACTATATAGACATGTGCCTGAACCAATGTATACAATATATAGAGTGCACTATATAGACATGTGTCTGAACCAATGTATACAATATATAGTGTACTATATAGACATGTGCCTGAACCAATGTATACAATATATAGAGTGTACTATATAGACATGTGCCTGAACCAATGTATACAATATATAGTGTACTATATAGACATGTGCCTGAACCAATGTATACAATATATAGAGTGTACTATATAGACATGTGCCTGAACCAATGTATACAATATATAGAGTGTACTATATAGACATGTGCCTGAACCAATGTATACAATATATAGAGTGCACTATATAGACATGTGCCTGAACCAATGTATACAATATATAGTGTACTATATAGACATGTGCCTGAACCAATGTATACAATATATAGAGTGCACTATATAGACATGTGCCTGAACCAATGTATACAATATATAGAGTGCACTATATAGACATGTGCCTGAACCAATGTATACAATATATAGTGTACTATATAGACATGTGCCTGAACCAATGTATACAATATATAGAGTGCACTATATAGACATGTGCCTGAACCAATGTATACAATATATAGAGTGTACTATATAGACATGTGCCTGAACCAATGTATACAATATATAGTGTACTATATAGACATGTGCCTGAACCAATGTATACAATATATAGTGTACTATATAGACATGTGCCTGAACCAATGTATACAATATATATAGTGTACTATATAGACATGTGCCTGAACCAATGTATACAATATATAGAGTGCACTATATAGACATGTGTCTGAACCAATGTATACAATATATATAGTGTACTATATAGACATGTGCCTGAACCAATGTATACAATATATAGAGTGTACTATATAGACATGTGCCTGAACCAATGTTACAATATATATAGTGTACTATATAGACATGTGCCTGAACCAATGTATACAATATATAGAGTGCACTATATAGACATGTGCCTGAACCAATGTATACAATATATAGAGTGTACTATATAGACATGTGCCTGAACCAATGTATACAATATATAGTGTACTACATAGACATGTGCCTGAACCAATGTATACAATATATAGAGTGTACTATATAGACATGTGCCTGAACCAATGTATACAATATATAGAGTGTACTATATAGACATGTGCCTGAGCCAATGTATACAATATATAGTGTACTATATAGACATGTGTCTGAACCAATGTATACAATATATAGTGTACTATATAGACATGTGCCTGAACCAATGTATACAATATATATAGTGTACTATATAGACATGTGTCTGAACCAATGTATACAATATATAGAGTGCACTATATAGACATGTGCCTGAACCAATGTATACAATATATAGTGCACTATATAGACATGTGCCTGAACCAATGTATACAATATATAGTGTACTATATAGACATGTGCCTGAACCAATGTATACAATATATAGTGTACTATATAGACATGTGCCTGAACTAATGTATACAATATATAGTGTACTATATAGACATGTGCCTGAACCAATGTATACAATATATATAGTGTACTATATAGACATGTGCCTGAACCAATGTATACAATATATAGTGTACTATATAGACATGTGCCTGAACCAATGTATACAATATATAGAGTGCACTATATAGACATGTGCCTGAACCAATGTATACAATATATAGAGTGTACTATATAGACATGTGCCTACCAATGTATACAATATATAGAGTGCACTATATAGACATGTGTCTGAGCCAATGTATACAATATATAGTGTACTATATAGACATGTGCCTGAACCAATGTATACAATATATAGTGTACTATATAGACATGTGCCTGAACCAATGTATACAATATATAGTGTACTATATAGACATGTGCCTGAACCAATGTATACAATATATAGTGTACTATATAGACATGTGCCTGAACCAATGTATACAATATATAGTGTACTATATAGACATGTGCCTGAACCAATGTATACAATATATAGTGTACTATATAGACATGTGCCTGAACCAATGTATACAATATATAGAGTGTACTATATAGACATGTGTCTGAACCAATGTATACAATATATAGTGTACTATATAGACATGTGCCTGAACCAATGTATACAATATATAGTGTACTATATAGACATGTGCCTGAACCAATGTATACAATATATAGTGCACTATATAGACATGTGCCTGAACCAATGTATACAATATATAGTGTACTATATAGACATGTGCCTGAACCAATGTATACAATATATAGTGTACTATATAGACATGTGTCTGAACCAATGTATACAATATATAGTGTACTATATAGACATGTGCCTGAACCAATGTATACAATATATAGTGTACTATATAGACATGTGCCTGAACCAATGTATACAATATATAGAGTGCACTATATAGACATGTGCCTGAACCAATGTATACAATATATAGTGTACTATATAGACATGTGCCTGAACCAATGTATACAATATATAGAGTGTACTATATAGACATGTGCCTGAACCAATGTATACAATATATAGTGTACTATATAGACATGTGCCTGAACCAATGTATACAATATATATAGTGTACTATATAGACATGTGTCTGAACCAATGTATACAATATATAGAGTGCACTATATAGACATGTGCCTGAACCAATGTATACAATATATATAGTGCACTATATAGACATGTGTCTGAACCAATGTATACAATATATAGTGTACTATATAGACATGTGCCTGAACCAATGTATACAATATATAGTGCACTATATAGACATGTGTCTAAACCAATGTATACAATATATATAGTGTACTATATAGACATGTGCCTGAACCAATGTATACAATATATAGTGTACTATATAGACATGTGTCTAAACCAATGTATACAATATATATAGTGTACTATATAGACATGTGCCTGAACCAATGTATACAATATATAGTGTACTATATAGACATGTGCCTGAACCAATGTATACAATATATAGTGCACTATATAGACATGTGCCTGAACCAATGTATACAATATATAGTGTACTATATAGACATGTGCCTGAACCAATGTATACAATATACAGTGCACTATATAGACATGTGCCTGAACCAATGTATACAATATATAGTGCACTATATAGACATGTGCCTGAACCAATGTATACAATATATAGTGTACTATATAGACATGTGCCTGAACCAATGTATACAATATATAGTGTACTATATAGACATGTGCCTGAACCAATGTATACAATATATAGTGTACTATATAGACATGTGTCTGAACCAATGTATACAATATATAGTGTACTATATAGACATGTGCCTGAACCAATGTATACAATATATAGTGTACTATATAGACATGTGCCTGAACCAATGTATACAATATATAGTGTACTATATAGACATGTGCCTGAACCAATGTATACAATATATAGTGTACTATATAGACATGTGCCTGAACCAATGTATACAATATATAGTGTACTATATAGACATGTGCCTGAACCAATGTATACAATATATAGTGTACTATATAGACATGTGCCTGAACCAATGTATACAATATATAGAGTGTACTATATAGACATGTGTCTGAACCAATGTATACAATATATAGTGCACTATATAGACATGTGCCTGAACCAATGTATACAATATATAGTGTACTATATAGACATGTGCCTGAACCAATGTATACAATATATAGTGTACTATATAGACATGTGTCTGAACCAATGTATACAATATATAGTGTACTATATAGACATGTGCCTGAACCAATGTATACAATATATAGTGTACTATATAGACATGTGCCTGAACCAATGTATACAATATATAGAGTGCACTATATAGACATGTGCCTGAACCAATGTATACAATATATAGTGTACTATATAGACATGTGCCTGAACCAATGTATACAATATATAGTGTACTATATAGACATGTGCCTGAACCAATGTATACAATATATAGTGTACTATATAGACATGTGCCTGAACCAATGTATACAATATATATAGTGTACTATATAGACATGTGTCTGAACCAATGTATACAATATATAGAGTGCACTATATAGACATGTGCCTGAACCAATGTATACAATATATATAGTGTACTATATAGACATGTGCCTGAACCAATGTATACAATATATAGTGCACTATATAGACATGTGCCTGAACCAATGTATACAATATATATAGTGTACTATATAGACATGTGCCTGAACCAATGTATACAATATATAGTGTACTATATAGACATGTGCCTGAACCAATGTATACAATATATAGTGTACTATATAGACATGTGCCTGAACCAATGTATACAATATATATAGTGTACTATATAGACATGTGCCTGAACCAATGTATACAATATATAGAGTGTACTATATAGACATGTGCCTGAACCAATGTATACAATATATATAGTGCACTATATAGACATGTGCCTGAACCAATGTATACAATATATAGAGTGTACTATATAGACATGTGCCTGAACCAATGTATACAATATATAGAGTACTATATAGACATGTGCCTGAACCAATGTATACAATATATAGTGCACTATATAGACATGTGCCTGAACCAATGTATACAATATATAGAGTGCACTATATAGACATGTGCCTGAACCAATGTATACAATATATAGTGTACTATATAGACATGTGCCTACCAATGTATACAATATATAGAGTGCACTATATAGACATGTGTCTGAGCCAATGTATACAATATATAGAGTGCACTATATAGACATGTGTCTGAACCAATGTATACAATATATAGAGTGCACTATATAGACATGTGCCTGAACCAATGTATACAATATATAGTGTACTATATAGACATGTGCCTCAACCAATGTATACAATATATAGTGTCCTATATAGACATGTGCCTGAACCAATGTATACATATATAGAGTGTACTATATAGACATGTGCCTGAACCAATGTATACAATATATAGTGTACTATATAGACATGTGCCTGAACCAATGTATACAATATATAGAGTGCACTATATAGACATGTGTCTGAACCAATGTATACAATATATAGTGTACTATATAGACATGTGCCTGAACCAATGTATACAATATATAGTGTACTATATAGACATGTGCCTGAACCAATGTATACATATATAGAGTGTACTATATAGACATGTGCCTGAACCAATGTATACAATATATAGTGCACTATATAGACATGTGCCTGAACCAATGTATACAATATATAGAGTGCACTATATAGACATGTGCCTGAACCAATGTATACAATATATAGTGTACTATATAGACATGTGCCTGAACCAATGTATACAATATATAGTGTACTATATAGACATGTGCCTGAACCAATGTATACAATATATAGTGTACTATATAGACATGTGCCTGAACCAATGTATACAATATATAGAGTGCACTATATAGACATGTGTCTGAACCAATGTATACAATATATAGTGTACTATATAGACATGTGCCTGAACCAATGTATACAATATATAGAGTGTACTATATAGACATGTGCCTGAACCAATGTATACAATATATAGTGTACTATATAGACATGTGCCTGAACCAATGTATACAATATATAGTGTACTATATAGACATGTGCCTGAACCAATGTATACAATATATAGAGTGTACTATATAGACATGTGCCTGAACCAATGTATACAATATATAGAGTGCACTATATAGACATGTGCCTGAACTAATGTATACAATATATAGTGTACTATATAGACATGTGCCTGAACCAATGTATACAATATATAGTGTACTATATAGACATGTGCCTGAACCAATGTATACATATATAGAGTGTACTATATAGACATGTGCCTGAACCAATGTATACAATATATAGTGCACTATATAGACATGTGCCTGAACCAATGTATACAATATATAGAGTGCACTATATAGACATGTGCCTGAACCAATGTATACAATATATAGTGTACTATATAGACATGTGCCTTAACCAATGTATACAATATATAGTGTACTATATAGACATGTGCCTGAACCAATGTATACAATATATAGTGTACTATATAGACATGTGCCTGAACCAATGTATACAATATAGTGTACTATATAGACATGTGTCTGAACCAATGTATACAATATATAGAGTGTACTATATAGACATGTGCCTGAACCAATGTATACAATATATAGTGTACTATATAGACATGTGCCTGAACCAATGTATACAATATATAGTGTACTATATAGACATGTGCCTGAACCAATGTATACAATATATAGAGTGCACTATATAGACATGTGTCTGAACCAATGTATACAATATAGTGTACTATATAGACATGTGCCTGAACCAATGTATACAATATATAGAGTGCACTATATAGACATGTGCCTGAGCCAATGTATACAATATATAGTGTACTATATAGACATGTGCCTGAACCAATGTATACAATATATAGTGTACTATATAGACATGTGCCTGAACCAATGTATACAATATATAGTGTACTATATAGACATGTGCCTGAACCAATGTATACAATATATAGAGTGCACTATATAGACATGTGCCTGAACCAATGTATACAATATATAGAGTGCACTATATAGACATGTGCCTGAACCAATGTATACAATATATAGAGTGCACTATATAGACATGTGCCTGAACTAATGTATACAATATATAGAGTGTACTATATAGACATGTGCCTGAACCAATGTATACAATATATAGAGTGCACTATATAGACATGTGCCTGAACCAATGTATACAATATATAGTGTACTATATAGACATGTGCCTGAACCAATGTATACAATATATAGAGTGTACTATATAGACATGTGCCTGAACCAATGTATACAATATATAGAGTGTACTATATAGACATGTGTCTGAACCAATGTATACAATATATAGAGTGCACTATATAGACATGTGCCTGAACCAATGTATACAATATATAGAGTGCACTATATAGACACGCCTGAACCAGACCACGGTGACATCTCCCAGTTGTCATTAGCCGCACCCACTGACCTGATGGCTGGTAAGAATCGACATGACATTACAACTGGACTAATAATAACAATATCAGCTTTTCAGAGGAGGTTGTGACTTCATCGCACGGCGTTCCCTTTTCGACACGTCTGGCTGGGGTCAACCTACTTTGGATGTGTGTGCGTGCAAGTGCACGCCCCCTCCCCTGCATATCATCATGAGACAACCACAAACGTAGGTCTTCTGCTCCTTACCTGGCGAAATATTGCTGGCGGTAGAATTCATATGCAGCCACAACCTCCGGATCGACATCGGAGGCTGTCTCGTACACCTGTGTTGCCTCACCTTCCGTGGAAGGGGCAGAGTTTATTGCACGGCTCCTTGCCACAAAGGAGGCGGTGGTACTGTGAAGGTTCAGGATTTCATCCAATGTGAGTTTCCTCTCATTTCCTCTGGCGTCTGTTCCAGGAGTTTCTTTGTTGCTGCTCGTGAGTTTACTGGATGTGGAGGAGGGCAAGGAAGAAGACGATGTTGGGGTGGGTGTGGGGGTGGGTGTGGCTTTAGTCTTGCCAGATATGGAAGAGCTCAGTAGAAGAGGGTGCAAGTATCCTTCATCGTCGGAGTCTGATTCTGCCTCGGAATCAGATTTGGAACCAGGAGGTTCAGTGTTAATTTTAGCTTGTTCCACTTTTGTCACAGGAGCTTCAGAATTCAACGTTTCAGCGTCCATTTCTGTTACTTGTTCCTTGGTTTCTTTGTGATTGGTCATCGGCTCTCGTCTTTCATTGACACCGTCTCCCTCCCTTTTCTCCGGTTCCTTCTCCAGTGGCACGTACCTACCGGTGGAGATTACTTCCTTCATGTATTTGAAGTACGGATACAGCACGTCATGATGGTTCAGGAAGGAGAAGAAGGGGTTGAACTTCTGTCTTGTCTTGATGATAATCTCCATCTGAGTTCCCTGCTTGCTGATGAAGGAAGCTGTCTTCTCTATGATGGAGTGGAGCTTGTTGGTCAAGGGCTGAAGCATGAAGATGCACACAATAATCAATCACACTTTTAGTTGTTGCAGTTTACATATTTTATATCATGCTCTGCTGACAACCCTTGCCTTGACAAAGTTCTCCACACTGTCAGAGTGTAGCTGTTGTATACATCCCTGCTATATTGCTGACAACCCTTGCCTTGACAAAGTTCTCCACACTGGCAGAATGTAGCTGTTGTATACATCCCTGCTATATTGCTGACAACCTTGCCTTGACAAAGTTCTCCACACTGGCAGCTGTTGTATACATCCCTGCTATATTGCTGACAACCTTGCCTTGACAAAGTTCTCCACACTGGCAGAGAGTAGCTGTTGTATACATCCCTGCTATATTGCTGACAACCTGGCCTTGACAAAGTTCTCCACACTGGCAGAGAGTAGCTGTTGTATACATCCCTGCTATATTGCTGACAACCTTGCCTTGACAAAGTTCTCCACACTGGCAGAGAGTAGCTGTTGTATACATCCCTGCTATATTGCTGACAACCTTGCCTTGACAAAGTTCTCCACACTGGCAGAGAGTAGCTGTTGTATACATCCCTACTATATTGCTGACAACCTTGCCTTGACAAAGTTCTCCACACTGGCAGAGAGTAGCTGTTGTATACATCCCTACTATATTGCTGACAACCTTGCCTTGACAAAGTTCTCCACACTGGCAGAGAGTAGCTGTTGTATACATCCCTACTATATTGCTGACAACCTTGCCTTGACAAAGTTCTCCACACTGGCAGAGAGTAGCTGTTGTATACATCCCTGCTATATTGCTGACAACCTTGCCTTGACAAAGTTCTCCACACTGGCAGAGAGTAGCTGTTGTATACATCCCTACTATATTGCTGACAACCTTGCCTTGACAAAGTTCTCCACACTGGCAGAGAGTAGCTGTTGTATACATCCCTGCTATATTGCTGACAACCTTGCCTTGACAAAGTTCTCCACACTGTCAGAGTGTAGCTGTTGTATACATCCCTACTATATTGCTGACAACCCTTGCCTTGACAAAGTTCTCCACACTGTCAGAGTGTAGCTGTTGTATACATCCCTACTATATTGCTGACAACCCTTGCCTTGACAAAGTTCTCCACACTGGCAGAGAGTAGCTGTTGTATACATCCCTGCTATATTGCTGACAACCTTGCCTTGACAAAGTTCTCCACACTGTCAGAGTGTAGCTGTTGTATACATCCCTGCTATATTGCTGACAACCCTTGCCTTGACAAAGTTCTCCACACTGGCAGAATGTAGCTGTTGTATACATCCCTGCTATATTGCTGACAACCTTGCCTTGACAAAGTTCTCCACACTGGCAGCTGTTGTATACATCCCTGCTATATTGCTGACAACCTTGCCTTGACAAAGTTTCCACACTGGCAGAGGGTAGCTGTTTGGTTTATGCATGCCCTCAATATGAACTATAAACCCTAAGACTGAGTCTGCTGTATCCTTTTATGTTGACTGAAAACATTAGAAATTGGCCGCAGGTTAGCATGTACTTCAACCTGTCTCAACTAACCCACCTCCAGTGTCCACCTGCCTCAACCCAGCAACCTCCATGTCTGCCTCAAGCCACCCACCTCCAGTGTCGGCCTACCTCCACCCAGCAACCTCCATGTCTGCTTCAAGCCACCCACCTCCAGTGTCCACCTGCCTCCACCCACTCTCATGTCGAACTACTCAGCCCACCCACCTCCAGTGTTGACCCACATCAACGCAACCCACCTGCAATGTTGACCTGCAATCTCGACCAACATCAACCCACCCACATCCAATGTCGACCTACCTCAACGGTGAACCCACCTACATCCAATGTCGACCTACCTCAACGGTGAACCCACCTACATCCAATGTCGACCTACCTCAACGGTGAACCCACCTACATCCAATGTCGACCTACCTCAACGGTGAACCCACCTACATGTACATCCAATGTCGACCTACCTCAATGGTGAACCCACCCAACATCCAATGTCGACCTACCTCAATGGTGAACCCACCCACATCCAATGTCGACCTACCTCAATGGTAAACCCACCTACATCCAATGTCGACCTACCTCAACGGTGAACCCACCTACATCCAATGTCGACCTACCTCAATGGTGAACCCACCTACATCCAATGTCGACCTACCTCAATGGTGAACCCACCTACATCCAATGTCGACTTACCTCAACGGTGAACCCACCTACATCCAATGTCGACCTACCTCAATGGTGAACCCACCCAACATCCAATGTCGACCTACCTCAATGGTAAACCCACCTACATCCAATGTCGACCTACCTCAACCCACCCACATCCAATGTTGACCTACCTCAACGGTGAACCCACCCACATCCAATGTTGACCTACCTCAATGGTGAACCCACCTACATCCAATGTCGACCCACATCAACCCACCCACATCCAATGTCGACCTACCTCAACGGTGAACCCACCTACATCCAATGTCGACCTACCTCAATGGTGAACCCACCCAACATCCAATGTTGACCTACCTCAATGGTGAACCCACCCACATCCAATGTCGACCCACATCAACCCACCCACATCCAATGTCGACCTACCTCAACGGTGAACCCACCTACATCCAATGTCGACCTACCTCAATGGTGAACCCACCCACATCCAATGTCGACCTACCTCAATGGTGAACCCACCTACATCCAATGTCGACCTACCTCAACCCAACCCACATCATGTTGACCTACCTCAACCCACCTACATCCAATGTCGACCTGCCTCAACGGTGAACCCACCTACATCCAATGTCGACCTACCTCAATGGTGAACCCACCCAACATCCAATGTTGACCTACCTCAATGGTGAACCCACCCACATCCAATGTCGACCCACATCAACCCACCCACATCCAATGTCGACCTACCTCAACGGTGAACCCACCTACATCCAATGTCGACCTACCTCAATGGTGAACCCACCCACATCCAATGTCGACCTACCTCAATGGTGAACCCACCTACATCCAATGTCGACCTACCTCAACCCAACCCACATCATGTTGACCTACCTCAACCCACCTACATCCAATGTCGACCTGCCTCAACCCACCCACTCAGTGTCAGCTGACTGCTTCTGCAAGTAACCTTGGGCCAGTCAACCTTCAACCTTCCACACACTTCACTCACTAAATGCATTCCACTGGGGAAGACGAGGCCGGCACAGGGAACAAACCGATCCATCTCTGAGCCATAGTCCACTGTTGCAGTGCTCGGGTGCTCCAGGCGTCGCAGGTTGAAGTGAAACGCATCAGCATCAAAACGAACATGATCCCAATTCTTGTCTTTAGGCTTGTGAGATGAAGTCTGCGCTGTGTTGTATGTGAACCCAATGGCATTGAAGGCATTCTCAAGCCTGCGTTTCTCCATTTCTATGCAACATGGAAGACAATGATAATAAGCTTCGACCAGCATTGTGATTAAGAACAAGTGCAAAATTTAGCCCTACTCCATACAAGAAATACCTTGTCTTACACAGGAAAACCTTTGCCGATCACTATGCATTCAACCCTTTACCGATCACTATACAGTCAACCCTTTACCGATCACTATATAGCATGATGAATGCCCCGGAGTGGTGATTGCTTGTGGGTTCATTCATGAATCGCGCTGTCACCCAACTTTGTATCTACGTGATCTCCACACTGCGTCCAGACACTTTCAGAATGTACTGATTAGTAATGGGTGAGCTATAGACTAGTAGACACGCCTTCAAAGAAATCTTGTCATGGCAACATTACACTGGAGTAACCCACCTTCTTCTTCTTCCACTCTTATTTCATCACATTCTAGTGCAAAGTAGCGTTCCCTGTCCAGTTCTTCTTCAAAGTCCAGTTCCTTTGTTGTCATGGGGCGAGGGATGTTGGGCTTCAGTCCAAACTGACTCTGATCATCCAGTTTATTTCTAACATCATACCTGACAAAGACAAGAACTAAAATGAACAAGGAACTTGTTTTTTAGATTAGAAATATAGCTCGTGTTAGCTTATAGAGTCATACTAGCCGGCTTACCTGTCAACCATTAGTAGGCTGTTTCCCATCCATGGAATTAGAAATTGCCCTGAGTTTTCCATGATTGATTTTGCCTCATCACGGTAAAGTTTACAGGCGTATCCAAAGACGAGCAACTCCTCGTCTTTAGCTTTCTTTGGAGTCTCTTCACCGTCACTATCGAAAGGTCCTAGAATAATCGACATTTTGTTGTGGTGCGCGCGACTTACCATTATCCGCGCTCACTTCACTTTATAGTTTGCGAAAGGGAGGCGGAATCTGGTAACCATTGGAAACGAACAAATGGAGCAGCCTATCAACGAACAAAGTGTGGAGGTAAATGAAGGTCAGATAAATGTGAGTCAAGACTGCAGTTGCAATTTCAGTTGGATAGTATGAATGATGACTGAATTAAATTAATGAAGAATCTGGAAGAAAATTGGTCTGTCAAAGAAGGTATTAATTCTGAGGTAGCCACAGGTGTTGGAAGTGATGCAGACCAGGATAATGGCGGGGATGGCCTCTCTAATGATATGTCTGACACTGGTTGGGACACTGATCTGGATACTGAAGGTTCATACCTATAAACCAAGTCATGTATGTGTCTTACTATATACTTGAGCAAACTTCTCCATACGGATGCACACAGCGAGAGTTACAGACTAGAGCTATTAGTATATATATATCAGTGGTGCTATATAGTCCAAGTATGCATGGAATATACTGCATCACTCTCATCAGCTTACAGACTATAGAGCTACACTGCTATTAGTGTGTTTATATATCAGTGGTGCTAGTCCAAGTATGCATGGAACTACTCTCATCAGCTTACAGAGCTACACTGCTATTAATATATATATATCAGTGGTGCTAGTCCAAGTATGCATGGAACATACTGCACTACTCTCATCAGCTGCTTACAGACTATAAACTATAGAGCTACACTGCTATTAGTATATATCAGTGGTGCTAGTGCAAGAGTGCATGGAACATACTGCATCACTCTCATCAGCTGCTTACAGACTATAAACTATAGAGCTACACTGCTATTAGTATATATCAGTGGTGCTAGTGCAAGAGTGCATGGAACATACTGCATCACTCTCATCAGCTTGGTAGGAAATACCATGTGTTCTCATGCATGAAGCAAGTAGAAGTGATCTTGTTCTTCCTCGTCTTGTTCTTCCTCGGCATATATTTTTGTGTTTGTTGGATCAATGTAGTATAATATGTACTGTATCATTACCGTAGAGTCCTGTGGCTATTTATGTGATATTTCACATTTCATCAGCCAATCAGAACGACTTTTTTCACTGGTTAGCGGCAAGTGAAATTGCAGCGAAAAAAAGTGTTGCGCTAATAAGCCTGCACA
This sequence comes from Cladorhizidae sp. MBARI D1340-BT2, assembly GCA_028752905.1. NCBI lineage: Eukaryota > Metazoa > Porifera > Demospongiae > Poecilosclerida > Cladorhizidae > Cladorhizidae sp. MBARI D1340-BT2. The sequence continues at coordinate 43,201,174 of JAQNBH010000009.1, read as the reverse complement.
AATCACATATAGTCATGAATATATATGCAACTCTTAGCATCTCACAATTTTTCTGGTGAAGGCTTATAGGGCATCTATAGCCAAAACATCGAGTGAGTAAAGTCAAGTCAATTATTGAGTAATTTATTGTAATCAATGTTATTCTGGGGGGACGAAGTAATTTATTATAATCAATGTTTAATCAATGTTATTCTGGGGGGGGGACGAAGTAATTTATTATGTAGTACTGTAATCAATGTTATTCTGGGCGGATGAAGTAATTGTAATCAATGTTATTCTGGGGGGACGAAGTATAATTTATTATGTAGTACTGTAATCAATGTTATTCTGGGGGGACGAAGTAATTTATTATGTAGTAGTATAATCAATGTTATTCTGGGGGGACGAAGTAATTTATTATGTAGTACTGTAATCAATGTTATTCTGGGGGGACGAAGTAATTTATTATGTAGTACTGTAATCAATGTTATTCTGGTGGGACGAAGTAATTTATTATGTAGTACTGTAATCAATGTTATTCTGGGCGGATGAAGTAATTGTAATCAATGTTATTCTGGGGGGACGAAGTATAATTTATTATGTAGTACTGTAATCAATGTTATTCTGGGGGGACGAAGTAATTTATTATGTAGTACTGTAATCAATGTTATTCTGGGGGGATAAAGTACGGAAATCTGATTCTGAAGTGTAGTTTGCTAACTATTGTAGAGCAATTTGTAGAGCAATTTCTACCTGGTGTTTTTTTCTTATTTTTTTCCTTCACCCAATTAACATGAGATAACATGGTTTGTAGTGAAATTGACCACTCAGAATGTAGAGGGACGGCAGTGTGACATTACTGTGTGTGTAGTTTTGTGATAGGTCTAGCATCATCATCTCGTAGCATGCACCACACTGTTTAGTCCTAGCTAGGTCATACTTGAATGCAACAAACAAGGCCACTCGTTTCAATTTTCTAGCACAAGAAAGTCGGAGGGACAGAAGTGGAGCATAAGACAGACTGTAACGTGTAATTGTGAAGCTGGGCACGTGTTCCTAATTACCATAAAAATGTTCACAATGGAAAATATATATATGCAGCATGAAATAATAATGGTGGTGAAATATGATTCATGTAATTTACACTTGGCAATAATTATAACAAAAAGCAAATTACAGTACACCATTCTATTGTACACATAGAGGAGAAGGAGCTGTATGATCCCAGTGGTAAGACAACCTATACTAAGATATGCAGTTCTCTGGGCATCGTTCCCGCCAGCTACTTCATACGAAGGTTACAGAGTGGAGATTCTCACATCAATATGGCCCACCACGGGGTGGGGGTCAAGGGAGCCAAGGCCATTGCTATGTCCCTCACAGTAAGCACGGGACATTGCTGATCACATCTTTCTGTTGAACCTGCCATTTCTCTTCCATCATCACTTCCTCCCTCCAATGCCCTTCATTGTCTGCTTTGTTCATTGACACAACACTCACTTTTTCCCTTCTTCTCTGTCTTGCTTGCTTTCCTTCATCGCACACTCCTCCTAATTTTCCTCATATCCCTCTCCTCTACTCCCTCGTTTCCCTCTTGCTCGTTAACAGTTAAACACCTCTATCACCCATCTGGATCTCTCCGACAATGGATTGCAGACAGAAAGTAGCATTGCCATCACCAGCATGATGAAGGAGAATTGCTACATCACACATCTAGTGTGTCAATCACTCAAGTGCTGAATAGCAGAAGTATTGTGACAGTTGTTTGTGTTGCCTCCAAAGGATATGTCTGGAAATGACTTGGGCTCTCCTGCAGCTTATTCGGTGGCACAGATGACGTCTTACAACAGTACACTGACTCATCTCTATCTTAGAGGTTCAGAGAGTGTTGTGTATTGATGTGTGCAATACAGCAGCAGTTATATACCGACTACTCAAATGCCCACCATTGGATTTATACATGCACCTACTTATTCAGGAAATGGATTTGATGACAAAGCAGCCGAGCCTCTTGCGATGATGATCGAGGTTAACACTCTGATATAGGTGTGCAAGTTATAATGTCATGCACGTGTGTGTGTGTGTGTTGCTTTGCTCCGTGTGTTGCAGACAAGCTACCACCTGAAGCATATTGACTTGAGCCATAATAAACTAGGGGAGGTGTCCGGTGTAATCTTTGGACCTGCTATTGGTATGTGAAATTCTTGAATTGGTCAATTTTGCTTACAGTTCCTCCATCTGTGCACCATTCTGCTATTCTGCTCCCCATGAAATATCTGTGCACCATTCTACTATTCTGCTCCCCATGAAATATCTGTGCACCATTCTGCTATTCTGCTCCCCATGAAATATCTGTGCACCATTCTACTGTTCTGCTCCCCATGAAATATCTGTGCACCATTCTGCTAGAAATATCTGTGCATCATTCTACTATTCTGCTCCCCATGAAATATCTGTGCACCATTCTACTATTCTGCTCCCCATGAAATATCTGTGCACCATTCTGCTATTCTGCTCCCCATGAAATATCTGTGCACCATTCTACTGTTCTGCTACCCATGAAATATCTGTGCACCATTGTACTATTCTGCTCCCCATGAAATATCTGTGCACCATTCTACTATTCTGCTCCCCATGAAATATCTGTGCACCATTCTACTGTTCTGTTCCCAATAAATATCTGTGATTGCTACTGTTCTGTACCCCATGAAATATCTGAGGTTGCTATATATTTGGAACCTTATGTTCCCCATGCAATATCTGTGATTGCTATTTGGAACCATTCTAGCATAGTGGAATATCTCTGGAGCTATTCCACTCTGTTCTCTGTGGAAGATTTCTGAAGCCATTCTACCTGTGAATTTTATGAAACATTCTACAATCTGTTCCCCATGGAATATCTGTGACTGCTATCTGGAGCATTCCATGATGCATTCCCCATGGAATATCTGTGACTGCTATCTGGAGCATTCCATGATGCGTTCCCCATGGAATATCTGTGACTGCTATCTGGAGCATTCCATGATGCGTTCCCCATGGAATATCTGTGACTGCTATCTGGAGCATTCCATGATGTGTTCCCCATGGAATATCTGTGACTGCTATCTGGAGCATTCCATGATGTGTTCCCCATGGAATATCTATCTGGAGCATTCCATGATGCGTTCCCCATGGAATATCTGTGACTGCTATCTGGAGCATTCCATGATGCGTTCCCCATGGAATATCTGTGACTGCTATCTGGAGCATTCCATGATGCGTTCCCCATGGAATATCTGTGACTGCTATCTGGAGCATTCCATGATGTGTTCCCCATGGAATATCTGTGACTGCTATCTGGAGCATTCCATGATGTGTTCCCCATGGAATATCTATCTGGAGCATTCCATGATGCGTTCCCCATGGAATATCTGTGACTGCTATCTGGAGCATTCCATGATGTGTTCCCCATGGAATATCTGTGACTGCTATCTGGAGCATTCCATGATGTGTTCCCCATCGAATATCTGTGACTGCTATCTGGAGCATTCCATGATGTGTTCCCCATGGAATATCTGTGACTGCTATCTGGAGCAATCCATGATGTGTTCCCCATGGAATATCTGTGACTGCTATCTGGAGCATTCCATGATGTGTTCCCCATGGAATATCTGTGACTGCTATCTGGAGCATTCCATGATGCGTTCCCCATGGAATATCTGTGACTGCTATCTGGAGCATTCCATGATGTGTTCCCCATGGAATATCTGTGACTGCTATCTGGAGCATTCCATGATGTGTTCCCCATGGAATATCTGTGACTGCTATCTGGAGCATTCCATGATGTGTTCCCCATGGAATATCTGTGACTGCTATCTGGAGCATTCCATGATGTGTTCCCCATGGAATATCTGTGACTGCTATCTGGAGCATTCCATGATGTGTTCCCCATGGAATATCTGTGACTGCTATCTGGAGCATCCTATGATATGGAATATCTTTGATAGTTATCTGGAGCCATTCTTGCAAGTAGCAAGGAATGGATCAACCATGTAGAAATCTTACTGTCATGTGCAAATGTATATTAACGATAGATGGAAGATCTAAGCCATCTTTAAGTTAACCATTTCTGCTGCAAGATGCTACGTGTTTTTTTTTAGCCATCTGCCATAGCCATCTGCCATATATAAAAAAATGGATCAAAGCAAATGGAGTGTTCGGAATGGTTTGAATTCACACAAAATATGGTTCCAAAATGTAAATTTAGTGTGTATGGAGTATTGCACTACGAGACTCTGATACAAAACCGAGTGCATCATATATAACCTAGCCATATTGATGCCATTGCATTATCCTTGTGTAGGGGACAGCGAAACCATCCAGTTCTTGGACCTTAGCTGGAACATTTTTCGGAGGAAAGGGGCTAGGGCTATAGCTGAAGGCTTGAAGGTGAGTAGCCATATCATAGAGGAGATATGTAGAGATGCGTCAACTCAAATTCTCAATCATGCATTCGAGTGGAAACTTTTGACTTGTGTGGCTTTCTAACAGCATATATTTTTACAGAGCAATAATGCACTGAGGAAGCTGAACCTTGCCTACAATGGGTTCGCTGATGAAGGGGTGTGTGCACTAGCAGAAGCTCTCAAGCTGAACTCTACCCTAGTGGAGCTGGATGTGAGGTACATAAGGGAGAGGGTTAGCATTTCCTAATGGCAGAAACAATCTAAAGAAACAAAGCAGCTGTAACTCATAATTATTGGTAGCTTCTTGCAGCAGAAATGGAAGTTTGTAATGATATTTTCTCCAAGAAAGACTTCCAGCATGCCTTGAATCCTTCATCAGGTAGTAAACCAGCTGACTAAAATCATTGAAATTCATCTCCAAGGATCATTACTAATTTTCTTTCCCTCGCATAACTGCGTCCACTCATAATTTTGGTATCAAATTTTTTTTCGTCGCCTTACAGTGACTAATCTGTTTTTCGATTCTAGGGAAAAAAGTTGGTAAGGATTATCAGACAAGGTAATATTCATCGACTCCAGCTAGCTAGATTACTAGAAGCAGAACAAGGGATCACTGGTGGTTTATTGGGACTTTTGTCTTCTCTGCTGTTTGGTTTGTGGTTCTCCCGTGCAACTTTTACCAAGTCCTTGAAGGAGGCTGTACCTAATCCTCTATCAAGGGCTAAATTGAATAACACAACAAGATCCGATGAACTTTAATTTGTCTAGCATAGAAGAAGAAGAAGAAGCATGCTAGAAAAATATTTAAAAGGAGTCATTCTCGAACGCTATAGACTAAAACGCTTGGAATTGGACGCTGCAGAACTCGATGACCGACTGAACTACTAGAGTATACTACAAACAATAAACAAGAAAACAATAGACAAGCAAAAAATAAAAATATTTAAAAAAACCAATAACAAGCAAACAAACAGTAAACAATAAACAAGCAAATAACAATAACAAGCAAACAAGAAACAAGAACACAGATTGTTGGATATTTCTTGTTGTATATAGTTCAAACATTATTTCTTCTTTCCACAGACAAAAATATTTTGACAAATTTAATATTTTTGCTTGTGAAAAGGAGTCATCCGAAGTGACTTCTCATTGAAAACTAATTAACTTGTCAAAAATAATAAAAAGAAAACAAGAGTGCACTCTTGTAGGCCACAACAAGTTGAGTGACCCTTTACCATTAAAATTGCATCAATGGGTTGGTAAAGGGTCATCCAACTTATTGTAGCCATCTTCAAGGACCATCTCTCTCTTTTCTTTCCCTTGCATAAATCATAATAGAACATTATTGTAGCCCCCCAAAGACTCCCTGAATATGTGTGGTCTTCAATGTAGTAGCATCCATGTTTTATGGCCGCTTATTTCTCAGGAGCCCAGGAACCTCTCCAGACTAAGACTCGGTATGGCCTATTATAAAAAAACCAAGGAAGTTTTAAGTAAAATATATATTTGGTTTTGAATTTTTGAAATGAAGAATGAAAACGACCATTATGTTTAGGGAAATGACTGGCATGCATATATATATAATATATATATATATTTACGTTCACAACGATACACATGACGCAACCCAACAACATTATCAACATCTACCCTGCAACACAGAGGCATTATCAACATCTACCCTGCAACACAGCGGCATTATCAACATCTACCCTGCAACACAGAGGCATTATCAACATCTACCCTGCAACACAGCGGCATTATCAACAACTACCCTGCAACCCAGCAGCATTATCAACATCTACCCTGCAACACAGCGGCATTATCAACATCTACCCTGCAACACAGCGGCATTATCAACAACTACCCTGCAACCCAGCAGCATTATCAACAACTACCCTGCAACACAGAGGCATTATCAACAACTACCCTGCAACAACAACTACCCAACAAAAAGCTTTTGAATTATTATCCTTAGCCCTCCTTAGCCCACCAATGCAAGCCCACCAATGCAACCAAAACAAAAACTCAGGTTATGTCGTCTCTGTTATCCTCGACGACTAGCGTGGAATAAAGATAGCAAACTAGGCGGTGCTCAGGAGAAGCTGCTTGCAGCTAGAAAATGAATCTCCTTCATCATGAGATTGTCAACAAGAAATGGCATAGCTATGGAATACTAAAGCAGCCGACTAGGGTGGTGCTCAGGAGAAGCTGCTTGCAGCTAGAAAATGAATCTCCTTCATGAGATTCTCAACAAGCAATGGCATAGCTAGAGCAGCCGACTAGGGTGGTGTTCAGGAGAAGCTGCACACAGCCAGAGAAGAAGAGATGAGCATCATTACTGTACATCTCAGTAGCAAAGCCACTGTGTGTCTAGGCCAGAGCATGTATCTAGGTGTATATATGTATTCACATATTTACACACAGATACATGCATTGTGGGCTCCCCATGAAGAAGAGCTTAGGCATCCAATACCTGTGCTCCAGATGAAACAGAGGCACCCAGTAGCTGGGATTCCCAAGAAGCAGTAGGCACCCTGAGCTCTAACCTAGCTAGCGTAGTTAGTCAGTAACACAGCCATGTTGCATTACTTGTGTGCTATCATTGAGAATGCGTGTGCAAGTGTGTTCTCTAAACAAAATGGCTGCTGTTGGTCACAAACTGGCCAATTTCTCCGTTCTCAAAAAGCAAAACCAAGGTATGTTTGGGCTTAGAACCTTCCTTGGGTGGTTCAGGCCACACAAACTTTGACCTGGTTCTGCCAATGTGTCCACCAATGTGTTCCTGGGAAAATAATTGGTCATACAAAAACAACAGACAGACTGACTTCATATTGGGGGTTGTTCGACACGTCCACACACCAGCGCGCATACAAACGATCGTGGGTTCGGGGGGGCTATTTTGGCGGCTGGACTTAGCAACGCTGGATGCTTGAGAACATATGCGGCTGTGGCATCACAACGAATAGTCAGCTGATTATTTTGAGAGTCATTCAAGTTTTTCAAGAGAGTTCAAAATATCGAATCTCTAAACTACCAAGCAAGGAGCAGGTCTCACAAATATTCTGCTACCAAGCAATGCATGGCTATGGATGGCCTCACAGATATTCTGCTACAAAGCAAGGAGCACTAAGGCCTCATAAATATTCTGCTACCAAGCAATGCATGGGCCTCACAGATATTCTGCTACCAAGCAAGGAGCACTAGGGCCTCACAAATAATCTGCTACCAAAGCAAGGGATGCTATGGCCTCACAAATATTCTTTTACTTTGATGGCTGGACCAAGCAACTCTGGATGCATGAGAACGTATGCGGCTCTGACGTCACAATGAATAGTCAGCTGATTATATTTTGAGAGTCATTCATGTTCAATATCAAAATATATGAATATTCGAATCTCTAAAATGGTGACCCTGTGGAAGAACATCGTCAGGGTGCCATCTGACATTGTCACCGACGTGTCTGGCATCCACTGACAAGCCAGAGTTCCCAACAACAGACAGCCCCTGAAAATGGCTGTTGACGCTGTCGCAATCAAGCTCCCTAGTTTCTGGGTGGCTAACCCCTGCACCTGGTTCACCCAGGCTGAGGCCCAGTTTCATCGGAACATCGTGGCCGACGAGACCAGATGCTACCATGTCATCGCTGCCCTGGACCAGGCGACTGCCCACAGGATCAGCTCCGCCCTCAAGACCCCGCTGGCCGACAACAAGTACGCCAGCCTCAAAGAGGCCATGCTCGAAGCCTACACCTTCACAGAGGATGATAAGACCACGCAGCTAATAGAACTGGACGGCCACCAGAGAATCTGTTTTTGGCCCCCGAGGTCAGCATTTTCTGGGACCATCTGGGGCCAAAAACGGATTCTCTGGTGGCTGCCAATGGCACCACCATTCAGATGCATGGCACATGCAACATCCTGCTGAACCTCGGATTCCAAAAGTTTACCTGGACTTTTGCGCTCGCCAACATGTCTCAGCCCATTCTCGGGGCCAATTTCTTCTTGCTGAAAGGGTTGCTCATTGATCTACAAGGCTAACGCCTGGTAGACCATGAGACGTATGCCAGCATTCCTGCCTACCAGTCAGCCTCAACCTCACTCGGACTCCACTATGCTGGCACTGCCAACAACAAGTTCACCCGGATCCTCACTGAGTTTCCTATGCTCACCAAGCCAAACTTCACCTCACCTGAGATGACGCATGGGGTGGAACATCACATCCCAACTGACGGACCACTGGTCCATACTCGCGTCCGCCACCTTCCACCAGATAAATTGCAGGAAGCTAAACGGGAGTTCAAGAAAATGGAGAAGATGGGCATCATCCGGCAGTCACCCAGCCCATGGGCATCGCCACTTCACATGGTGCCTAAACCGTTAGGCGACTGGCGACCTTGCGGTGACTACTGGTGCCTCAACGAGGCCACCAAACATGACCGCTACCCGGTGCCACACATCCAGGACTTCATGTCGCAATTGCATGGGTGCACAATCTTTTCTAAGATTGACTTGGTGCGGGCCTACCACCAGATTCCTGTTCACAAAGCCGACATTCCTAAGACTGCTGTAATCATGCCAGTTGGTCTTTGGGAGTACACGTGCATGACGTACAGTTTGAGCAATGCTGCTCAATCGTTCCAGTGCCTTATGGATCAGGTCTGCCAGGATCTGGGCTTTGTCTTCGTGTATCTGGATGACATCTTGGTGGCCAGCAAATCACCAGCCGACCATCGCTGCCACCTCCAACTACTCTTCAAGCACCTCACGGCCTACGGCTTGGTCATCAACCCCAGCAAGTGTGTGCTTTGGGTCAGCTCCATTGACTCCATGGCTGGCGTCTGTCGCCCGACCATGACAAGGTCATCGCACGTTTTCCCCTGCCAGCAGATGTCAAGGACCCTCAGGAGTTCCTGGACATGGTAAACTGCTATCACTGGTTCAGTTCTCATGCAGCCGAACAATGCTTCACATGGCCACTGCTGGGAAAGTTAAACAGCTTACGTGGTCGCCAACCATGGACAATGCTTTCTGGCAGGCCAAAGAAGCGCTCGCCAGTGCCACCTGCTGGTCCACTCGAGCACTACTGCAACCACCAGCATAACTCTCAACGCGTATGTAGGGGCCTGGGCCCGCACCTGCCTCGAGTGCCAGTGGGCCAAAATTCACTGCCATGTGGCTGCTCCTGTCCAGCAGTATGACGTTCCGGACCGCCGGTCCGCGACCCTCCACATCAACATTGTCGGCCCACTTTCGGTCTGCCAGGGCAAAAACAACTTGTTCACAATCGTTGACCGTTTCACATGGTGGCCTGAAGCGATGGCTCCTTCTTGCGCCTGGGTACTGTTCTCCCACTGGGTTGCGCGTTTCGGAGTCCCGCTTGAGATCACCTCCGACTGCAGACGCCAATTCATCTCTGGGCTGAACTGAACTGGCTGGGCACTCGTCAACAATGTACCACGGCCTATCATCTGCAGGCTAACGGAATGGTCGAGTGCTTTCACAGACAGCTGAAGGCCTCTCTCAAGGCTTGCCTGACCAACAACAATTAGATGTATGAACTTCCAATTGTCCTCCTCGGCATCCGTTCGACACCCAAGGATGACTTGGGCTGTGCATCTGCTGAGTTGGTATATGGCACCACCCTACATCTGCCGGGCAATTTTTTCAACGTTGACTCTCATCGCACTCGTGGGGCAGATGACCCGGGCACACTGCTGGGCCGTCTCTGCACGACCATAAAGCAGCTTCGTGCGCAGCCAGTTGCATGGCACGGGCAACACCGGTCACAAGTGCCGGACAACCTTCACATGACGCCCTTCATTTTTGTTCGCCGCGATGCCCACCACACGCCTCTACAGTGCCTGTATGACGGGCCTTATCGTGTACTCGACTGCACTGACAAGTATTTCATGCTGGACATCAAAGGCAAACCAGACACTGTTTCGGTAGGCTGAGTCAAGCCCGCGTTTACCGACGAATCCTTTGGCTTGGCCTAGACACTCTCCTGCAACACCTGCTCCCACAGGGAAACCGGTGCCGGCACCCGCCCCAGGTCCGGTAATGCCACCACCCACAGGCTACCTCGCCCACTCACACAACTTGTTCAGGTTGACAAGTCCACACACCAGCATGTCTACAAATGATCGTGAGTTCTCCCACTGGGGGGGGGGGGGGGATACTTTGGCAGCTGGACCCGACAACACTGGACGCGTGAGAACGTACATGGCTGTGACGTCACAACAAATAGTCAGCTTATTATTTTGAGAGTCATTCGTGTTTTTCTAATTCAATAAGAGAGTTCAAAATATACGAATATTCGAATCTTTAAACTACCAAGCAATAGGGCCTCACAAATATTCTGCTACCAAGCAAGGGATGTTATGGCCTCACAAATATTCTGCTACCAAGCAAGGGATGTTATGGCCTCACAAATATTCTGCTATCAAGCAAGGGATGTTATGGCCTCACAAATATTCTGCTAAGCTATGGCCTCACAAATATTCTGCTACCAAACTACTATGGCCTCACAAATATTCTGCTACCAAGCAAGGGATGTTATGGCCTCACAAATATTCTGCTACCAAGCAAGGGATGTTATGGCCTCACAAATATTCTGCTAAGCTATGGCCTCACAAATATTCTGCTACCAAACTACTATGGCCTCACAAATATTCTGCTACCAAACTACTATGGCCTCACAAATATTCGCTACCAAGCAAGGGATGCTATGGTCTGACAGATATTCTGCTAAGCAAGGGACACTATGGCCTCACAAATATTCTGCTACCAAGCAATAGGGCCTCACAAATATTCTGCTAAGCAAGGGACACTATGGCCTCACAAATATTCTGCTACCAAGCAATAGGGCCTCACAAATATTCTGCTAAGCAAGGGATGCTATGGCCTCACAAATATTCTGCTACCAAACTACTATAGCCTTACAAATATTCTGCTGCCAAGCAAGGGGTGTTATGGCCTCACAAATATTCTGCTACCAAGCAAGGGATGCTATGGCCTCACAGATATTCTGCTAAGCAAGGGATGCTATGGCCTCACAAATATTCTGCTATTAAACTACCATGGCCTTACAAATATTCTGCTACCAAGCAAGGGATGCTATGGCCTCACAAATACTCTGCTGCCAAGCAAAGAATGCTATGGCCTCAAAAATACTCTGCTGCCAAGCAAGGGATGCTATGGCCTCAAAAATACTCTGCTGCCAAGCAAGGGATGCTATGGCCTCACAGCAGGATGTTATGGCCTCACAAATATTCTGCTGCCAAGCAAGGGATGTTATGGCCTCACAAATACTCTGCTGCCAAGCAAGGGATGCTATGGCCTCACAGATATTCTGCTGCCAAGCAAGGGATGTTATGGCCTCACAAATATTCTGCTGCCAAGCAAGGGATGCTATGGCCTCACAAATATTCTGCTGCCAAGCAAGGGATGTTATGGCCTCACAAATATTCTGCTGCCAAGCAAGGGATGCTATGGCCTCACAGATATTCTGCTGCCAAGCAAGGAATGCTATGGCCGTACAAATATTCTGCTACCAAGCAAGGGATGCTTTGGCCTCATAAATATTCTGCTAAGCAAGGTGCTAAGCAAGGGATGTTATGGCCTCACAAATATTCTGGTATCAAGCAAGGGTGCTAGGAACTCACAATATTCTGCTAAGTTTGAAGCTAAACTTACCAACAGTGCTGGTTCTTCTAGTCCATCTCTTTGTCTATATTGAGAAGAGTAGTAGCTTATGGAGGAGAAGAGCAGTAGCTTATGGAGGCTTGACTGAAAGATAGGTTTGGCTAGCAATAGCTCCAGGTGCCTGTCCGCAGAGAGAATCCATCATTTTATCATGACCTGAAGGTTTTGCAGTTAGCCATTATTACTTAACTTGTTAAAAAATATATATATTGCATGGAGTACAGAATATTTAAACCAGGTATGAGAAGATTTAGTCTATTTGCTTAGTTGTTTTCAAGCATAGTCATGTCTCTAAATAGAGCCTCGTAACAATGAACAGGAGATGCAGAATATGATGACAATTTACTCGTGAATATACTCACCTGTAGGCACTTACATCCACTGAAGGGTTATGGTGGTGTTAACCCCCCCATTCTGCTCACCTGTAAGCACTTACACCCACTAGAGGGTTAAGGTGATGTTAACCCCATTCTGCTCACCTGTACGCACTTCATCCACTAAAGGGTTAAGGTGATGTTAACCCCACAATCCACTAGAGGGTTAAGATGATGTTAATGTCACAGGACTTCTGCTCATAACCGACCACTATATCTCTGTAAGGTGGCACAGCCTAGTATGAACTTCGAACTTTCAGCTGAATTGAAGTAGGCATAAAAAGTAATTATTATTGTTGTTATTGTTAGCGCCATGCCAAGTCATTAGTGCAAATACTGAGGTGTACTTGCACATCTCCGTCATGTTCCACTTGTTGTGGTGGGTGCTTCCTCACACGTTGCTCTGTGTAGTGCTAGCTATAATAATTGTTTGATGTTTTCCCTTGCAAAATTCCAGTAGTAACCGTGTCACTCAAGTGGGAGCTATTGCCCTGTCCAAAGTCATCCCATCCCATGACAGCTTGCAAGTGCTGAAGGTGAGTGGTGCTCCAAACATGCTCTCTCTTCCACCACCCTCCACGTAGAATAGTTCACAGAGACAAGCACATTTGTTCGTAGTCATTATCATCGTCATGTGGTTCCAGATGGGCAAGAATCACATCCAGCCACCTGGTCTAGTTGCCTTGCTGGGGGCAGTGCAGAACAACCCGTCCAGTGGATTGCAATGTCTGAACCTCCACGCCATTACCCTCACCCTGGACCTAGAGAGGATAGTCGAAGAGCTGAAGAAAAGTCACACTCACCTCCGGGTGGAGCACGGAGGGGTGGGTGGGTTCAAGCCCCCCAAGCCCCTCCTTCCACCTGAGGTCAAGCTGGCAGAGTATTGCAAAAAGGAGAACATCAAGCTGGAAAATTTGTGTATCTTGTTTGACAAGGACAGGAAGAAGCTACTCTCAGAGGAGGAATTCAGAGGCGCCCTCAAGGTGAGCTTCTCTGTGAGTGAGTGAATGGATGCATGAGAAACATGGTCTAGTGACTTTCCATGAGAATAGGACCACTATTGCCATACAATATTTGGCATACATGATTTTAGATGGTAAAGGGTTGTCAGAGTGATTGTAATATTCCGTGGATTTCTCCATCAGTCAGCTTTTACTGATGCTTTCTCCCTGATGAAGAACGAAATATTTTGGTTGAAATGTTGGCAATAGAAACAAGAGCTGATTGAAGAGGAGAAATCCACAGAACAAGCCAATAACAATGGCACGTGCTTGTTTTCTTCTTGTTATTTTTTTGTTGGCAATCATCATTTTTATTACATTTATATACACACACTTATATACACACACCATTATATACACTGGCAGACATTGTGAGGCTCTACCTTGCTTAACTCCATAAGTTGTATTTATATACACACACCATTATATACACTGGCAGACATTGTGAGGCTCTACCTTGCTTAACTCCATAAGTTGTATTTATATGCACACACCATTATATACACTGGCAGGCATTGTGAGGCTCTACCTTGCTTAACTCCATAAGTTATATTTATATACACACACCATTATATACACTGGCAGGCATTGTGAGGCTCTACCTTGCTTAACTCCATAAGTTGTATTTATATACACACACCATTATATACACTGGCAGACATTGTGAGGCTCTACCTTGCTTAACTCCATAAGTTATATTTATATACATGTACACACACCATTATATACACTGGCAGACATTGTGAGGCTCTGCCTTGCTTAACTCCATAAGTTATATTTATATGCACACACCATTATATACACTGGCAGACATTGTGAGGCTCTACCTTGCTTAACTCCATAAGTTATATTTATATACACACACCATTATATACACTGGCAGACATTGTGAGGCTCTACCTTGCTTAACTCCATAAGTTATATTTATATACACACACCATTATATACACTGGCAGACATTGTGAGGCTCTACCTTGCTTAACTCCATAAGTTGTATTTATATACACACACCATTATATACACTGGCAGACATTGTGAGGCTCTGCCTTGCTTAACTCCATAAGTTATATTTATATGCACACACCATTATATACACTGGCAGACATTGTGAGGCTCTACCTTGCTTAACTCCATAAATTATATTTATATACACACACCATTATATACACTGGCAGACATTGTGAGGCTCTACCTTGCTTAACTCCATAAGTTATATTTATATACACACACCATTATATACACTGGCAGACATTGTGAGGCTCTACCTTGCTTAACTCCATAAGTTATATTTATATGGACACACCATTATATACACTGGCAGACATTGTGAGGCTATGCCTTGCTTAACTCCATGGCAACCCGACATGTGGCTTTTTGCCCGCCAATTATATCCAAAGGAGCTGCACACAATGAGAGTGAACCCTGTTGCATGAATGACGCAGCTGGTGATAATGAGGTCAAACAAAACTCTGACATTAATGAGAATGCCATGATTATTATTTTACTGGTCATGAGCTGTAAGATGTGGTCAGACAATGCAGTTTCAAAGGAGTGTCTCTTTCTTTTTATCTCCTTCCTGCTTTCCAGCACATCAATGCCCCTCTGATGGAGTTTGAGCGAAAGAAGTTGATGATGGAGTTCAAAGTGCTGCCCCCCGGCTCCAAGGAGAGGAAGGACAGGGAGTCAGCATCCCCCAGCTCCAAGGAGAGGAAGGGCAGGGAGTCAACATCCCCCGGCTCCAAGGGGAGGAAGGGCAGAGAGTCAGCATCCCCTGGCTCCAAGGAGAGGAAGGGCAGGGAGTCAGCCCCACCCACAGATGAAGCGCCTAACTTTATTGACTACATGTAAGCACCCGTGTTTGATTTTAGATGATTTTTTGGTATCTGTTATATCCTAATGCAAAGCCCATACTTTGCATAAGGAGTGTAGTTAGAATATGTCCTAATACTAAACCTTACCTTGCACAAAGGCACGTGCTAGATAAGTGTAGCCATAGTATGTCCTACTGCCAACCCTATCCTGCATAAAGGCACGTGTTTATGAATGTAGCTTAATGCAAACCCCACTCTGTGTAAAGGCACATGCTAAAATAAGAGTGTGGCCCAGCCTTGCATAAAGTCATGTGCAAGAGTGTAGCTATAGAAGTCCTAATGCAAACCCTACCTTGCATAAATGCCTGTGCTATAGTGTGAGTATAGCTATAGTATGTCCTAATGCAAACCCTACCTTGCATAAATGCCCGTGCTACTAGAGTATGTCCTAATGCAAACCCTACCTTGCATAAGTGCCCTTACTATAGTAATTAGCTAATGCAAACCCCTACCTTGCATAAGTGCCCTTACTATAGAATAAGTGTAATTAGCTAATGCAAACCCCTACCTTGCATAAGTGCCCTTACTATAGAATAAGTGTAATTAGCTAATGCAAACCCCTACCTTGCATAAGTGCCCTTACTATAGTATAAGTGTAATTAGAGTATGTTCTAATGCAAACCCCTACCTTGCATAAGTGCCCTTACTATATTATAAGTGTAATTAGAGTATGTTCTAATGCAAACCCCTACCTTGCATAAGTGCCCTTACTATAGTATAAGTGTAATTAGAGTATGTCCTAATGCAAACCCCTACCTTGCATAAGTGCCCCTACTATAGTATAAGTGTAATTAGAGTATGTCCTAATGCAAACCCTACCTTGCATAAGTGCCCTTACTATAGTATAAGTGTAATTAGAGTATGTCCTAATGCAAACCCTACCTTTCATAAGTGCCCTTACTATAGTATAAGTGTAATTAGAGTATGTCCTAATGCAAACCCTACCTTGCATAAGTGCCCTTACTATAGTATAAGTGTAATTAGAGTATGTCCTAATGCAAACCCCTACCTTATAAAGGTGCCATAGTAAACTCCTTACCCATCTTTGGCCCAAGTATGAGTATGTGTGAGTGAGTGTGTGTGTGTATGTGTGTGTGTGGATCATCAGTGTGTGTGTGTTAAAGATTTGCAGCTTAATGGTTGTCAACACATGGTCAATTGATGTTGACTAGAGTTAGTCTTCACAATCACAATTTATGGGATTTTGGCATTTTAGGGGTGAATCGAATTTCAGCGGTGGGGGCAGTGAATGTGGACAGTTATATAGCATGTCTCTTTTGAGAGCTACAGGACTCGAGACACTGTACGCTAACTTAATTGAATGTGCATTCATGAATCATAATAACCTTTCAGGGTTGGGGCAGTGAATGTGGACAGTTAGCATGTCTCTTTTGAGAGCAGCAGGACTCGAGATACGCTAACTTAATTGAATGTGCATTCATGAATCATAATAATCTTGAAGTATGTGGCACATTAGCTTATTTACCTTTAACTGACTCCAGTTGGTATTCCTTAAATAAATTTCTCTGGTGAAAGTATGAATCATTTTCACAATGAAAATCAAGAGCATCACACTAATCCACTCAGCCTCTCTTCTTGTCATTGAATAATGTTCTAGACAATGAAGGGCAGAAAATGATCTCACATGATACACTTCACATGAAAAAAACCCCGATAATTACTGGAAATCTCCGAGAGCTGCATTCAGACAATGCTTCTTTTCTGACCTCTTTGTAGATGTAGGCATAATAACTCGTGTGTTCTTATTGATGAATTATCTTCCAATGACATTAACAAGATATTATCAAATGACACTTTCTTTTCAATGAAACCTGAGAGTTGCAAATACGACTAACTCTCCTCTAAAAGTCGTACATATGAAGAGGCATAAAGCACACAAATTCTGGACTTGTCTAGATTCTGTCCATGTTTTCCGAGACTGTGACACACATTATAACTGTGTAATGGTGCAGACTGAACTGCACTGAGTTTTAATAAATACCTTTTTTGGGGTGGGGGGGTGGGGGGGGGGGGGCTTTAGCATGCTCTCCTGAATCACTTCTTCAGAGGCCATATTCTGTCAGAAAAGAAATAAAAATAAAATAACACCTCTACAGAGGAGCAGCTGGTGAATGGTTCATTAACTGCTGTAGACACCAGTTCAATCTGCACCATTACACAATCTACAATTAGTACTGATATCCATAGCTGCTTGTTGCTAGTCTCATGTAACCAGACTGTCTTGTTGCTAGTCTCATGCAGCCAGACTGTCTTGTTGCTAGTCTCATGCAGCCAGACTGTCTTGTTGCTAGTCTCATGCAGCCAGACTGTCTTGTTGCTAGTCTCATGCAGCCAGACTGTCTTGTTGCTAGTCTCATGTAGCCAGAGTGTCTTGTTGCTAGTCTCATGCAGCCAGACTGTCTTGTTGCTAGTCTCATGTAGCCAGACTGTCTTGTTGCTAGTCTCATGCAGCCAGACTGTCTTGTTGCTAGTCTCATGCAGCCAGACTGTCTTGTTGCTAGTCTCATGCAGCCAGACTGTCTTGTCGCTAGTCTCATGCAGCCAGACTGTCTTGTCGCTAGTCTCATGCAGCCAGACTGTCTTGTTGCTAGTCTCATGCAGCCAGACTGTCTTGTTGCCAAGTGAACCGAGCTGGTCACTGTTTATAATACTCCTGGCAGTACTACTTCTTGGAGGCCAGAGGTTGAGGATATTTCGTGGTCATATTCTAATAGAGTTAGTTATCAGCTGAAGAACAAAACAAAAAACCACACACAAAGACAACATGTTGACGAGCTATAGGTCTGGTCTAGAATAAATATTTCTTCTCAAGGTAGATGGGAATGTTTTTAAGGCCCCAATGTGGATGATCTTATAGTGTCAGGATAATTAATCTCTCTGAGGACAACTTCTCCCCTGTCCTCCAATGGATGATCTTATAGTGTCAGGATAATTAATCTCTCTGAGGGCAACTTCTCCCCTATCCTCCAATGGATGATCTTATAGTGTCAGGATAATTAATCTCTCTGAGGACAACTTCTCCCCTATCCTCCAATGGATGATCTTATAGTGTCAGGATAATTAATCTCTCTGAGGGCAACTTCTCCCCTATCCTCCAATGGATGATCTTATAGTGTCAGGATAATTAATCTCTCTGAGGACAACTTCTCCCCTATCCTCCAATGGATGATCTTATAGTGTCAGGATAATTAATCTCTCTGAGGACAACTTCTCCCCTGTCCACCAATGTGGATGATCTTATAGTGTCAGGATAATTAATCTCTCTGAGGACAACTTCTCCCCTGTCCACCAATGTGGATGATCTTATAGTGTCAGGATAATTAATCTCTCTGAGGACAACTTCTCCCCTGTCCACCAATGTGGATGATCTTATAGTGTCAGGATAATTAATCTCTCTGAGGACAACTTCTCCCCTGTCCACCAATGTGGATGATCTTATAGTGTCAGGATAATTAATCTCTCTGAGGACAACTTCTCCCCTGTCCACCAATGTGGATGATCTTATAGTGTCAGGATAATTAATCTCTCTGAGGACAACTTCTCCCATGTCCTCCAATGTGGATGATCTTATAGTGTCAGGATAATTAATCTCTCTGAGGACAACTTCTCCCCTATCCACCAATGTGGATGATCCTATAGTGTCAGGATAATTAATCTCTCTGAGGACAACTTCTCCCATGTCCTCCAGTGTGGATGATCTTATAGTGTCAGGATAATTAATCTCTCTGAGGACAACTTCTCCCCTATCCACCAATGTGGATGATCCTATAGTGTCAGGATAATTAATCTCTCTGAGGACAACTTCTCCCATGTCCTCCAGTGTGGATGATCTTATAGTGTCAGGATAATTAATCTCTCTGAGGACTTGCAAAAACATTAAAATATGCTATTGGGCAGGGAAGAGAGTTGAGATTTGTGGACACTTGTTTTGCAAGAAGTCTACCTGGACAGTCTGTCTCAGTCACTTCAGCTGGTTCAGGGCAGGCTACTTTTACATATGCAAGATGAAAAATGCAGTTCATGAATTATTCATGATAAAAAGAGGTTTATTTTATTTTATTTATTAATTTCTGGCACTACCACAAAGAAGTTAAAATTCTTTCTAGATTCAAGAATATAAGTGCATTGTGTGTGTGGGTGTGGGGGGTGTGTATGCATGTTTGTGCAGCAATCCTTGCTCATGCAAATGTGCATGCATTTATCACTAGGTGCAAAACATGATGTGCACTCACTACATCCATAGCTAGTAATGAATACACAGCACCGAGTGGTGAGTGAAGGTGCAATGGAAAGGGTTAAAAATGAATAAATAAAAACATCAATTGTTTTACTTTGAGATCCTAGCACTGTTAGATGATATTGCTCTAGCCATTGTACTAGCCCCAGCATAGCTGCAGGCCTGATACTATACACTGGTCTGTACATTATTGATGTCCATCATATTGTATTGCTCTAGGCATTGTCCTAGCCCTAGCATAGCTGCAGGCCTGATACTATACACTGGTCTGTACATTATTGATGTCCATCATATTGTATTGCTCTAGGCATTGTCCTAGCTAGCTGCAGGCCTGATACTATACACTGGTCTGTACATTATTGATGTCCATCGTATTGTATTGCTCTAGCCATTGTCCTAGCCCTAGCATAGCTGCAGGCCTGCTACTATACACTGGTCTGTACATTATTAATGTCCATCATATTGTATTGCTCTAGCCATTGTACTAGCCCTAGCATAGCTGGTCTGTACATTATTGATGTCCATCATATTGTATTGCTCTAGCCATTGTCCTAGCCCTAGCATAGCTGCAGGCCTGATACTGTATACTGGTCTGTACATTATTGATGCCCATCATATTGTATTACTCTAGCCATTGTCCTAGCCCTAGCATAGCTGCAGGCCTGATGCTATACACTGGTCTGTACAATTGATGTCCATCATATTGTATTGCTCTAGCCATTGTCCTAGCCCTAGCATAGCTGCAGGCCTGATGCTATACACTGGTCTGTACATTATTGATGTCCATCATATTGTATTGCTCTAGCCATTGTCCTAGCCCCAGGCCTGATACTGTACACTGGTCTGTACATTATTGATGTCCATCATATTGTATTGCTCTAGCCATTGTCCTAGCCCTAGCATAGCTGCAGGCCTGATACTATACACTGGTCTGTACATTATTGATGTTCATCATATTGTATTGCTCTAGCCATTGTACTAGCCCTAGCATAGCTGCAGGCCTGATATTATACACTGGTCTGTACATTATTGATGTCCATCATATTGTATTGCTCTAGCCATTGTCCTAGCCCTAGCATAGCTGCAGGCCTGATACTATACACTGATCTGTACATTATTGATGTCCATCATATTGTATTGCTCTAGCCATTGTCCTAGCCCTAGCATAGCTGCAGGCCTGATACTGTATACTGGTCTGTACATTATTTATGCCCATCATATTGTATTACTCTAGCCATTGTCCTAGCCCTAGCATAGCTGCAGGCCTGATGCTATACACTGGTCTGTACAATTGATGTCCATCATATTGTATTGCTCTAGCCATTGTCCTAGCCCTAGCATAGCTGCAGGCCTGATGCTATACACTGGTCTGTACATTATTGATGTCCATCATATTGTATTGCTCTAGCCATTGTCCTAGCCCCAGGCCTGATACTGTACACTGGTCTGTACATTATTGATGTCCATCATATTGTATTGCTCTAGCCATTGTCCTAGCCCTAGCATAGCTGCAGGCCTGATACTATACACTGGTCTGTACATTATTGATGTTCATCATATTGTATTGCTCTAGCCATTGTCCTAGCCCTAGCATAGCTGCAGGCCTGATACTATACACTGGTCTGTACATTATTGATATTATTGATGTCCATCGTATTGTATTGCTCTAGCCATTGTCCTAGCCCCAGGCCTGATACTGTACACTGGTCTGTACATTATTGATGTCCATCATATTGTATTGCTCTAGCCATTGTCCTAGCCCTAGCATAGCTGCAGGCCTGATACTATACACTGGTCTGTA
This sequence comes from Cladorhizidae sp. MBARI D1340-BT2, assembly GCA_028752905.1. Classification (NCBI taxonomy): domain Eukaryota; kingdom Metazoa; phylum Porifera; class Demospongiae; order Poecilosclerida; family Cladorhizidae; species Cladorhizidae sp. MBARI D1340-BT2. The sequence continues at coordinate 43,179,739 of JAQNBH010000009.1, read as the reverse complement.
CATTATTGATATTATTGATGTCCATCGTATTGGATTGCTCTAGCCATTGTCCTAGCCCTAGCATAGCTGCAGGCCTGATACTATACACTGGTCTGTACATTATTGATGTCCATCATATTGTATTGCTCTAGGCATTGTCCTAGCCCTAGCATAGCTGCAGGCCTGATACTATACACTGGTCTGTACATTATTGATGTCCATCATATTTGGATTGCTTGGATTGTGATAAGAGAAGTTGTATATATGAATATATTTCCTTATAGATTCCTATATACAAGGTTGGGACGAGAACCAGCTCAGATATTTTATAGATTGACGGTGACATCATTTCCTGTTTAGCAAACCCGTCCATAGCTAGAGCGTGTTGATGATTGAGAGGCTAGGTCAGAATGAAACTCCACCATCCCTTCCTGTCACCTGTGTATTAGCCATGCAGCCCATTCTCACTTCGCTGTGAGGCAAGTTTTCTCTAGCTAGCTTGGAATCTGCTGCCTTTTTCTTGATCTCTCTCTCTTCACTATGACAGCCATTCCTAGTTTACATACTCCCACTTTATTTAATGTAGGCCACCCATTCATATTTCCTATGGGTGAATGTACAGTGCATACATACATAGATATGCCGCGTGTGGCAATACCAAGTTTTCAATCCAACTCCCCAGGCACTGGGAGCTCGCTGTGCTCGCCAATTACACAGAGTTTAAAAGGTGGCACCATGCTGGAGTTTTTGCTCTTCTCTGCATCAATGCTGAAGGAGGCTGAAGCTGGTCCAGTGCACTGGCTGACTACTAACAAACAGCACTCATTGAAGGAGCTGCACTGGCTGACTACTAACAAACAGCACTCATTGAAGGAGCTGGTCCAGTGCACTGGCTGACTACTAACAAACAGCACTCATTGAAGGAGCTGGTCCAGTGCACTGGCTGACTACTAACAAACAGCACTCATTGAAGGAGCTGGTCCAGTGCACTGGCTGACTACTAACAAACAGTACTCATTGAAGGAGCTGGTCCAGTGCACTGGCTGACTACGCACTCATTGAAGGAGCTGGTCCAGTGCACTGGCTGACTACTAACAAACAGCACTCATTGAAGGAGCTGGTCCAGTGCACAGTGGCTGACTACTAACAAACACCACTCATTGAAGGAGCTGGTCCAGTGCACAGTGGCTGACTACTAACAAACAGCACTCATTGAAGGAGGCTGTAGCTGGTCCAGTGCACAGTGGCTGACTACTAACAAACACCACTCATTGAAGGAGGCTGTCCCAGTGCACAGTGGCTGACTACTAACAAACAGCACTCATTGAAGGAGCTGGTCCAGTGCACTGTCTGACTACTAACAAACAGCACTCATTGAAGGAGCTGGTCCAGTGCACAGTGGCTGACTACTAACAAACACCACTCATTGAAGGAGCTGGTCCAGTGCACAGTGGCTGACTACTAACAAACACCACTCATTGAAGGAGCTGGTGCAGTGCACAGTGGCTGACTACTAACAAACACCACTCATTGAAGGAGCTGGTACAATGCACAGTGGCTGACTACTAACAAACGCCACTCATTGAAGGAGCTGGTCCAGTGCACTGCCTGACTACTAACAAACACCACTCATTGAAGGAGCTGGTCCAGTGCACTGGCTACTACTAACAAACAGCACTCATTGAAGGAGCTGGTCCAGTGCACAGTGACTGACTACTAACAAACAGCACTCATTGAAGGAGCTGGTCCAGTGCACAGTGGCTGACTACTAACAAACAGTACTCATTGAAGGAGGCTGTAGCTGGTCCAGGCACATGGCTGACTACTAACAAACAGCACTCATTGAAGGAGCTGGTCCAGTGCACTGGCTGACTACTAACAAACAGCACTCATTGAAGGAGCTGGTCCAGTGCACAGTGCCTGACTACTAACAAACACCACTCATTGAAGGAGCTGGTCCAGTGCACAGTGGCTGACTACTAACAAACAGCACTCATTGAAGGAGGCTGTAGCTGGTCCAGTGCACAGTGGCTGACTACTAACAAACACCACTCATTGAAGGAGGCTGTCCCAGTGCACAGTGGCTGACTACTAACAAACAGCACTCATTGAAGGAGCTGGTCCAGTGCACTGTCTGACTACTAACAAACAGCACTCATTGAAGGAGCTGGTCCAGTGCACAGTGGCTGACTACTAACAAACACCACTCATTGAAGGAGCTGGTCCAGTGCACAGTGGCTGACTACTAACAAACACCACTCATTGAAGGAGCTGGTGCAGTGCACAGTGGCTGACTACTAACAAACACCACTCATTGAAGGAGCTGGTACAATGCACAGTGGCTGACTACTAACAAACGCCACTCATTGAAGGAGCTGGTCCAGTGCACTGCCTGACTACTAACAAACACCACTCATTGAAGGAGCTGGTCCAGTGCACAGTGGCTGACTACTAACAAACAGCACTCATTGAAGGAGCTGGTCCAGTGCACAGTGGCTGACTACTAACAAACAGCACTCATTGAAGGAGGCTATAGATTGTCCAGTGCACTGGCTGACTTCTAACAAACAGTACTCATTGAAGGAGCTGGTGCAGTGCACTGGCTGACTACTAACAAACAGCACTCATTGAAGGAGCTGGTCCAGTGCACAGTGCCTGACTACTAACAAACAGCACTCATTGAAGGAGCTGGTCCAGTGCACTGGCTGACTACTATACAAACAGCACTCATTGAAGGAGCTGGTCCAGTGCACAGTGCCTGACTACTAACAAACAGCACTCATTGAAGGAGCTGGTCCAGTGCACTGGCTGACTACTAACAAACAGCACTCATTGAAGGAGCTGGTCCAGTGCACAGTGGCTGACTACTAACAAACAGCACTCATTGAAGGAGGCTGTAGATGGTCCAGTGCACAGTGGCTTACTAAGCAATTAACAAGCCATGGAGGCTATGAAATGTGCTAGTTGTGTAGTGTACAGCAGCAAGAAGTATGAAAATAACCTCTCAACATTCACAGCTGACTGACTGCTCTAGCGGTAGCTGCTGTGGAAATAACAACAAACAAACAAACAAACAAAACAACTAGAAACAGGACAAAAGTTTTTTAACACAAAAGTGTACAAGAAGAGTCCAATAACCCTTTACCATACACAATAATGACCACTAGTTAGATATCCCTTTATCATTTGAAAACCAATGTTTGAATGGTTGGTCTACATGGGCACAGTCCTGTTTCCTTTCAAGTCGATCCTATATAAAACAAAAGTCTTCCCTCTGTATGATATACTATGCTTCATACAGAGGGGAGGACAGAGGTACTCTAGAATAACCCAACCACCACCACTCCTCCTCCTCCTCCCTCTATCCAGGAAATTTGAAATCACAATTCTGATTTTTCAGTGAACTTGAGCAAGTATGAATTGCTATGTTTACAATACTATGCAGTGTAAAGTTACAGAATTATATGCCTGTTGGTTAGGTTGAAGATAACTAAGCCTTCATCAAAAGAACTATTTCAGTATTTAAACCCAAGCATACCAATCCTAAATTAGACAAAAGTGACCATTTTAAAATCCTATACACCAATCATTATGATTTTGTAAGGGTGGGGGGGGGGGGGGGGAAGGAAGTATCATAAAAGCTCTAATTATGCGTCATGGAAAAAATTCAATCTACTGTGACCTATAATTGTAACATGATGCAAGAATTAGAAAATGACGCATATTTAGAATAATACGTTCTGTCGCAGCAGTGGTTAGGTAAATTGAGTTGGCCTATATAACTACTTCACCCAAAGAGATTTCTCTGGTGGCTGAGCTAAGCTTCAAGATTTTCTGTCGGTGAGTTGTACAGTTACAGTACAGAATCTAGCTAGGGTAGAGTAGGCTACACTATAGCTACCTGTCATGAGGATTGTCGCATTCTGAAGCCATAGTAGCTACTTCACTGATTCAAGAAGTCCGTATTCTTTGATGCTGGTCTATCGAAGTAGGAGAATGAAGCCCCCTGTAGCAACAGCCATAATATATGACTTGATAAGAATGGAAAGGGACGATAGACAAACCAAATGCAAAAATTGAAATTATAGACATTATCAAAGACGCATAATTAGAAATTGAGCTTAGAATTTTGCTTCTACGGCATAATATAGGGTATGTATATATACATACACACACACACACACATAATTTTTAATGGTAAAGGGTCTTCTATTGAGGTCTAACGACATGGGTATCCTCTTTTCTTTTTTGACAAGTTAAATGTTCAAAAACACATTGTTGTTCAGGTTTGTAGTCATTTGTTGTTGTTGTTGTTCTTTTACAGGCTCCTACAGCCATATGGCAGGGGAGAACAAAGACTTCAATCTTGGTGATACCTTTTGAACATTTTTTCCAACCCATATATCTTCTTGTTGAACACTACACATGTGATTCTTGTTATTAGGGTCAGCCCCTTGGCAGAGGACTAGCTACAGCAGACTTGGTCAGTCCCTTGGCAGAGGACTAGCTACAGCAGACTTGGTCAGTCCCTTGGCAGAGGACTAGCTACAGCAGACTTGGTCAGCCCCTTGGCAGAGGATTAGCTACAGCAGACTTGGCAGAGGATTAGCTACAGCAGACTTGGTCAGTCCCTTGGCAGAGGACTAGCTACAGCAGACTTGGTCAGCCCCTTGGCAGAGGATTAGCTACAGCAGACTTGGTCAGTCCCTTGGCAGAGGACTAGCTACAGCAGACTTGGTCGGCCCCTTGGCAGAGGACTAGCTACAGCAGACTTGGTCAGTCCCTTGGCAGAGGATTAGCTACAGCAGACTTGGTCAGTCCCTTGGCAGAGGACTAGCTACAGCAGACTTGGTCAGCCCCTTGGCAGAGGACCAGCTACAGCAGACTTGGTCAGCCCCTTGGCAGAGGATTAGCTACAGCAGACTTGGTCAGCCCCTTGGCAGAGGATTAGCTACAGCAGACTTGGCAGAGGATTAGCTACAGCAGACTTGGTCAGCCCCTTGGCAGAGGATTAGCTACAGCAGACTAAGTCAGTCCCTTGGCAGAGGACTAGCTACAGCAGACTTGGTCAGCCCCTTGGCAGAGGATTAGCTACAGCAGACTTGGTCAGTCCCTTGGCAGAGGATACAGCAGACTTGGTCAGTCCCTTGGCAGAGGACTAGCTACAGCAGACTTGGTCAGTCCCTTGGCAGAGGACTAGCTACAGCAGACTTGGCAGAGGATTAGCTACAGCAGACTTGGTCAGTCCCTTGGCAGAGGATTAGCTACAGCAGACTAAGTCAGTCCCTTGGCAGAGGACTAGCTACAGCAGACTTGGTCAGCCCCTTGGCAGAGGATTAGCTACAGCAGACTTGGTCAGTCCCTTGGCAGAGGACTAGCTACAGCAGACTTGGTCAGCCCCTTGGCAGAGGATTAGCTACAGCAGACTAAGTCAGTCCCTTGGCAGAGGACTAGCTACAGCAGACTTGGTCAGTCCCTTGGCAGAGGACTAGCTACAGCAGACTTGGTCAGCCCCTTGGCAGAGGATTAGCTACAGCAGACTTGGTCAGTCCCTTGGCAGAGGACTAGCTACAGCAGACTTGGTCAGTCCCTTGGCAGAGGATTAGCTACAGCAGACTTGGCAGAGGATTAGCTACAGCAGACTTGGCAGAGGACTAGCTATAGCAGACTTGGCAGAGGATTAGCTAAAGCAGATTTGGTAACAGTGGTTAAGGAGAACTCCAGAACTAACCTAACAGTAGATGTTATTCTATGCCATATGATGTTTATTGCCAAAGTGCCACACTTATATTGCTGAATGTGTGTTGTTATCTTTGACTTAAGTTTCTTGACCGACTACTCAGTTCTTTCAAATTCAGCTGCTTAGCACAGTTTCGTTGCATCAACGAGCTTACCTGCCTGACAACCCTTACTCACAGCAGTTGTGGACTTGCATTGGAGAGGTAGAAGTCTTCTGGTACTAAAACTGTTTTGAGTGGATCTAGTGTACACAAGAAGAAGAAACCCAGAAATAGATAGATAGATGATCTTGAAGATGAATTTCAAAGATTCTTTTACAGTTTTTATATGCTTTTTTTAGTGAAGGGTTCAAGGCACACTAGAAGTGTTAGCCATCCAACATCTTTAAAAGTGGTTCAAACCAATAATTATAGGGAGTTTCAATGAACTCTCAGTAGCTACAATGACTTCTCGATAATCAACTTACTCGATAGATGCTCAAGCCTTCATCAGGTGTAGTACTACTAAGACTCGAGTCTTCAGCATCGCATTCTGTCATTGTAATATAGGGAAGTTCTCCCTGATATACCTCGCTGCCACAGTTATCCACTGATGGCACGACCTAGCTGGTGGACAAAAAATACACTGCTAAATGTCACTGCTGCAAATGGTTAGCCCATTGCATCCTGGTCCCTGGGGTAAGTCAGACTACAGTCCAGCTATTTCTGGCAGTCTATAACAAAGGAAGTGGTGTTGAAGAGTCAATTAGCTCCATATATGGAGATCTCCACAGCTTCACACAGAACTTTGAAGCTGTAAATTACTGCCAACCAAGGAAGGCTACCAATTTGAAAGGTGGTCATTCCACAAATTAATTGAACACTAATTGATGTATTTATCTGCATGGATCTACAAATAGTCCCAAATAGCAACAACAGTCATTTTCTCACATGATGTGCATTACATCTACCCTAAATACTATAGTGCACATAAATGCATTGAATATTGCAGTAGAATTAATAGAAGTGGAGAACCAGCAGGAAAAATATACTACAATATTAAAAATATAAAACAAACAAATATACTACCCTTAACCCCTCCCCCCGCCCAACTGCCTCTTTATTATTGTTGTTGACATGAGCATTTTGTTCTGAGCTTAAAGAATAGGCAATAATCCACTTTCGCTTTATTAATTTTCATCTGCGATAATTTTAGGTGACTCTGTTTCAACAACCAATGTAAAACTACCAAGCAGTTGATATCAGCATCCCCTTCTCCAATAGGACTCTGAGCAAAATGTCTTGTCAGTCAAATCCGTTCTTTACAAACCACAAACTAGGAAAGGGTCTTACATGCTCAAGATCATTTTCATTGCTTATTTTGATGTGTTCTCTTTAAAATCTATGTGTTCTTACAGGAAGATGCTGGCTGTTATTGAAGGGCTGAATACAGGAGAGATAGAACTGTGACGTGATTCCATTTCAGTCTTCTCTTTGAATCTGTGGTGTGCCTTCTGTCCATGCATGCCTTCTGTCCATGCATACTAATTCACACTTGCTGTACACAAGTCAAGTCTTTCTTCTCAATCACTTACTAATACCTGGTTTTTTTTGCCATATGCCTGGCCATTATGTATTGTTGATGTGGTTTGCTATTGGTTATATAATCATGACAACACCGCACCTAATATATACGGAGATGAGGAATTGGTAGTGGTTGTTAAATCGTAGATACCAGTTGAATTTAGTGCGGTGAGGGGGTAGCTTGGTGGTCCTCGGGCGTAGTAGTTCACAGCTAGCTGCCTAGCTAGACCTTAGGTGTGGCGGTTGTGGGACCACTGGTGGAGTTAGGACCAGAAGAGTGGTCAGGTTAGTGCTCCCTTTCTTTTCATAAGGCGAGGCAGCCAGTCACTTGTTTAGCCTAGCCCTAGCAAACCATCCTGTCACACAATCATGGCTTCTCCGAGTTCTTCGGTGTTCCAGTACACCAGCTTACACGTGAAGATCAGCGAGGCCAAGAAGCTACCCAATAGAGACGTGTAAGTCTGACTCTGTGCAATAGCTACGGCCTACGCATATTAATGTATATGTAGGTAGAGATAGGATATAGATATAAATCCTTCTATTGGGTCTCGGCCGTAAGTATCCATTGTGTGTTTGGAATGAAGTGATGGGTTGGGTTGGAGAAAGGAAGATCTGAACATTTGAGCAGCCCATTTTGTCATTATTGATTATGGGATGTTATTGCACACACTATACTTGCCTACGTATTTACTTGTAGCTATACAGCTATACACCTTGTGATCATTGTCTCTCTCTTCCCTCTCACCCTCTCCAACTTGGACTTGGACTGAGCAGGTCAGGTCTGAGAGATCCCTTTTGCATTCTCAAGATCGACAATGAAACAGTAGCAAGGTATGTTTAAAAGTGTTTGTCCATGCATGCATGCATACGCCTACATGCTGAACACAGACAGGCAGACTCCATTGAAGGTGACCCACTAGATAACATCCATGAAGGCTGGTCCAGGTTAGGAGCCTCTATGAAGGTGGTCCTAACTAGGCTGCCTCCATGAAGGTGGTCCAGGTTAGGAGCCTCGATGAAGGTGGTCCCGACTAGGCTGCCTCCATGAAGGTGGTCCAGGTTAGGAGCCTCTATGAAGGTGGTCCCGACTAGGCTGCCTCCATGAAGGTGGTCCAGGTTAGGAGCCTCTATGAAGGTGGTCCCGACTAGGCTGCCTCCATGAAGGTGGTCCAGGTTTAGGAGCCTCTATGAAGGTGGTCCCGACTAGGCTGCCTCCATGAACGTGGTCCAGACTCGACAGCCTCCATGAAGCTGGTCCGTATTAGGCAGCCTCCATGAAGGTGGTCCAGAGACTAGAAGCCTCCATGAAGGTGGTCCAGATTAGGCAGGTGGTCCAGACTAGGCAGCCTCCATGAAGGTGGTCCAGGTTAGGAGCCTCGATGAAGGTGGTCCCGACTAGGCTGCCTCCATGAAGGTGGTCCAGGTTAGGAGCCTCTATGAAGGTGGTCCCGACTAGGCTGCCTCCATGAAGGTGGTCCAGGTTAGGAGCCTCTATGAAGGTGGTCCCGACTAGGCTGCCTCCATGAAGGTGGTCCAGGTTTAGGAGCCTCTATGAAGGTGGTCCCGACTAGGCTGCCTCCATGAACGTGGTCCAGACTCGACAGCCTCCATGAAGCTGGTCCGTATTAGGCAGCCTCCATGAAGGTGGTCCAGAGACTAGAAGCCTCCATGAAGGTGGTCCAGATTAGGCAGGTGGTCCAGACTAGGCAGCCTCCATGAAGATGGTCCAGACTAGACAGCCTCCATGAAGATGGTCCAGACTAGACAGCCTCCATGAAGATGGTCTAGACTAGACAGCCTCCATGAAGATGGTCCAGACTAGACAGCCTCCATGAAGGTGGTCCAGACTAGAAGCCTCCATGAAGATGGTCCAGACTAGACAGCCTCCATGAAGATGGTCTAGACTAGACAGCCTCCATGAAGGTGGTCCAGACTAGAAGCCTCCATGAAGATGGTCCAGACTAGACAGCCTCCATGAAGATGGTCTAGACTAGACAGCCTCCATGAAGGTGGTCCAGACTAGACAGCCTCCATGAAGGTGGTCCAGACTAGAAGCCTCCATGAAGATGGTCCAGACTAGACAGCCTCCATGAAGGTGGTCCAGACTAGACAGCCTCCATGAAGATGGTCCAGACTAGACAGCCTCCATGAAGATGGTCCAGACTAGACAGCCTCCATGAAGATGGTCCAGACTAGACAGCCTCCATGAAGGTGGTCCAGACTAGACAGCCTCCATGAAAATGGTCAGCCTCCATGAAGGTGGTCCAGACTAGACAGCCTCCATGAAGATGGTCCAGACTAGACAGCCTCCATGAAGATGGTCCAGACTAGACAGCCTCCATGAAGATGGTCCAGGCTAGACAGCCTCCATGAAGGTGGTCCAGACTAGGCAGCCTCCATGAAGGTGGTCCAGACTAGGCAGCCTCCATGAAGATGGTCCAGACTAGAAGCCTCCATGAAGATGGTCCAGACTAGACAGCCTCCATGAAGATGGTCTAGACTAGACAGCCTCCATGAAGGTGGTCCAGGCTAGACAGCCTCCATGAAGATGGTCCAGACTAGAAGCCTCCATGAAGATGGTCCAGACTAGACAGCCTCCATGAAGATGGTCTAGACTAGACAGCCTCCATGAAGGTGGTCCAGGCTAGACAGCCTCCATGAAGGTGGTCCAGACTAGACAGCCTCCATGAAGATGGTCAGCCTCCATGAAGGTGATCCAGACTAGACAGCCTCCATGAAGATGGTCAGCCTCCATGAAGGTGGTCCAGTCTAGACAGCCTCCATGAAGGTGGTCCAGACTAGACAGCCTCCATGAAGATGGTCAGACTAGACAGCCTCCATGAAGGTGGTCCAGACTAGACAGCTTCCATGAAGATGGTCAGCCTCCATGAAGGTGGTCCAGACTAGGCAGCCTCCATGTGGTCCAGACTAAAGCACTCAACTCAGTAATACTTTCATTAGCCAGACTCTTAATTAAGCGTGTGCATGCATAGCAATAGAGAGTTGGTCAGATGCCATGGAGCGTTTTGATCGGGTTTGGCATTTTGGCGCACAAGTTTTATAAAAGAAGCAGTGCAGCTAAACCTGTGAGATGATGTGGGCTTAATGGATGCTTGAAAATATGCAAGCACGAAAATGTTGCTTTGGAAAGAAGAAAACCCTTTATGGACCATGTGACATATGGAAACTGGCGTGTGAATTAGTTGGTAATTGTACACCCCCAAAAGTTCACTAACCTCCTGTTGCTGTTCGTGTCGGATGTGAACAGTTTCAATGTGAAGGCTCCTGCACTGCACTCGACTGAAGTTACACTGTGTTACACTGTATTACATGCCTATTAATTAAGCATACTCGTGGAGACGAAGACCCTCCAGTGAGGTGGAATCAGACCACCTTGTCAGTGTGGATTTTAAAGTGGTCACCGGACATGGTGAGGTTCTGTCCCGCGTTCCCTCTCACTACTGCTGCTTCTGCAACAGAGTGCAACTTTCTTACTAGTTGTTCACTTAAACAACACATCACTCAAGGTTGTGTGTGTGTTGTGTGACGTCAGTAATGTCTGGGGGAGTGTATGTTGTAAGTAACTCTATTTGTCTTGCTTATTTTTCCCCTCGTCCTGACATCATTGGAACAAGGCTACTCCTCTAAGCTGGTCAGACAAAAGGAACTGTTGGCTTATGAATTGCGTAAATCACTCCACGAAAGTACCATGGCAATGTAGATGTGACCACAACACATGTACATGCATGGCAATGTAGACTTGACCACAGCACATGTACATGCATGGCTATGTTGATGTGACCTCTGCACATGCATGACACATGCATGTGCATGGCTATGTAGATGTGACCAAAACACATGTACATTGACATGTAGATGTGACCACAACACATGCGATGTAGATGTGACCACAACACATGTACATGCACAGCAATGTAGATGTGACCACAATACATGTACATGCATGGCAATGTAGATGTCGCAACATGTACGTGCATGGTGATGTGGACCTGACCACAACACATGTACATGCATGGCAATGTAGACCTGACCAAAACACATGGACATGAACTGAACACGCTCAAATATTGAGTTTGTTCACACGAGAGTCAGACTTGGACCAAATAATTGCTAAGAGATGAGACCTGTATACATGTAGGAATAACCACATGATGTGAATGAATTTGGCATTAGGTGTTATAAAGCAACTGAATTATATTAGGTACATGTATACATATACAGTACACATACGTATGTCTATACACATACAGTATGTGTATGTATATGTCTATACACATACAGTACGCATATGTATGTCTAGACACATACAGTACGCATATGTACATGTATGTCTATACACATACAGTATGTGTATGTGTGTCTATACACATACGGTATGTATGTCTATACACATGGTATGTGTATGTACATGTCTAAACACACAGTATGTGTATGAATATGTCTACACATACAGGATGTGTATATATGTATATGTCTGTTTATAGAGTATATGTATGTATAGTCTATACACATACGGTATGTATGTCTATACACATGGTATGTGTATGTACATGTCTAAACACACACAGTATGTGTATGAATATATCTACACATACAATGTGTATGTACATAGCCCTAGCCCTAGCCCTAGCCCTAGCCCTAGCCCTAGCCGTATATGTCTACACATACAGTATGTGTATGTTTATAGAGTATATGTATGTATATGTCTATACACATGGTATGTGTATGTACACGTGTAGGATGTGCCTGCATATGTCAACACATGCAGTATGTGTATGTATGTCTATAAACAGAGTATGTTCGTGTGTATATGTTGTCTTCTTTGCCATATCTGTAGAACTGCGACTGTGTTTAAGACTTTGGAACCGTTCTGGGGGGAGGAGCACAATTTCCATGTTACTAACGAGTTCCAGGACCTGGCTGTGTTTGTGTACGACTACGACATGATCGGGTGAGTGGGGTGTGGAGGTGTGGTCAAATTGTCTACCAGTAACGAATACCTTATCTCTTTATCCCTCCCTCCCTCTCTCTGTGTGTGAGTGAAGTGTGTGTAGTGTGATGGTGTGAGTGTCATGTATAAGGTGGCGGTGTGTGTGTGTGTCATGTGTAGTGTGTGAGTGTTGTGTTAGTGTGAATGTTGTGTGTAATGTGTGACTGTCATGTGGTGGTGTGTGAGTTGTGCACGGTGTGCGAGTGTCGTTTGCAGTGTGTGTCGTGTTAGTGTGCTGGTGTGTGAGTGTTATATGGTGGTGTGTGTGTCGTGTTAGTGTGCTGGTGTGAGCGTGCTGGTGTGAGTGTCGTGTGAGTGTGGTGTGTTATGTAATGTGTGAGTGTCGGCTGTGGTGGGTGGAGCTGAATTATAGCCTGCGACAGGCTCAAGCAGACAGTAGTGCGAGGAAGTTGAGAAGTGATGTCTGCTGTTCTGCAGTTCCATAATTTTATATTGTGTCAATCCTTTTGACACCTCCAAAAAGGGTGTGGTGTGGGAGGGGGAATATATCCTAACCACAACAATATTTGTTGTTAAAGTTTACCGCTTCAAGTTATTAGCTGGAGACAAAGTCGTGGAAATAGCAAATACCTTACAATCACCATTCCTTGCTTTATAAGCACATGCATGGTAGACTCAAGGAGGGGTGGCACTGAGCTCTTGGTCGCCAGCCCATATCTCAGCTCTCAGCATCATGAAAGAGGCTGGCATGGTTAGCGATTCCAGCTTCTGCAGTGCTATCTCAGACTGCCTCTGATAGGTATGGATGCCTCCATCTTTCCTCTGGCTAGAGTCCCTGTCAGGTAACTCAACCTGCCTCTGCCACAGTAGGAATGGATGCCTCCATCTTTCCTCTGGCTAGAGTCCCTGTCAGGTAACTCAACCTGCCTCTGCCACAGTAGGAATGGATGCCTCCATCTTTCCTCTGGCTAGAGTCCCTGTCAGGTAACTCAACCTGCCTCTGCCACAGTAGGAATGGATGCCTCCATCTTCCCTCTGGCTAGAGTCCCTGTCAGGTAACTCAACCTGCCTCTGCCACAGTAGGTATGGATGCCTCCATCTTTCCTCTGGCTAGAGTCCCTGTCAGGTAACTCAACCTGCCTCTGCCACAGTAGGAATGGATGCCTCCATCTTTCCTAGGGCTAGAGTCCCTGTCAGGTAACTCAACCTGCCTCTGCCACAGTTAGGTATGGATGCCTCCATCTTCCCTCTGGCTAGAGTCCCTGTCAGGTAACTCAACCTGCCTCTGCCACAGTAGGAATGGATGCCTCCATCTTTCCTCTGGCTGGAGTCCCTGTCAGGTAACTCAACCTGCCTCTGCCACAGTAGGAATGGATGCCTCCATCTTTCCTCTGGCTAGAGTCCCTGTCAGGTAACTCAACCTGCCTCTGCCACAGTTAGGTATGGATGCCTCCATCTTCCCTCTGGCTAGAGTCCCTGTCAGGTAACTCAACCTGCCTCTGCCACAGTTAGGTATGGATGCCTCCCTCCATCTTTCCTCTGGCTAGAGTCCCTGTCAGGTAACTCAACCTGCCTCTGCCACAGTTAGGTATGGATGCCTCCATCTTTCCTCTGGCTAGAGTCCCTGTCAGGTAGCCTAACTTCTTCTTTCACTTCTTATCATCCTGGTTGGACTACTAGAGTTGGGCTCTTCTGTCATGACCTTGGCAAAGGAACTAGAGAACAATGTTGATTATAATAATAAAATAATAATAATAATAATAATAATAATAATAATAATAATAATAATAATAATAATAATAATAATAATAATAATAATAATAATAATAATAATAATAATAATAATAATAAATAGTAATAGTAATATAATAGTAATAGTAGTAGTAATAATAATAATAATAATAATAATAATAATAATAATAATAATAATAATAATAATAATAATAATAATAATAATAATAATAATAATGTAATAATAAAATAATAGCTTAATTTCAAGGTGATATTATGCTTTTGTTTGATGATCAACAAATGTTTTTGATCTCATGAGTTTGCTAATCAGCACACAAGGCACTTGGTATCTAGGAAACATTCAAGCCTATTACATGCCATTAGTAGCAGTTTGTAGCCTAAAACAAGACAACAAATAAGGATGGGAGGACTTAGTAAATCGAGAGATTACTAGCACAAGGATGAGAGGGCATGGTGACTGAGAGATTACTAGCGGTGACTGAGAGATTACTAGCACAAGGATGGGAGGGCATGGCGACTGAGAGATTACTAGCACAAGGATGGGAGGGCATGGCGACTGAGAGATTACTAGCACAAGGATGGGAGGGCATGGTGACTGAGAGATTACTAGCGGTGACTGAGAGATTACTAGCACAAGGATGGGAGGGCATGGTGACTGAGAGATTACTAGCGGTGACTGAGAGATTACTAGCACAAGGATGGGAGGGCATAGTGACTGAGAGATTACTAGCATAAGGATGGGAGGGCATGGCGACTGAGAGATTACTAGCACATGGATGAGAGGGCATGGTGACTGAGAGATTACTAGCACAAGGATGGGAGGGCATAGTGACTGAGAGATTACTAGCACAAGGATGGGAGGACATTACGACTGAGAGATTACTAGCACAAGGATGGGAGGACATTATGACTGAGAGATTACTAGCACATGGATGAGAGGGCATGGTGACAGAGATTACTAGCACAAGGATGGGAGGGCATGGCGACTGAGAGATTACTAGCACATGGATGAGAGGGCATGGTGACAGAGATTACTAGCACAAGGATGGGAGGTGCAGCGACTGAGATTACTACAACAAGAATGGGAGGCACAGTGACCAAGAGATTACTAGCATAAGGATGGGAGGACATTACGACTGAGAGATTACTAGTACAAGGAATGAGGGCCTGGTGACTGGACCGATAGATTACTAGTACAAGACGAGGCCTGGTAACTGAGGGATTACTAGCACAAGAAGAGTGAGGGCCTGGTAGCTGAGAGCTTGCTAGTGTCTCACACACAGCATGCAACACCATCAGGTGGGAGAGGCATCACTAAAGCCAAGTTTGGAACACCAATGCACACAGCCAGGCATGCTTTATACAGCTGACAGTAACCACAAGATGTTGTGTCATGAGAATCCATCGAGCGTCTGTATGTTTGTGTGTGCATGTTTGTTTGTTTGTGTGCTTCCTGTACAGATGTTCATGTGTAAGCATGTACATACTGTGTTTTTAATCAGTTGAATGGTTACCATGGATACGAAAAAGTTTCAGGTGTCCAAACAGAGTGAGCACTAAATGAGGCCAGCACAACTGGAAGGCTTGCACAATTAGCCATGGTTCCCTGGAGACCGGCTTGTGTTGGGCGCGTGCTGGCACAGTTAGTCCCAGTATGCCCTCCTCCCTGTCAGGCGGGCTTAAGCTGGTCACACGGTGGCACACACCCTCCTCCCTGTCACTTTGATAGCCAGCGCATGCTTAAAAAAAAGGTATAGTTCTATGGGGACATACACTGGACCAACACCACACTGGGTGGAGGCAATGACATGCAAACAAAACAAAAGGGCCTGCACAACATCATGAGTCAAGTTTGCTAGTCCTCAGCTACTAGTAGCTTGTTAATTTGTTCTTTGTCATCGAGGTCAGAGAAAGAGGGTTTGGGGGGGGGGGCTGGAAGTGGCGAGGGGTCGTGCATGTTCTAGTTTTGAGTAGAAAAGTTAATAGCCAGTGAAAATCTGTTTATTGTATAGGAGCCCACACTAATTTGCTAAACTACCATGAGAGGTGTGGCTGTTGAGCTGAGGAGAATAAAAGGAGCCCAGACCAGCGGAAGCAAAGGCTGGGAGCTAGGCCTGGTCTGTGCCAAGACCAGCGGAAGCTAAGGCTGGGAGCTAGGCCTGTTCTGTGCCACTCAAGACTCTAGGGAGCCCAGACCAATGGAAGCAGCTGGGACTGTGAGCTACAGTAGGCCTGTTCTGTGCCACTCAAGACTCTAGGGAGCCCAGACCAATGGAAGTAGCTGGGACTGGGAGCTACAGTAGGCCTCTTCTGTGCCACTCAAGACTCTAGGGAGCCCAGACCAATGGAAGTAGCTGGGACTGGGAGCTACAGTAGGCCTCCTCTGTGCCACTCAAGACTCTAGGGAGCCCAGACCAATGGAAGTAGCTGGGACTGGGAGCTACAGTAGGCCTCCTCTGTGCCACTCAAGACTCTAGGGAGCCCAGACCAATGGAAGCAGCTGTGACTGGGAGCTACAGTAGGCCTGTTCTGTGCCACTCAAGACTCTAGGGAGCCCAGACCAATGGAAGCAAAGGCTGGGAGCTAGGCCTGGTCTGTATGACTCAAGACTTGATGGCACTCACTGTCTAGACAATGAGCATGCCAGCAAGGAGCATATACATACATATATAGCCAAACACACTGTCAAGGATAATGTATCATAGATCAGGTTGATCAGGTTATGAAAGAGAAATGTTTTCCTTTAAAAGGCATGGCATTGTGAGGGCAGTGGGTGGACCCCCTCCCCCTCTCCCCTCCCCCCCCCCCCCCCCCCCCCCCCCCTCCCCCTCTTCCCACTTCAGTTACTACAAACAGTGTGAGTGAAAGATGTTAGAGCAGATGTTTTCAAATAAATATTTCTCTGTCTGATAAGAAAAGGCCCTCGTATGTACACAGGGTTGCAACTGAAAGGAAATTGTCAACACATTAGCTCTGCAGATTTGAGGTAAGAGCGATCAGAGAGACAGTTTACAAGATAACTGGTCTCCTAGCCAGTAGCTGCATAATACATGTATGTCGAGGAGAGAGGTGTTCGGGGGGCGGGGGGGGGGGGGGAGATTGAATGCATAAACAGTTGGGTCACCTCAAGGGATTGTGCTCTTCAACAATGCTTGGATTCACTTCTAGTATGTCATTTATCTGATGGAGCTTCTCTTCCCCTAGTGGACAGATCCCTCATGGCTCCTTTCCCTCATGAAGGGAACAGTGTTGAACTCTCCCTGCTGCAGTCATGAAGGGAACAGTGTTGGACTCTCCCTGCTGCAGTCATGAAGGGAACAGTGTTGTACTCTCCCTGCTGCAGTCATGAAGGGAACAGTGTTGGATCTCTCTGCTGCAGTCATGAAGGGAACACTGTTGGACTCTCCCTGCTGCAGTCATGAAGGGAACAGTGTTGCACTCTCCCTGCTGCAGTCATGAAGGGAACACTGTTGGACTCTCCCTGCTGCAGTCATGAAGGGAACAGTGTTGAACTCTCCCTGCTGCAGTCATGAAGGGAACAGTGTTGAACTCTCCCTGCTGCAGTCATGAAGGGAACACTGTTGGACTCTCCCTGCTGCAGTCATGAAGGGAACAGTGTTGGACTCTCCCTGCTGCAGTCATGAAGGGAACAGTGTTGGCTGCTGCAGTCATGAAGGGAACAGTGTTGCACTCTCCCTGCTGCAGTCATGAAGGGAACAGTGTTGGGACTCTCCCTGCTGCAGTCATGAAGGGAACAGTGTTGGACTCTCCCTACTGCAGTCATGAAGGGAACAGTGTTGAACTCTCCCTGCTGCAGTCATGAAGGGAACGGTGTTGGACTCTCCCTGCTGCAGTCATGAAGGGAACAATGTTGGACTCTCCCTGCTGCAGTCATGAAGGGAACAGTGTTGAACTCTCCCTGCTGCAGTCATGAAGGGAACCGTGTTGAACTCTCCCTGCTGCAGTCATGAAGGGAACAGTGTTGAACTCTCCCTGCTGCAGTCATGAAGGGAACAGTGTTGAACTCTCCCTGCTGCAGTCATGAAGGGAACAGTGTTGGACTCTCCCTGCTGCAGTCATGAAGGGAACAGTGTTGGACTCTCCCTGCTGCAGTCATGAAGGGAACAGTGTTGGACTCTCCCTGCTGCAGTCATGAAGGGAACAGTGTTGGACTCTCCCTGCTGCAGTCATGAAGGGAACAGTGTTGAACTCTCCCTGCTGCAGTCATGAAGGGAACAGTGTTGAACTCTCCCTGCTGCAGTCATGAAGGGAACAGTGTTGGACTCTCCCTGCTGCAGTCATGAAGGGAACAGTGTTGGACTCTCCCTGCTGCAGTCATGAAGGGAACAATGTTGGACTCTCCCTGCTGCAGTCATGAAGGGAACAGTGTTGGACTCTCCCTGCTGCAGTCATGAAGGGAACAGTGTTAGACTCTCCCTGCTGCAGTCATGAAGGGAACAGTGTTGCACTCTCCCTGCTGCAGTCATGAAGGGAACAATGTTGGACTCTCCCTGCTGCAGTCATGAACAATGTTGGACTCTCCCTGCTGCAGCCATGAACAATGTTGGACTCTCCCTGCTGCAGTCATGAAGGGAACAGTTTGGACTCTCCCTGCTGCAGTCATGAAGGGAACAGTGTTGAACTCTCCCTGCTGCAGTCATGAAGGGAATAGTGTTGGACTCTCCCTGCTGCAGTCATGAAGGGAACAATGTTGGACTCTCCCTGCTGCAGTCATGAAGGGAACAGTGTTGAACTCTCCCTGCTGCAGTCATGAAGGGAACCGTGTTGAACTCTCCCTGCTGCAGTCATGAAGGGAACAGTGTTGAACTCTCCCTGCTGCAGTCATGAAGGGAACAGTGTTGAACTCTCCCTGCTGCAGTCATGAAGGGAACAGTGTTGGACTCTCCCTGCTGCAGTCATGAAGGGAACAGTGTTGGACTCTCCCTGCTGCAGTCATGAAGGGAACAGTGTTGGACTCTCCCTGCTGCAGTCATGAAGGGAACAGTGTTGGACTCTCCCTGCTGCAGTCATGAAGGGAACAGTGTTGAACTCTCCCTGCTGCAGTCATGAAGGGAACAGTGTTGAACTCTCCCTGCTGCAGTCATGAAGGGAACAGTGTTGGACTCTCCCTGCTGCAGTCATGAAGGGAACAGTGTTGGACTCTCCCTGCTGCAGTCATGAAGGGAACAATGTTGGACTCTCCCTGCTGCAGTCATGAAGGGAACAGTGTTGGACTCTCCCTGCTGCAGTCATGAAGGGAACAGTGTTAGACTCTCCCTGCTGCAGTCATGAAGGGAACAGTGTTGCACTCTCCCTGCTGCAGTCATGAAGGGAACAATGTTGGACTCTCCCTGCTGCAGTCATGAACAATGTTGGACTCTCCCTGCTGCAGCCATGAACAATGTTGGACTCTCCCTGCTGCAGTCATGAAGGGAACAGTTTGGACTCTCCCTGCTGCAGTCATGAAGGGAACAGTGTTGAACTCTCCCTGCTGCAGTCATGAAGGGAATAGTGTTGGACTCTCCCTGCTGCAGTCATGAAGGGAACAGTGTTGGACTCTCCCTGCTGCAGTCATGAAGGGAACACTGTTGGACTCTCCCTGCTGCAGTCATGAAGGGAACAGTGTTGGACTCTCCCTGCTGCAGTCATGAAGGGAACAGTGTTGAACTCTCCCTGCTGCAGTCATGAAGGGAACAGTGTTGGACTCTCCCTGCTGCAGTCATGAAGGGAACAGTGTTGGACCTCCCTGCTGCAGTCATGAAGGGAACAGTGTTGGACTCTCCTCACTACTACCAGTGGTGGCATTCGAGTCAAGCACTCTCAGACAAAGAAGATGTGAATCACCTCTCTGGCTAGTTAGATTTCCCTGTACAGACATTCCCCACACTTCTGCTTGCTGCTTGTTAGTTGTTTGCTAATCCTATTGATCAGGACTATCAGTGTCTAGGGTTGGCTAGGGAATGATTTATTGTCCAGTGTCCTGGCAACGAGGGTTGAATTTGTCTAATTATAGGCATGTGTATCCAGGCCTGCATGACAGCTGCACTGCCGTGCCAATGCAAATCAACCTTAAAGCTCTTGCATGTCAACAACAGCAACTGCACATCTCAACTTTCCATCTGGAAAGACGTTTGCGTTCTTTTCTGTGTCAGATCTGCCAGTGCACAAGCCTTGTGCTCACCACATGCAGGCACTGTTATTGTTGTTGTTGTTATTATTATTATTATTACCAGAGATTATTATTACCAGAGAGTTGCTTGTCCAGAAGTTTCGGTGAATTGAAGTTTGTTAGTCCAGACCTGCACACCCCTCTTGGGATCCCCAGGGATTTGATAACCCCAGTGATTTGGTAACCCTAGTGATTTGGTACCCCCGGTGATTTGGTACCCCCAGTGATTTGGTACCCCCAGTGATTTGGTACCCCCAGTGATTTGGTAACCCCGATGATTTGGTACCCCCAGTGATTTGGTACCCCCAGTGATTTGGTACCCCTGATGATTTGGTACCCCCGGGTGGTTGGACCCAAGCTACAGCAAATCACTGATGATGTTGTACCCAGAGGTCCAAATCACCGAGCTGAAGCAAGCTACAGTGAAGTAGCAGTCATGGTGATGTTATGGTGACCCTGCATGCAGATAATGAGTCTTTTGTCAATATAGGTAGCTAGCCAGCTTCTTCATGAATAGAAGAAGACACTTTCTATGGAGGCAGAGCAGTGCTTATGGACTCACCAGCTGTTCCATTCAACTTTCCCAAGCAAAGCTGTGTAGTTCAATGCAGCTTTTTAAACCTGCCTGATTCTCTAAGTGATCCTTGGTTCATTATGATCACTGATGAGGCCAAGCTGAGCTGCATGAGGCTTGTGTTGGAGGTCCCTACTGAGCACTGATGAGGCTTGCATGGGGCTCCTTGCCACACCAACAGCAAATGCAACTGTGACATAATAAATGTTATATTTAAAAAAAGAATATTGTATTCAAAAAATTCAAAAAAGAAATAAAACCAGAATTCACCAAATGTAGACAAATGAACTCCAAAGTATAATACACCTAGTGCTCTTCATTAGGTAAAGGGTCTCCTGTAAATGCTTGTGGTCTGCATTGGTATTTGTTTGTATAGTCAAGCAGCCTCCTACAAGAAGTTACTCAGTGTAACACCAGAATTGTATATCCAATCATAGATGTTATTATTTACCACGTCTACTACTCAAGTCGACACGTACCTATGTGTTATACACTACACATAAACACATGCAGTATGAGTATGTAGGTAACTGAGGAAACAAATTGAGCACTTATTGGTACCAAAACGTGCAGCTGCTTGCTGGCTCAGCAGTTCTGCGCTGTTTTGACTTGTCATGGAATGAAATTGTATGTGCGTGTGTTTTATTGGACTTTGACCTTTTACTGATATTCGGGTGTTTGGCTTAAGAAAGAAATGGGATTAGTGCTGAATTCAGAAACAGATTGGTTGTTGCAATGGTTTGTAGTCTTCTGTTAATTATGACGAACAGACCTATTATACTCAGGTGATGTGTGTGTGGGTGGGGGGGAAGGGATCACATGATTCTTAGAAAGATACGGAATTTTGTGGTTTTGGGGCTACCAGTTAACTACTTCCATGAATGATTCAAGGCACGTTCGAAGTGTTTTTGGGGGTTGAAATTGGCCGAAACCACGTTTAGGATAAGCCACTGTTTAGTATACTAAGCCACTGTTTAGGATACTAAACAACTGTACTAAGAAGCTGTCAAAGTAAGTTTTAGCTGAGATATAAGCTTGCTTGCTTTTTTGTCCGCCATTTTAAAGTAGGGAGGGAATGCTACCGCACCCCCAATACACATACTCTCTCCCTCCTCTCTCCCTCCCCTCTCTCCCTCCCTCCCTCCCTCCTCCCTCCTCTCTCCCTCCTCTCTCTCCCTCCTCTCTCCCTCCTCTCTCCCTCCTCTCTCTCCCTCCCT
The DNA here is from genome assembly GCA_028752905.1 of Cladorhizidae sp. MBARI D1340-BT2. Lineage (NCBI taxonomy): Eukaryota > Metazoa > Porifera > Demospongiae > Poecilosclerida > Cladorhizidae > Cladorhizidae sp. MBARI D1340-BT2. The sequence continues at coordinate 43,157,775 of JAQNBH010000009.1, read as the reverse complement.
CCCTCCCTCCTCCCTCCCTCCCTCCCTCCTCCCTCCCTCCCTCCTCCCTCCTCTCTCCCTCCTCTCTCTCCCTCCTCTCTCTCCCTCCTCTCTCTCCCTCCTCTCTCTCCCTCCTCTCTCTCCCTCCTCTCTCTCCCTCCTCTCTCTCCCTCCTCTCTCTCCTCCTCTCTCTCCCTCCTCTCTCTCCCTCCTCTCTCTCCCTCCTCTCTCTCCCTCCTCTCTCTCCCTCCTCTCTCTCCCTCCTCTCTCTCCCTCCTCTCTCTCCCTCCTCTCTCTCCCTCCTCTCTCTCCCTCCTCTCTCTCCCTCCTCTCTCTCCCTCCTCTCTCTCCCTCCTCTCTCTCCCTCCTCTCTCTCCCTCCTCTCTCTCTCCCTCCTCTCTCTCCCTCCTCTCTCTCTCTCCTCTCTCCCTCCTCTCTCCCTCCTCTCTCTCTCCCTCCTCTCTCTCCCTCCTCTCTCTCCCTCCTCTCTCTCCCTCCTCTCTCTCCCTCCTCCCCTCCCTACCCCTACCCATTATAAAAGCACCTGTTCTCTTCCTGCAGGTAAAAAAAATTTTTTTATTAAAAAAAAGGGAAAAAAGCACAAGTGTAAAGCATTGGTGGTTGGCACCAGGCGGCATGCCTACAGCTGCATGTGGCACAACCTTGACCTCTTCAGGCAGCAGGGTGAATGAAGGGCCATTTCGAGAGTCTGGCATGTCAAAAAGTTCTGAGCTGTTCAGAGCTGAATGGGATGGCTGGCGATTTTGCAAGAGGTCCTTTCAAAGCCCTAATATCCCCTCCAGAAGCACTGCTCTGCCTCTAATAGAAGTTGTTTTCTTCTATTCATAAAGAAGCTGCCTAGCTACCTATATTGACAAAACATCTGTGCTCATGGGTAGGATAATATCACCATGAGTAACGTACCCCCAGAGGAGTGCAGAACTTGCTTTAGCTGCTGTTATTTTGTACCCCCGGAGTGTTTAGTACCCCTGGAGTACCGTGTCATCGGTGATTTGATGTCCTAAATATCACCAGCTGTGTGACACTGGGGTTCCCAGGAAGCTTGGGGTTATCCTGGAATGTCCCTAGTGAGGGTAACTGACTATGGGTCCCAGAACCAGGGGGTACTCTAGGGCTAGTGCTTGGTGGGCTTGGACCATGGCTAGAGGTATTCCTTGTGGTTAGGCGTCTAATGGCTTAGTAGTATATTAGGGCTAGGACAGGCATAGTCTAGGGCTAGGGATAGTCTAGGCATTCTAGGATTAAGTTTAGTGGTATTCTAGGGTTAGGGGTATTCTAGGGTTAGGGGTATTCTAGGGTTAGGGGTATTCTAGGGTCAGGGGTATTCTAGGGTTAGGGGTATTCTAGGGTTAGGGGTATTCTAGGGTCAGGGGTATTCTAGGGTTAGGAATATTCTATTTAGGGGTAATCTAGGGCTGGAGCTTGTCTAGGCACTCTACTAGGGTTAGTGGTCTTTCTATGGCCGGGGGTAGATAGTGCTAGAGCCAAGGCTAGGACTGAAGTATCCGTAGGGCACAACAATTCCAGGATCCATGCTGGCTAGTCAGTCACCCTCACCAGGGACATTCTTATCTCAGGATTCGGGATATCTTTGGAAAAGGTTGTGGAAGTACTGGACAGCCCTCACATTTAATACTGGAGGCATATGGAAGCAACTAATGGAAGCAACTATTTTGCAGCAACAGACAGGCAGTAACCTTAAGAGAAGTGCTCCAGGCCCTAGAACAGGTGAAGACTGGCAGTAGCCTTAGAGAAGTGGTCCAGGCCCTAGAACAGGTGAAGACTGGCAGTAGCCTTAGAGAAGTGGTCCAGGCCCTAGAACAGGTGAAGGCTGGCAGTAGCCTTAGAGAAGTGGTCCAGGCCCTAGAACAGGTGAAGACTGGCAGTAGCCTTAGAGAAGTGGTCCAGGCCCTAGAACAGGTGAAGGCTGGCAGTAGCCTTAGAGAAGTGGTCCAGGCCCTAGAACAGGTGAAGGTTGGCAGTAGCCTTAGAGAAGTGGTCCAGGCCCTAGAACAGGTGAAGGCTGGCAGTAGCCTCAGAGAAGTGGTCCAGGCCCTAGAACAGGTGAAGGCTGGCAGTAGCCTTAGAGAAGTGGTCCAGACCCTAGAACAGGTGAAGGCTGACAGTAGCCTTAGAGAAGTGGTCCAGACAGGTGAAGGCTGGCAGTAGCCTCAGAGAAGCGGTCCAGACCCTAGTACAGGTGAAGGTTGGCAGTAGCCTCAGACAAGTGGACCAGGCCCTAGAACAGGTGAAGGCTGGCAGAGAAGTAGTCCAGACCCTAGAACAGGTGAAGACTGGCAGTAGCCTTAGAGAAGTGGTCCAGGCCCTAGAACAGGTGAAGGCTGGCAGTAGCCTCAGAGAAGTGGTCCAGGCCCTAGAACAGGTGAAGGCTGGCAGTAGCCTTAGAGAAGTGGTCCAGGCCCTAGAACAGGTGAAGGCTGGCAGTAGCCTCAGAGAAGCGGTCCAGACCCTAGTACAGGTGAAGGCTGGCAGTAGCCTCAGAGAAGCGGTCCAGACCCTAGTACAGGTGAAGACTGGCAGTAGCCTCAGAGAAGCGGTCCACCCCCCCTCCCTTTCCCAAGCCAAGCTAAGCTCTGCATTGTAGGAAACTGAATATCAGTTTACGGTGTGTACTTGTAGTCAATTATGATTGGAACTTTAATTAAGGATTCTTGTTTGTGTTTAAAAACAAAACAAAAAAAGATTTAAAAATAGAATCCTTAAAGTATTTGACGTCAGCTAAAAATAATCGTGCAAGTTTTATCAGAGCTGTTGCATTATAATTATTGTTGTTGTTGTTGTTACAACAGAACAACAACAATGAATAATTAACTACACAGTTTGTATCCTGTATGAAGTTTGTATCCTGTATGAAGTTTGTATCCTGTATGAAGTTGAGGGCAGCTGCAGGCAGCTGATTGTTGTGCTTGGAGCTTCCGAAGAAGACCACAAATAACTCACCCATGTTTTCCATGGCAAATGGGATTAGCATATACATCCAGCAGTGCCTGGGATTTTCATGGAGGATGTTGTTCTTTGTGACCGAGAGTGAGGGTGTTTCATGGTGCAGATACTTATACTTTGTGTGGCTTGTTACCAAGACCTGTGGCGAGAGTGGGGGTGTTTCATGGTGCAGATACTTATACTTTGTGTGGCTTGTTACCATGACCAGTGGCCGAGAGTGAGGGTGTTTCATGGTGCAGGTACTTATACTGTCAAGACCAGTGGCCGAGAGTGAGGGTGTTTCATGGTGCAGACACTTATACTGTCAAGACCAGTGGCCGAGAGTGAGGGTGTTTCATGGTGCAGGCACTTATACTGTCAAGACCAGTGGCCGAGAGTGAGGGTGTTTCATGGTGCAGGCACTTATACTGTCAAGACCAGTGGCCGAGAGTGAGGGTGTTTCATGGTGCAGGCACTTATACTGTGTGTGGCTTATTACCATGACCAGTGGCGATAGTGAGGGTGTTTCATGGTGCAGGTACTTATACTGTGTGTGGCTTGTTACCAAGACCTGCTATGAATGGGACAGACTTTGAGAGTGAGGAGGGCTTGGCTTGGCATTGCTGTGAAGAGTGATAGTGGGAGAACAATTATATGCAATGCTGGTTGGGTACCAATGCTACCTAAAGCTAGCCACTAGTCTGTACTAGAGTAGCTGCTGGTGTATACTAGAGTAGCTGCTGGTGTATACTAGAGTAGCTGCTGGTCTATACTAGAGTAGCTGCTGGTGTATACTAGAGTAGCTGCTGGTGTATACTAGAGTAGCTGCTGGTGTATACTAGAGTAGCTGCTGGTGTATACTAGAGTAGCTGCTGGTGTATACTAGAGTAGCTGCTGGTGTATACTAGAGTAGCTGCTGGTGTATACTAGAGTAGCTGCTGGTGTATACTAGAGTAGCTGCTGGTGTATACTAGAGTAGCTGCTGGTGTATACTAGAGTAGCTGCTGGTGTATACTAGAGTAGCTGCTGGTGTATACTAGAGTAGCTGCTGGTGTATACTAGAGTAGCTGCTGGTCTATACTAGAGTAGCTGCTGGTGTATACTAGAGTAGCTGCTGGTGTATACTAGAGTAGCTGCTGGTGTATACTAGAGTAGCTGCTGGTGTATACTAGAGTAGCTGCTGGTGTATACTAGAGTAGCTGCTGGTGTATACTAGAGTAGCTGCTGGTGTATACTAGAGTAGCTGCTGGTGTATACTAGAGTAGCTGCTGGTGTATACTAGAGTAGCTGCTGGTGTATACTAGAGTAGCTGCTGGTGTATACTAGAGTAGCTGCTGGTGTATACTAGAGTAGCTGCTGGTGTATACTAGAGTAGCTGCTGGTGTATACTAGAGTAGCTGCTGGTGTATACTAGAGTAGCTGCTGGTGTATACTAGAGTAGCTGCTGGTGTATACTAGAGTAGCTGCTGGTGTATACTAGAGTAGCTGCTGGTGTATACTAGAGTAGCTGCTGGTGTATACTAGAGTAGCTGCTGGTGTATACTAGAGTAGCTGCTGGTGTATACTAGAGTAGCTGCTGGTGTATACTAGAGTAGCTGCTGGTGTATACTAGAGTAGCTGCTGGTGTATACTAGAGTAGCTGCTGGTGTATACTAGAGTAGCTGCTGGTGTATACTAGAGTAGCTGCTGGTGTATACTAGAGTAGCTGCTGGTGTATACTAGAGTAGCTGCTGGTGTATACTAGAGTAGCTGCTGGTGTATACTAGAGTAGCTGCTGGTGTATACTAGAGTAGCTGCTGGTGTATACTAGAGTAGCTGCTGGTGTATACTAGAGTAGCTGCTGGTGTATACTAGAGTAGCTGCTGGTGTATACTAGAGTAGCTGCTGGTGTATACTAGAGTAGCTGCTGGTGTATACTAGAGTAGCTGCTGGTGTATACTAGAGTAGCTGCTGGTGTATACTAGAGTAGCTGCTGGTGTATACTAGAGTAGCTGCTGGTGTATACTAGAGTAGCTGCTGGTGTATACTAGAGTAGCTGCTGGTGTATACTAGAGTAGCTGCTGGTGTATACTAGAGTAGCTGCTGGTGTATACTAGAGTAGCTGCTGGTGTATACTAGAGTAGCTGCTGGTGTATACTAGAGTAGCTGCTGGTGTATACTAGAGTAGCTGCTGGTGTATACTAGAGTAGCTGCTGGTGTATACTAGAGTAGCTGCTGGTGTATACTAGAGTAGCTGCTGGTGTATACTAGAGTAGCTGCTGGTGTATACTAGAGTAGCTGCTGGTGTATACTAGAGTAGCTGCTGGTGTATACTAGAGTAGCTGCTGGTGTATACTAGAGTAGCTGCTGGTGTATACTAGAGTAGCTGCTGGTGTATACTAGAGTAGCTGCTGGTGTATACTAGAGTAGCTGCTGGTGTATACTAGAGTAGCTGCTGGTGTATACTAGAGTAGCTGCTGGTGTATACTAGAGTAGCTGCTGGTGTATACTAGAGTAGCTGCTGGTGTATACTAGAGTAGCTGCTGGTGTATACTAGAGTAGCTGCTGGTGTATACTAGAGTAGCTGCTGGTGTATACTAGAGTAGCTGCTGGTGTATACTAGAGTAGCTGCTGGTGTATACTAGAGTAGCTGCTGGTGTATACTAGAGTAGCTGCTGGTGTATACTAGAGTAGCTGCTGGTGTATACTAGAGTAGCTGCTGGTGTATACTAGAGTAGCTGCTGGTGTATACTAGAGTAGCTGCTGGTGTATACTAGAGTAGCTGCTGGTGTATACTAGAGTAGCTGCTGGTGTATACTAGAGTAGCTGCTGGTGTATACTAGAGTAGCTGCTGGTGTATACTAGAGTAGCTGCTGGTGTATACTAGAGTAGCTGCTGGTGTATACTAGAGTAGCTGCTGGTGTATACTAGAGTAGCTGCTGGTGTATACTAGAGTAGCTGCTGGTGTATACTAGAGTAGCTGCTGGTGTATACTAGAGTAGCTGCTGGTGTATACTAGAGTAGCTGCTGGTGTATACTAGAGTAGCTGCTGGTGTATACTAGAGTAGCTGCTGGTGTATACTAGAGTAGCTGCTGGTGTATACTAGAGTAGCTGCTGGTGTATACTAGAGTAGCTGCTGGTGTATACTAGAGTAGCTGCTGGTGTATACTAGAGTAGCTGCTGGTGTATACTAGAGTAGCTGCTGGTGTATACTAGAGTAGCTGCTGGTGTATACTAGAGTAGCTGCTGGTGTATACTAGAGTAGCTGCTGGTGTATACTAGAGTAGCTGCTGGTGTATACTAGAGTAGCTGCTGGTGTATACTAGAGTAGCTGCTGGTGTATACTAGAGTAGCTGCTGGTGTATACTAGAGTAGCTGCTGGTGTATACTAGAGTAGCTGCTGGTGTATACTAGAGTAGCTGCTGGTGTATACTAGAGTAGCTGCTGGTGTATACTAGAGTAGCTGCTGGTGTATACTAGAGTAGCTGCTGGTGTATACTAGAGTAGCTGCTGGTGTATACTAGAGTAGCTGCTGGTGTATACTAGAGTAGCTGCTGGTGTATACTAGAGTAGCTGCTGGTGTATACTAGAGTAGCTGCTGGTGTATACTAGAGTAGCTGCTGGTGTATACTAGAGTAGCTGCTGGTGTATACTAGAGTAGCTGCTGGTGTATACTAGAGTAGCTGCTGGTGTATACTAGAGTAGCTGCTGGTGTATACTAGAGTAGCTGCTGGTGTATACTAGAGTAGCTGCTGGTGTATACTAGAGTAGCTGCTGGTGTATACTAGAGTAGCTGCTGGTGTATACTAGAGTAGCTGCTGGTGTATACTAGAGTAGCTGCTGGTGTATACTAGAGTAGCTGCTGGTGTATACTAGAGTAGCTGCTGGTGTATACTAGAGTAGCTGCTGGTGTATACTAGAGTAGCTGCTGGTGTATACTAGAGTAGCTGCTGGTGTATACTAGAGTAGCTGCTGGTGTATACTAGAGTAGCTGCTGGTGTATACTAGAGTAGCTGCTGGTGTATACTAGAGTAGCTGCTGGTGTATACTAGAGTAGCTGCTGGTGTATACTAGAGTAGCTGCTGGTGTATACTAGAGTAGCTGCTGGTGTATACTAGAGTAGCTGCTGGTGTATACTAGAGTAGCTGCTGGTGTATACTAGAGTAGCTGCTGGTGTATACTAGAGTAGCTGCTGGTGTATACTAGAGTAGCTGCTGGTGTATACTAGAGTAGCTGCTGGTGTATACTAGAGTAGCTGCTGGTGTATACTAGAGTAGCTGCTGGTGTATACTAGAGTAGCTGCTGGTGTATACTAGAGTAGCTGCTGGTGTATACTAGAGTAGCTGCTGGTGTATACTAGAGTAGCTGCTGGTGTATACTAGAGTAGCTGCTGGTGTATACTAGAGTAGCTGCTGGTGTATACTAGAGTAGCTGCTGGTGTATACTAGAGTAGCTGCTGGTGTATACTAGAGTAGCTGCTGGTGTATACTAGAGTAGCTGCTGGTGTATACTAGAGTAGCTGCTGGTGTATACTAGAGTAGCTGCTGGTGTATACTAGAGTAGCTGCTGGTGTATACTAGAGTAGCTGCTGGTGTATACTAGAGTAGCTGCTGGTGTATACTAGAGTAGCTGCTGGTGTATACTAGAGTAGCTGCTGGTGTATACTAGAGTAGCTGCTGGTGTATACTAGAGTAGCTGCTGGTGTATACTAGAGTAGCTGCTGGTGTATACTAGAGTAGCTGCTGGTGTATACTAGAGTAGCTGCTGGTGTATACTAGAGTAGCTGCTGGTGTATACTAGAGTAGCTGCTGGTGTATACTAGAGTAGCTGCTGGTGTATACTAGAGTAGCTGCTGGTGTATACTAGAGTAGCTGCTGGTGTATACTAGAGTAGCTGCTGGTGTATACTAGAGTAGCTGCTGGTGTATACTAGAGTAGCTGCTGGTGTATACTAGAGTAGCTGCTGGTGTATACTAGAGTAGCTGCTGGTGTATACTAGAGTAGCTGCTGGTGTATACTAGAGTAGCTGCTGGTGTATACTAGAGTAGCTGCTGGTGTATACTAGAGTAGCTGCTGGTGTATACTAGAGTAGCTGCTGGTGTATACTAGAGTAGCTGCTGGTGTATACTAGAGTAGCTGCTGGTGTATACTAGAGTAGCTGCTGGTGTATACTAGAGTAGCTGCTGGTGTATACTAGAGTAGCTGCTGGTGTATACTAGAGTAGCTGCTGGTGTATACTAGAGTAGCTGCTGGTGTATACTAGAGTAGCTGCTGGTGTATACTAGAGTAGCTGCTGGTGTATACTAGAGTAGCTGCTGGTGTATACTAGAGTAGCTGCTGGTGTATACTAGAGTAGCTGCTGGTGTATACTAGAGTAGCTGCTGGTGTATACTAGAGTAGCTGCTGGTGTATACTAGAGTAGCTGCTGGTGTATACTAGAGTAGCTGCTGGTGTATACTAGAGTAGCTGCTGGTGTATACTAGAGTAGCTGCTGGTGTATACTAGAGTAGCTGCTGGTGTATACTAGAGTAGCTGCTGGTGTATACTAGAGTAGCTGCTGGTGTATACTAGAGTAGCTGCTGGTGTATACTAGAGTAGCTGCTGGTGTATACTAGAGTAGCTGCTGGTGTATACTAGAGTAGCTGCTGGTGTATACTAGAGTAGCTGCTGGTGTATACTAGAGTAGCTGCTGGTGTATACTAGAGTAGCTGCTGGTGTATACTAGAGTAGCTGCTGGTGTATACTAGAGTAGCTGCTGGTGTATACTAGAGTAGCTGCTGGTGTATACTAGAGTAGCTGCTGGTGTATACTAGAGTAGCTGCTGGTGTATACTAGAGTAGCTGCTGGTGTATACTAGAGTAGCTGCTGGTGTATACTAGAGTAGCTGCTGGTGTATACTAGAGTAGCTGCTGGTGTATACTAGAGTAGCTGCTGGTGTATACTAGAGTAGCTGCTGGTGTATACTAGAGTAGCTGCTGGTGTATACTAGAGTAGCTGCTGGTGTATACTAGAGTAGCTGCTGGTGTATACTAGAGTAGCTGCTGGTGTATACTAGAGTAGCTGCTGGTGTATACTAGAGTAGCTGCTGGTGTATACTAGAGTAGCTGCTGGTGTATACTAGAGTAGCTGCTGGTGTATACTAGAGTAGCTGCTGGTGTATACTAGAGTAGCTGCTGGTGTATACTAGAGTAGCTGCTGGTGTATACTAGAGTAGCTGCTGGTGTATACTAGAGTAGCTGCTGGTGTATACTAGAGTAGCTGCTGGTGTATACTAGAGTAGCTGCTGGTGTATACTAGAGTAGCTGCTGGTGTATACTAGAGTAGCTGCTGGTGTATACTAGAGTAGCTGCTGGTGTATACTAGAGTAGCTGCTGGTGTATACTAGAGTAGCTGCTGGTGTATACTAGAGTAGCTGCTGGTGTATACTAGAGTAGCTGCTGGTGTATACTAGAGTAGCTGCTGGTGTATACTAGAGTAGCTGCTGGTGTATACTAGAGTAGCTGCTGGTGTATACTAGAGTAGCTGCTGGTGTATACTAGAGTAGCTGCTGGTGTATACTAGAGTAGCTGCTGGTGTATACTAGAGTAGCTGCTGGTGTATACTAGAGTAGCTGCTGGTGTATACTAGAGTAGCTGCTGGTGTATACTAGAGTAGCTGCTGGTGTATACTAGAGTAGCTGCTGGTGTATACTAGAGTAGCTGCTGGTGTATACTAGAGTAGCTGCTGGTGTATACTAGAGTAGCTGCTGGTGTATACTAGAGTAGCTGCTGGTGTATACTAGAGTAGCTGCTGGTGTATACTAGAGTAGCTGCTGGTGTATACTAGAGTAGCTGCTGGTGTATACTAGAGTAGCTGCTGGTGTATACTAGAGTAGCTGCTGGTGTATACTAGAGTAGCTGCTGGTGTATACTAGAGTAGCTGCTGGTGTATACTAGAGTAGCTGCTGGTGTATACTAGAGTAGCTGCTGGTGTATACTAGAGTAGCTGCTGGTGTATACTAGAGTAGCTGCTGGTGTATACTAGAGTAGCTGCTGGTGTATACTAGAGTAGCTGCTGGTGTATACTAGAGTAGCTGCTGGTGTATACTAGAGTAGCTGCTGGTGTATACTAGAGTAGCTGCTGGTGTATACTAGAGTAGCTGCTGGTGTATACTAGAGTAGCTGCTGGTGTATACTAGAGTAGCTGCTGGTGTATACTAGAGTAGCTGCTGGTGTATACTAGAGTAGCTGCTGGTGTATACTAGAGTAGCTGCTGGTGTATACTAGAGTAGCTGCTGGTGTATACTAGAGTAGCTGCTGGTGTATACTAGAGTAGCTGCTGGTGTATACTAGAGTAGCTGCTGGTGTATACTAGAGTAGCTGCTGGTGTATACTAGAGTAGCTGCTGGTGTATACTAGAGTAGCTGCTGGTGTATACTAGAGTAGCTGCTGGTGTATACTAGAGTAGCTGCTGGTGTATACTAGAGTAGCTGCTGGTGTATACTAGAGTAGCTGCTGGTGTATACTAGAGTAGCTGCTGGTGTATACTAGAGTAGCTGCTGGTGTATACTAGAGTAGCTGCTGGTGTATACTAGAGTAGCTGCTGGTGCTATACTAGAGTAGCTGCTGGTGTATACTAGAGTAGCTGCTGGTGTATACTAGAGTAGCTGCTGGTGTATACTAGAGTAGCTGCTGGTGTATACTAGAGTAGCTGCTGGTGTATACTAGAGTAGCTGCTGGTGTATACTAGAGTAGCTGCTGGTGTATACTAGAGTAGCTGCTGGTGTATACTAGAGTAGCTGCTGGTGTATACTAGAGTAGCTGCTGGTGTATACTAGAGTAGCTGCTGGTGTATACTAGAGTAGCTGCTGGTGTATACTAGAGTAGCTGCTGGTGTATACTAGAGTAGCTGCTGGTGTATACTAGAGTAGCTGCTGGTGTATACTAGAGTAGCTGCTGGTGTATACTAGAGTAGCTGCTGGTGTATACTAGAGTAGCTGCTGGTGTATACTAGAGTAGCTGCTGGTGTATACTAGAGTAGCTGCTGGTGTATACTAGAGTAGCTGCTGGTGTATACTAGAGTAGCTGCTGGTGTATACTAGAGTAGCTGCTGGTGTATACTAGAGTAGCTGCTGGTGTATACTAGAGTAGCTGCTGGTGTATACTAGAGTAGCTGCTGGTGTATACTAGAGTAGCTGCTGGTGTATACTAGAGTAGCTGCTGGTGTATACTAGAGTAGCTGCTGGTGTATACTAGAGTAGCTGCTGGTGTATACTAGAGTAGCTGCTGGTGTATACTAGAGTAGCTGCTGGTGTATACTAGAGTAGCTGCTGGTGTATACTAGAGTAGCTGCTGGTGTATACTAGAGTAGCTGCTGGTGTATACTAGAGTAGCTGCTGGTGTATACTAGAGTAGCTGCTGGTGTATACTAGAGTAGCTGCTGGTGTATACTAGAGTAGCTGCTGGTGTATACTAGAGTAGCTGCTGGTGTATACTAGAGTAGCTGCTGGTGTATACTAGAGTAGCTGCTGGTGTATACTAGAGTAGCTGCTGGTGTATACTAGAGTAGCTGCTGGTGTATACTAGAGTAGCTGCTGGTGTATACTAGAGTAGCTGCTGGTGTATACTAGAGTAGCTGCTGGTGTATACTAGAGTAGCTGCTGGTGTATACTAGAGTAGCTGCTGGTGTATACTAGAGTAGCTGCTGGTGTATACTAGAGTAGCTGCTGGTGTTATACTAGAGTAGCTGCTGGTGTATACTAGAGTAGCTGCTGGTGTATACTAGAGTAGCTGCTGGTGTATACTAGAGTAGCTGCTGGTGTATACTAGAGTAGCTGCTGGTGTATACTAGAGTAGCTGCTGGTGTATACTAGAGTAGCTGCTGGTGTATACTAGAGTAGCTGCTGGTGTATACTAGAGTAGCTGCTGGTGTATACTAGAGTAGCTGCTGGTGTATACTAGAGTAGCTGCTGGTGTATACTAGAGTAGCTGCTGGTGTATACTAGAGTAGCTGCTGGTGTATACTAGAGTAGCTGCTGGTGTATACTAGAGTAGCTGCTGGTGTATACTAGAGTAGCTGCTGGTGTATACTAGAGTAGCTGCTGGTGTATACTAGAGTAGCTGCTGGTGTATACTAGAGTAGCTGCTGGTGTATACTAGAGTAGCTGCTGGTGTATACTAGAGTAGCTGCTGGTGTATACTAGAGTAGCTGCTGGTGTATACTAGAGTAGCTGCTGGTGTATACTAGAGTAGCTGCTGGTGTATACTAGAGTAGCTGCTGGTGTATACTAGAGTAGCTGCTGGTGTATACTAGAGTAGCTGCTGGTGTTATACTAGAGTAGCTGCTGGTGTATACTAGAGTAGCTGCTGGTGTATACTAGAGTAGCTGCTGGTGTATACTAGAGTAGCTGCTGGTGTATACTAGAGTAGCTGCTGGTGTATACTAGAGTAGCTGCTGGTGTATACTAGAGTAGCTGCTGGTGTATACTAGAGTAGCTGCTGGTGTATACTAGAGTAGCTGCTGGTCTGTACTAGAGTAGCTGCTGGTGTATACTAGAGTAGCTGCTGGTGTATACTAGAGTAGCTGCTGGTGTATACTAGAGTAGCTGCTGGTGTATACTAGAGTAGCTGCTGGTGTATACTAGAGTAGCTGCTGGTGTATACTAGAGTAGCTGCTGGTGTATACTAGAGTAGCTGCTGGTGTATACTAGAGTAGCTGCTGGTGTATACTAGAGTAGCTGCTGGTGTATACTAGAGTAGCTGCTGGTGTATACTAGAGTAGCTGCTGGTGTATACTAGAGTAGCTGCTTGTGTATACTAGAGTAGCTGCTGGTGTATACTAGAGTAGCTGCTGGTGTATACTAGAGTAGCTGCTGGTGTATACTAGAGTAGCTGCTGGTCTGTACTAGAGTAGCTGCTGGTGTATACTAGAGTAGCTGCTGGTGTATACTAGAGTAGCTGCTGGTGTATACTAGAGTAGCTGCTGGTGTATACTAGAGTAGCTGCTGGTGTATACTAGAGTAGCTGCTGGTGTATACTAGAGTAGCTGCTGGTGTATACTAGAGTAGCTGCTGGTGTATACTAGAGTAGCTGCTGGTGTATACTAGAGTAGCTGCTGGTGTATACTAGAGTAGCTGCTGGTGTATACTAGAGTAGCTGCTGGTGTATACTAGAGTAGCTGCTGGTGTATACTAGAGTAGCTGCTGGTGTATACTAGAGTAGCTGCTGGTGTATACTAGAGTAGCTGCTGGTGTATACTAGAGTAGCTGCTGGTGTATACTAGAGTAGCTGCTGGTGTATACTAGAGTAGCTGCTGGTGTATACTAGAGTAGCTGCTGGTCTGTACTAGAGTAGCTGCTGGTGTATACTAGAGTAGCTGCTGGTGTATACTTAGAGTAGCTGCTGGTGTATACTAGAGTAGCTGCTGGTGTATACTAGAGTAGCTGCTGGTGTATACTAGAGTAGCTGCTGGTCTGTACTAGAGCTATATAGCTGCTGTCCATACTGCAATGAGAAGGCCTAGGACAACCCTTTGTATGTCTTGCTGGCTGCTTCCAAACAAGATGGGTGTGGTCTAAGCATGTTAAAGTTTCTGTGCTGGGTTACTATAGTAGTGCATACAAATGTAGATGTTTTGTTAGTAAGAGGGTATGTAACAAGAGCCATTGGTAAGAGGTTGATGTGGCATTAAGGTGCTATATACATGTACATGTAACATTGTAAGAGGGTAAGAGGTGACACTAGCTTATGTGGCATTGTGTAAGAGGGGTAAGGTGTGGCACTAGCTTATGTGGCATTGTGTAAGAGGGTAAGGTGTGGCACTAGCTTATGTGGCATTGTGTAAGAGGGTAAGATGTGACACTAGCTTATGTGGCATTGTGTAAGAGGGTAAGATGTGACACTAGCTTATGTGGCATTGTGTAAGAGGGTAAGGTGTGGCACTAGCTTATGTGGCATTGTGTAAGAGGGTAAGGTGCGGCCTAGCTTATGTGGCATTGTGTAAGAGGGTAAGGTGTGGCATTGTGTAAGAAGGTAAGGTGTGGCACTAGCTTATGTGGCATTGTGTAAGAGGGTAAGATGTGACACTAGCTTATGTGGCATTGTGTAAGAGGGTAAGGTGTGGCACTAGCTTATGTGGCATTGTGTAAGAGGGTAAGGTGTGGCATTGGTTACTTACATCATGACATTTGTAAGCGGGTATGTAGCCGTCTATATCTGCTCTAAGCCATTCCTCCTTCCCTCCCTCTGCCTGTGCGCAGGTCTAAGGAACCTTTGGGAAAAGTCTTACTGGATAGAGACATGATTTTGAAGTGCCCAAGAGGTGAGTGTCCATCCTTCAGTCACATAGCATTGTTGGATTCACTGTTTCCAGTTCAAGAACCAATTTTGACTGGTGACCAGAGGAGGTTGTCCACACACACACACACACACACACACACACACACACACACATGCATGCACGCACACTCTTGTATCATTCATGTGGTAGCCATGTAACCACCATGTACATCTATTAATTGTCAACCCAGTCTGGTGTTGGTCCAGTGTGTGTCCCCATAGAGCTATTGTCAACCTACTTCAACCTGGCTCAACTGGTCCAGTGTGTGTCCCCATAGAGCTATTGTCAACCCACTTCAACCTGCCTCCACCCAGTGTGGTGCTGGTCCAATGTGTGCCCCCATACAGCTATTGTCAACTACTTCAACCTGCCTCCACCCAGTGTGGTGTTGGTCCAATGTGTGTCCCCATAGAGCTATTCAACCTACTTCAACTTGCCTCCACCCAGTGTGGTGTTGGTCCAGTGTGTGCCCCCATAGAGCTATTCTGAACCAACTCTGGCTATGGTAACTCTGACAGATACACAAACTTGCTGGTAACCATGAATGTGGAACAGTTGTGCTGATTGTTGAGGTGAACAGAAACACACTAGTGTTACTTGCTTGCCTCTTGATTACAGGGTTGGACAGTTGGTTCCCCCTCACACCTATCTCCCGGGACGATGAGGTGCAGGGAGAGGTCTTGGTGGAGACAAGCTTGGAGTCCTATGGAGAGGTCAGTTAGTGCAATGAGGGTGGGTTTGCCAGCCTTCCCAATGTGCTCAGCACTGATATAGAACATTACTGGGTTGGTACAGTGTGGTTTTTACTGTTGGTTGGCACAGTGTGGCTTTTACTGTGGGTTGGTACAGTATGGTGGGTTGGTACAGTATGGGGTTGGTACAATATGGTTTTTTACGCGTACAGTAGAATCCAGGCTGTGTGATGTCTGACTGAAAGACAACTATGCTGAGCAACTTGTGTGTTGGGGTACTGTATCTTACTTGTCTCCATACAAGTTTTTCAAGCATGCAGGCAGGGAGAGAGAGAGACAGAGGAGAGATTTCCTGCATTTTTTTTTGTTAGCCACCATCTATGAGCCCTGATATTTACATATAATATATATATATACATACATATATTGAGTGTGCAGCAATGCTGTAGCATAGACACATGGCCCATGCATGCTGTAGCTTAGACACATGGCCCATGCATGCTGTAGCTTAGACACATGGCCCATACATGTTGTAGCATAGACACATGGCCCTTACATGTACATGTACATGCTGTAGCATAGACACATGGCCCATGCATGCTGTAGCTTAGACACATGGCCCATACATGTACATGTACATGCTGTAGCTTAGACACATGGCCCATACATGTACATGTACATGCTGTAGCTTAGGCGTGCTTATAATTATCTGTATTTCGTGCCTACAAGTGTATGAAGGGTACAGGAGGAAGGATTTCTGTGAGGGGTATCCCCCTTCTCTCACACCCACACACCTCCCCTCGTACAGTGTGAGAGAGATACACATGGCCCATACATGTACATGTACATGCTGTAGCTTAGGCGTGCTTATAATTATCTGTATTTCGTGCCTACAAGTATGGAGGGTAAGGAGGAAGGATTTCTCTAAGGGGTATCCCCCTTCTCTCTCCCCCCTCCCCCACTCACACCCACACACCTACCCTCGTACAGTGTGAGAGAGATTTAATCCTCATAATATTTAGATAAAGAATGTGAGTTTATACAGCTCTGTCGTGTGTTTGTCTCCCTCCTGTAGGCCGGCTGCAAGGTGATTGTGACTCTGGTGGAGGCGCGGTGAGTAGTTGCATACACGTATCGTGCGGAGGTACCACTTCTCGCACTAGTGTGTGTGTACTTGTCATGTAGGATGGTGTAATATGTGCTAGTGTATTATTGATGACATCATGATGTGTGCAGAGACTTAGCAGCGCGAGGTATGGGGCACATTGCCGATCCCTTTGCTACGGTGTATTACAATGGAGACCATCACAGCACTCCGGTACGCATGTCCAGATATTGACAGATAAAGTTTGTTTTGATCTCCTCACTGTTGTATGCCATTCTCTCCTCAACCTTCCCCTGTCCTCTCCCATTTCCGTCTGTCCTCCTTCTTCTTCTCCCTGTCCAATTCTGTCCACGTAGGTGATGCCGAAGACGAGATTCCCTAGATGGAGGAAGTCATTTGATTTGGACTTGTGCAAAGATGTGTCGCAACCGTTGAAGATTGTTGTATACGATAGAGACAAGTTTTTGCATGATAGGTTCATGGGTCAGGTGAGAGAAGATGGCGAGGTGGAGCTGGTGGCAGTGGTGGTTGTGCACGTATTGTCAAACAACTTTATGTAATCATCATGTGATAGTCATGTGACTAATAGGTGGAGTTGGAGCTGACTGAACTGCAGGTTGGCCAGCGCTATCAGACGTGGTATCGTCTCCAACATCACGAGCCTAAACAGAAAGAGAAAAGGTGCGTACTAAACTCTTAATCCTGCTCACCTCCATGCAGGCCCATACCCAGGGGTGTTTCCTGTTGCCCGGAAACCCCCCCCCCCCCCCTCCTCCCCTTCATATAGGAGCTACCGTAAATTCTGGATTTATAGCGCCTCTCTAACTTAAGCGCCACTTCAACCCTATTGTAATTTTTGGAGTCTTAATTGTTGCGCCGAGTTTATGCAGCCATCTGAGACTAGGAACCCCCCCTCCCCCCCCTTCCAAATCCTGGGTACGGGCCTGCCATGTGCAAATATGTTGCTGTTGTGGTCGTTATCTGAATCTTGTCCTCGCAGGAAAGAGCTGGGTTCCTTGCGGCTGAAGGTGCAGTGTCGCTTGGAGCGTATCCTTCATACCTCGTACTACATCCCCTTCGTGAAGCTGATGCTCTCTGCAGTGGAGAATCCCTCAGTGAGTGAATTTCATTACTTTAAGTGTATCAGGGTTTGTGTGCATATGTGTGTGTGCATGGCAACAGCTTTTACTGTGCCCACGTGTATAATCATATGGGTGTGGTCTGTCTGTGCAATACTCAACACCTTGCCGATGTAGTAGGTCTTAGATCAGGAACACTTTGTGTTCAAAGCAATCCACACATGTGTATATACATGTTGTATACATGTATGTATTCATGTGTCATTTTGCTGCTGTTGTTGAAGAGGTCTATGAATTATTTTTATTTTTGCATTTTTCCACTCTGATTTTGAGCGTTTTTCAGTCCTGGACAGTATGTCTGTCTAAAGAAGGAACTGCCTGTGGTACTGTAGTATGAGATTGCTAGTCCATCAGTTCACTTCTTGAAGCTAGACTCTTCTCCTCCAACCACTGCACGCACATTATCAGTCAATGGCAGACTCCTCCACTGGATCATCTTCATTGAAATAACCTTGCGATAGTCCATTTAATATATATAATGTCCAATTTTATTCTATTTCATGGGGAGACAAGGAAGATTTATCAACAACCAAGAGTTACAGATTTACTGTATTTTCACTGCAGGCCTTGTAGAATGCATACATACATAGTTATGTACATTACCACCCTCCTGGAGGTGTGGCACTATATGATGGTACACACATGTATGGAGTGCCCTCCTGGAGGTGTGGCACTATATGATGGTACACACATGTATGGAGTGCCCTCCTGGAGGCGTGGCACTATATGATGGTACACACATGTATGGAGGGCCCTCCTGGAGGTGTGGCACTATATGATGGTACACACATGTATGGAGGGCCCTCCTGGAGGCGTGGCACTATATGATGGTACACACATGTATGGAGTGCCCTCCTGGAGGTGTGGCACTATATGATGGTACACACATGTATGGAGTACCCTCCTGGAGGTGTGGCACTATATGATGGTACACACATGTATGGAGTGCCCTCCTGGAGGCGTGGCACTATATGATGGTACACACATGTATGGAGGGCCCTCCTGGAGGTGTGGCACTATATGATGGTACACACATGTATGGAGGGCCCTCCTGGAGGTGTGGCACTATATGATGGTACACACATGTATGGAGGGCCCTCCTGGAGGCGTGGCACTATATGATGGTACACACATGTATGGAGTGCCCTCCTGGAGGTGTGGCACTATATGATGGTACACACATGTATGGAGTACCCTCCTGGAGGTGTGGCACTATATGATGGTACACACATGTATGGAGTGCCCTCCTGGAGGTGTGGCACTATATGGTGGTACACACATGTATGGAGTGCCCTCCTGGAGGCGTGGCACTATATGATGGTACACACATGTATGGAGTGCCCTCCTGGAGGTGTGGCACTATATGATGGTACACACATGTATGGAGTACCCTCCTGGAGGTGTGGCACTATATGATGGTACACACATGTATGGAGTGCCTTCCTGGAGGTGTGGCACTATATGATGGTACACACATGTATGGAGGGCCCTCCTGGAGGTGTGGCACTATATGATGGTACACACATGTATGGAGGGCCCTCCTGGAGGCGTGGCACTATATGGTGGTACACACATGTATGGAGTGCCCTCCTGGAGGTGTGGCACTATATGATGGTACACACATGTATGGAGGGCCCTCCTGGAGGTGTGGCACTATATGATGGTACACACATGTATGGAGAGCCCTCCTGGAGGTGTGGCACTATATGATGGTACACACATGTATGGAGAGCCCTCCTGGAGGTGTGGCACTATATGATGGTACACACATGTATGGAGTGCCCTCCTGGAGGAGTGGCACTATATGATGGTACACACATGTATGGAGGGCCCTCCTGGAGGTGTGGCACTATATGATGGTACACACATGTATGGAGTGCCCTCCTGGAGGCGTGGCACTATATGATGGTACACACATGTACATGTATGGAGTGCCCTCCTGGAGGTGTGGCACTATATGGTGGTACACACATGTATGGAGTACCCTCCTGGAGGTGTGGCACTATATGATGGTACACACATGTATGGAGTGCCCTCCTGGAGGTGTGGCACTATATGATGGTACACACATGTATGGAGTGCCCTCCTAGAGGTGTGGCACTATATGATGGTACACACATGTATGGAGTACCCTCCTGGAGGCGTGGCACTATATGGTGGTACACACATATATGGAGTGCCCTCCTGGAGGTGTGGCACTATATGATGGTACACACATGTATGGAGTACCCTCCTGGAGGTGTGGCACTATATGATGGTACACACATGTATGGAGTGCCCTCCTGGAGGTGTGGCACTATATGGTGGTACACACATGTATGGAGTGCCCTCCTGGAGGTGTGGCACTATATGATGGTACACACATGTATGGAGTACCCTCCTGGAGGTGTGGCACTATATGATGGTACACACATGTATGGAGTACCCTCCTGGAGGCGTGGCACTATATGATGGTACACACATGTATGGAATACCCTCCTGGAGGTGTGGCACTATATGATGGTACACACATGTATGGAGTGCCTTCCTGGAGGCGTGGCACTATATGGTGGTACACACATGTATGGAGTGCCCTCCTGGAGGCGTGGCACTATATGGTGGTACACACATGTATGGAGTGCCCTCCTGGAGGTGTGGCACTATATGATGGTACACACATGTATGGAGTGCCCTCCTGGAGGTGTGGCACTATATGATGGTACACACATGTATGGAGTGCCCTCCTGGAGGCGTGGCACTATATGATGGTACACACATGTATGGAGTGCCCTCCTGGAGGTGTGGCACTATATGATTGTACACACATGTATGGAGGGCCCTCCTGGAGGTGTGGCACTATATGATGGTACACACATGTATGGAGTGCCCTCCTGGAGGTGTGGCACTATATGATGGTACACACATGTATGGAGTGCCCTCCTGGAGGCGTGGCACTATATGATGGTACACACATGTATGGAGTGCCCTCCTGGAGGTGTGGCACTATATGATGGTACACACATGTATGGAGTGCCTTCCTGGAGGTGTGGAACTATATGATGGTACACACATGTATGGAGTGCCCTCCTGGAGGCGTGGCACTATATGGTGGTACACACATGTATGAAGTGCCCTCCTGGAGGTGTGGCACTATATGGTGGTACACACATGTATGGAGTACCCTCCTGGAGGTGTGGCACTATATGGTGGTACACACATGTATGGAGGGCCCTCCTGGAGGCGTGGCACTATATGATGGTACACACATGTATGGAGGGCCCTCCTGGAGGTGTGGCACTATATGATGGTACACACATGTATGGAGTACCCTCCTGGAGGTGTGGCACTATATGATGGTACACACATGTATGGAGTGCCCTCCTGGAGGTGTGGCACTATATGATGGTACACACATGTATGGAGTGCCCTCCTGGAGGTGTGGCACTATATGATGGTACACACATGTATGGAGGGCCCTCCTGGAGGTGTGGCACTATATGATGGTACACACATGTATGGAATGCCCTCCTGGAGGTGTGGCACTATATGATGGTACACACATGTATGGAGTGCCCTCCTGGAGGTGTGGCACTATATGATGGTACACACATGTATGGAGGGCCCTCCTGGAGGTGTGGCACTATATGATGGTACACACATGTATGGAGGGCCCTCCTGGAGGTGTGGCACTATATGGTGGTACACACATGTATGGAGTGCCCTCCTGGAGGTGTGGCACTATATGATGGTACACACATGTATGGAGGGCCCTCCTGGAGGTGTGGCAATATATGATGGTACACACATGTATGGAGTGCCCTCCTGGAGGTGTGGCACTATATGATGGTACACACATGTATGGAGTGCCCTCCTGGAGGCGTGGCACTATATGATGGTACACACATGTATGGAGGGCCCTCCTGGAGGTGTGGCACTATATGATGGTATGCACATGTATGTACAGTAGAGGCCAAAAAAACATGCCGGTTGCGTTTATTTTGAACGCGCGTAGACGCTTACCGTTTCCAACCGTTACTTAACAAACGCTAACAACGCAAATAAACGGTTAACGTTTACGAGAGTTTTGCGCAGCGACGCTGACTAAAGGTCAGCGCTTCCGCGCAAAGGTCACCAAAGCGCACGAGATTTGTGCCTCGTGGCAAGTTAATTTTTTAGCTCTTGACTCGTCTTTGCTTCGAGATTTTGAAAGGATTAGATCGTATAAGTTGTTGAAAAGATACCCTGAAGCCCACGGTGCAAAACAGTGAGTTGATTCTGTATGATTGTGATAATGATATAAAGACCGCTGGTCCTTCACAGGTTTGTTAGTCATGCTTCTGACTATAGCACTTGCAAGCCTTTTTTTAAGTTGTTCCATAAGAATGGGGTAGCAAAACTTAGCTAGCTTTTGTGTGCAAGCCTTTAGCTACATACCATGCTCTCAAGGTATAAAATTGTCATAGTTAAACTTTATCTTGACTAGGGGATAGTTTGTATATCAGCATTCTCCAACTGCTATTATTGCATCTTTGAGTTTGTTTATATGTGGGAGAGCAAAAATGTAGATGGTCCTGTTATTTGAACATGCTGATTGGCAACAAATAAAATGTAGGTAGGATTTTGGTGATGACCCCTAGTTTCCGTCCAAGATCTCCACCAACATTTCCAGCTGTGTAACCCACATTACACCAATTTGTTGACATGTTCTTATTTGGAGATGGGTAAAGTGGTTATGCATCCAAAATAAATAATGTTATTGGACAATATGATTGTGTATTTCTTTCTTATCTTTGGCATACATGTATGTATAATAGAATGTTCTTCGTTGGAGAAGAACCAGAGGGAGCTAACCCACCCGTGTGCCACTTCTGGAGAACAGGTTGGCTCCGGTAACTCCCCCAGTGCCTTAACCTTCTCCAGTTTGTCTTCAAGGTTCAATGAAGTTGAGACCCCATTTCTCCACCTGCCTTTCAGAACATTGATTTGAAGGTGGTCACTCAAAAGTGGGACATCACCTTTTTTTAAATAATTTTTATTTTTATTAATTTATTTATTTATAGAGATTGTTATAAGTGTTTGTTATAAGTGTTAGCTAGTTACTACATAGTATGTTGTAACATGTGATGGCCTTAACAGGCTCAGCAATATCAAGATTGAATTATTTTGTACAACAAAGAACACAACAATTGAATTGAAACAACATTTTATAACCATATAAATTGAACAGTTATCAGGTAGAAAACAAAAGAGCAGCAATTAGAAATAAATATATATATATAAAGAAGCTTCTGATACTCGTCTGGATAGGAGGGCTAGGATTAGTTCCAGAACCATAGTGCAGGTCCCGAGCATCGGTGAGACCCGAGAGCACAGCAGTTGCAGTCAGCATCTGTCTTCCACTTTCGTTCTAATCTGCATTTAATAGTATTAATAAAGGTGAGGTGTAGAAACCTACGCTTGACCGTCAAAAGGCTTCAGATAAGATACTGATTTCGACTGCACTGCTTCTTGATAGATGACGCTTGACTGAAGTACCTTAGGCTAGACTGTAATACTTCAGTTAGGAAGAGTGAAGGCTCTGGAATGAATGAGAGCGCTCGCTTGCAATTGAAGGCTTATAGCGGACGAGACAATTGCGAAGCGCTTGCGCTTCAGCACCGCTACGCGGACGGTTTATCTAATTTGCTACCGTTGGTTTCCGTTGGGACTGCTAGCGTTTACGGTGTGCGTTTATTTGCGTTTCCGGTTGGCGTTTTTTAACGTTGAACGCAACGCAACCGGCATGTTTTTTTTGGCGTGTACTGTATGCAGTTCTCAATTGTACTAGTCACTGAGTGCAGTTGTTGATTCTTCTACCTTCTCCCCCCCTCCCTTCCCACCTGCCCCGCCCCTTCCTCCGCCCCTTCCTCCCTGGCATGTGTGTGGTGCTATTAGCCTGAAGGCAGTTCTCTGCTAGTGATGCTGGAAGATGTGATGACCATGGACAGGAATACTCTTGGGCACACACTGGTCAGGTTCTACTTGGCCCACGGTTCTGTTGTCCCGCTGTTGGACTGCCTCACTATCAGAGAGATCCACAATTGTTGTAGGTTACCGATCTTTCTCTCCTCTCTCTCTCCGTCTCTGTGTCCCTCGGTCTTCCCTCTCATGTAACCTCTTGTCCTTTGCTGGGTGAGAGAGGTAGACATTATTACAGGCTCTCTCTTCCCTCTCATGTAACCTCTTGTCCTTTGCTGGGTGAGAGAGGGTAGACATTATTACAGGCTCTCTCTTCCCTCTCATGTAACCCCTTGTCCTTTGCTGGGTGAGAGAGGTAGACATTATTACAGGCTCTCTCTTCCCTCTCTTGTAACCTCTTGTCCTTTGCTGGGTGAGAGAGGGTAGACATTATTACAGGCTCTCTCTTCCCTCTCATGTAACTTCTTGTCCTTTGCTGGGTGAGAGAGGTAGACATTATTACAGGCTCTCTCTTCCCTCTCATGTAACCTCTTGTCCTTTGCTGGGTGAGAGAGGTAGACATTATTACAGGCTCTCTCTTCCCTTCCTTTGCTCTCTTGCCTCCAGCTAACCCACGGACACTGTTCAGAGGAAATTCTCTGGCCTCAAAGTCCTTTGACCAGTTCATGAAGGTAACCTCCACATACAGCATCAGCTGAATCATGTGCATATCACATGACCTGTTATTACATGTGTACAACAGATGAGTCATGTGCGCATCACGTGATAGAACACTTGTTGCTGCATATGAATCATGTGCACATCACATGACAGAATGACTTGTTGTTTTTGCATCCAGATTGTTGCTCTGCCTTATCTCCATGACACCATCTCCAGTGTCGTAGATACTATCTACTGTGAAAAGAAAAATGTGGAGCTGGATGTAGAGGCACTGAAGCAGGCGTCCAAGTGAGTTGGGCGTGGTCTAGCACGCATCCAAGTAGGTGTGGTCCTATCCTGCATCCAAGTAGGCGAGGGCAAGCATGCATCCAAGTAGGCGTGGTCTAGCATGCATCCAAGTGGGTGTGGTCTAGCATACATCCAAGTGGGTGTGGTCTAGCATGCATCCAAGTGGGTGTGGTCTAGCATGCATCCAAGTGGGTGTGTTGGCATGCATCCAAGTGGGCGTGGTCTAGGGTGCATCCAAGTGGGTGTGGGTTGGCATCCATCCAAGTGGGTGTGGTCTAGCATGCATCCAAGTGGGTGTGGTCTAGCATGCATCCAAGTGGGCACGGTCTAGCATGCATCTAAGTAGGTGTGGTCTAGCATGCATCCAAGTGGGTGTGGTCCTAGCATGCGTCCAAGTAGGTGTGGACTAGCATGCATCTAAGTAGGCGTGGTCCAGCATGCATCCAAGTGGGTGTGGTCCTAGCATGCGTCCAAGTGGGCGTGGTCTAGCATGCATCCAAGTGGGCGTGGGCCAATCTATCAGTATCATGTTCCAAGATATTTTTAATGGGAAATCTCGGTATCTTGGAGTGATTATGAATATATAACCATGGTGATAATGAAGAGTAGGTTTAGTCTTGCAATAGTTGTTTTCATATTCGAATCGGATGCTCTCTTTTCTCTCCCCCCTCTCGTGCCCTTCTCTCCCCCCTCCCTTGTCCCCTACTCTCCCCCATCCCTTGTCCCCTTCTCTCCCCCCTCCCTTGTCCCCTTCTCTCCCCTCTCCCTCCCGTTCCTCTCTCTCTCAAGGGTCAAGTCAGAGCATACAGCTCAGAAGACAGTGGAGAGTTCGATAGTCACTCTGGGCTCATACGTGGAGAGCCTCATGGATGCTATCTTCTTGACTGTCAGCAAGTGTCCGGCTCTCCTCCGCCTCGCCCTCAGGCAACTCTGGCTCAGAGTGGCTGAGATGTTCAAGGAGCCCGAGTTTGTGGTGAGATACTAGCAAAGGAGTAGAGGGGGCGAGGGCAGGGGGAGAGAGTGGAGAGCGGTAGGAACACAATGGTAGATAAGAAAGACAAGCGGATGGAAGGGCGTGTGTGTGTGTGCGTATGTACACACAAATAAATTAATGAACTTCTTTCAAAGTACACGACGCCAGAGGTCAAATTATTATGTCACGTGTCTCCCCCAAATCCTGTGCCAGGAAGTTTAGCAGTGAATGGTTGGGGGGGGGGGGGGGGGAGTGTTGCATTCCACCATGACATTTATTTTACGTGTCTCCCTCTCGCCTCCCTCCCTCCTCCTCCTCCTCCCCCTTCTTGCCAGGATGTCCCATACTTGGCTGTCACTGGCTTCCTGTTCCTCCGCTTCTTTGTCCCTGCCATCCTTGCCCCTAAACTGTTTGCAGTGAAGGACGAACATCCCGACCAGAGGACGGAGCGGACCTTGAAGCTGATTGCCAAGGTTGGCTGGAGGGAGGAAGCGGCTGGGGCAGGACAAGAGTGTTGTACGGGGAATCCATTGCCTTGTTATTCTCACTGCAGGTGCTTCAGAACATCGGTAATTTATCTCCAGAGCTGGATGCCAAGGAGGCGTACATGCTCCCCATGGCCTACCTTCTTCCCAAGGGAGTGGAGAGGATTAAACTCTTCATCCAGCAGCTCGTGCAGATCGACCAAAAGGAAGGTGTGTCTGGAGTCCACCACCAGGAATGGTGGTTTCATAAGGATAGGGTAGCTAAAATTTTAGGAGGTTACACTTTGTGTGTGCTAAAGTGGGTGTGTCCTTTGAAGTGGGTGTGGCTGTCAACTCCGGGTGGGGGGGTGGGGCTTCTCAGTACATAACATACAGTTGGAGTGTAGGAATGTTTGTTTCCATGACTCACTGGCAGCTGATTGGATGGCTAGCTATGTAGCGCATTGTGAGGTCCAGTTATCTAATGTGCTTGCTTAGAGTGCAGTTTAGCACAGCGGCTAAATTCTGTGCGGTAGAAATGTCCATGAAAATGGTGAAGAAAATGGCAGTCCTCACAGTGTGAATGCATGACAACCATCACATGACCCGATGATGTAATGTTGTGCCATTGAGCGAGTTATCTGGGAAGGACCGACTTAAAAGACCCACTTTTTAAAATGGCAGTTGGCACCCTCCCTCCAATTATAAATTAAAACTATCAGTGGCAGTTCAAGTTTCAGCATTTAGCTCCAAAAATGACTTCCAGCATGTCTTGAATCATTTGCTGGTACTAGTAATAAACCAGCAGACCTCAAGGTGAGAATAACTCTGAAATTCCCTGAGCCAGACCACGGAGATGGATGGAGATCGCTCGTCTTTGTCCCTGCCATCCTTGCCCGTTTTACTCTCGAAAACTCAAGCCTCACAAAACCAACTACGCTGCAGTGGAGAAGGAATGTCTGGCCATTGTCGGAATCCAGCACTTACAAGTCCATCTCAACTGGTGTGCCACCCCGCGTGGTGACAGACCACAGCTGCTTCCTCAACAACGTGAAGGACACCAGAGGCCGTCTGACTCAATGGTGGCTCAGACTCCAGCCTTATAGCTTCACTGGCCATCACCGACCGGGATGGTCCAACGGCAATGTGTGTTATCACTCCCTGTATTGTCATTCAAAATGGTAGACAGCAACCCCCCCCCCCAAAAAAAAAACTATAGCCCATACAGCTAAAACTGACACTAGCAACTGCTTGGCTGCCTAAAGGATGGTACTGACACTGGTCTTGGCTGCCTAAAGGATGGTACTGCCTAAAGGATGGTACTGACACTGGTCTTGGCTGCCTAAAGGATGGTACAGACACTGGTCTTGGCTACCTAAAGGATGGTACAGACACTGGTCTTGGCTGCCTAAAGGATAGTACCGACACTGGTCTTGGCTGCCTAAAGGATGGTACTGACACTGGTCTTGCCTGCCTAAAGGATGGTACTGACACTGGTCTTGCCTGCCTAAAGGATGGTACCGATACTGGTCTTGGCTGCCTAAAGGATGGTACTGACACTGGTCTTGCCTGCCTAAAGGATGGTACCGATACTGGTCTTGGCTGCCTAAAGGATGGTACTGACACTGGTCTTGCCTGCCTAAAGGATGGTACTGACACTGGTCTTGCCTGCCTAAAGGATGGTACCGATACTGGTCTTGGCTGCCTAAAGGATGGTACTGACACTGGTCTTGCCTGCCTAAAGGATGGTACCGATACTGGTCTTGGCTGCCTAAAGGATGGTACAGACACTGGTCTTGCCTGCCTAAAGGATGGTACTGACACTGGTCTTGCCTGCCTAAAGGATGGTACTGACACTGGTCTTGGCTGCCTAAAGGATGGTATCGACACTGGTCTTGCCTGCCTAAAGGATGGTACCGACACTGGTCTTGGCTGCCTAAAGGATGGTACTGACACTGGTCTTGGCTACCTAAAGGATGGTACTGACACTGGTCTTGGCTGCCTAAAGGATGGTATCGACACTGGTCTTGCCTGCCTAAAGGATGGTACCGACACTGGTCTTGGCTGCCTAAAGAATGGTATCACACTGGTCTTGGCTGCCTAAAGGATGGTACAGACACTGGTCTTGGCTGCCTAAAGGATGGTACTGACACTGGTCTTGGCTGCCTAAAGGATAGTACAGACACTGGTCTTGGCTACCTAAAGAATGGTACTGACACTGGTCTTGGCTGCCTAAAGGATGGTACCGACACTGGTCTTGGCTGCCTAAAGGATGGTACCGACACTGGTCTTGGCTGCCTAAAGGATGGTACCGATACTGGTCTTGGCTGCCTAAAGGTGGTACCGATACTGGTCTTGGCTGCCTAAAGGATGGTACCGACACTGGTCTTGGCTGCCTAAAGGATGGTACCGACACTGGTCTTGGCTGCCTAAAGGATGGTACCGATACTGGTCTTGGCTGCCTAAAGGATGGTACCGATATACTGGTCTTGGCTGCCTAAAGGATGGTACCGACACTGGTCTTGGCTGCCTAAAGGATGGTACCACTGGTCTTGGCTGCCTAAAGGATGGTACCGATACTGGTCTTGGCTGCCTAAAGGATGATACCGACACTGGTCTTGGCTGCCTAAAGGATGGTACCGACACTGGTCTTGGCTGCCTAAAGGATGGATGGTTTCAGCAGATATTAAGACTCCTAGCGTACCTTGAACCCTTTACTAAGGTAAGCACAACAGACACTGGTCTTGGCTGCCTAAAGGATGGTACCGACACTGGTCTTGGCTGCCTAAAGGATGGTACCGACACTGGTCTTGGCTGCCTAAAGGATGGATGGTTTCAGCAGATATTAAGACTCCTAGCATGTACCTTGAACCCTTTGCTAAGGTAAGCACAAAAAATAATAAATGTTAGAAGTTAAAAAAAACCTTGAAATTCATCTTCAAAGTCTGTCTATAGTGTCTCTATGAATCTGTAGCTCCTATCGTCCCTTCATAAAAACTATAGTACCAGATAATTCTGAATGTTCCAATGCATGCCCACAACTATTGCTCTGGTTCTTGGTAAAAAGGCGGTTAGCGATTGCTGTCGACACAATCAAGCTAACTCACACACTTTTTTTAAGACGTGCTCAATTATAACAGAATAAGTGACCCTCTCAGTTCTGCTGTTTGGTGTGTGCAGTTCTCTCTTCTGGGAAGATGTTACTAAGTCCTAGAAGGAGGTTGTAGCTGACCCCACATGCTACAGTCAACAGGAGCAACCAGACATGGCACGTGCTGGTACGCACAGCCACAATAATTAAAAACCACACACGTGGCATAGTCCTCCACCTCCACCGTATAGTCCTCCACCTCCACCTCCACCGTGTAGTCCTTCACCTCCACTGTGTAGTCCTCCACCTCCACCGTGTAGTCCTCCACCTCCCACCGTGTAGTCCTCCACCTCCACCGTGTAGTCCTCCACCTCCACCTCCACCGTGTAGTCCTTCACCTCCACCGTGTAGTCCTCCACCTCCACCGTGTAGTCCTCCACCTCCACCGTGTAGTCCTCCACCATGGCGTAGTCCTCCACCGTGTAGTCGCATTAGTCCTCCACCATGGCGTAGTCCTCCACCGTGTAGTCCTCCACCTCCACCGTGTAGTCCTCCACCGTGGCGTAGTCCTCTACTGCTCCACTAGAATATTTAGAAGCAACTAAACAAACAAGCAACTACAACTACTGTGGGCCTTAAAGCTCCAATTATGCGTCGAAATTCTAAGCTCAATTTCTATTTCTCCGTCTTATTTTGTCTATCGACCCTTTCCATTCTAACCTCGCTAATTATGGCTGTTGGTGCGGGAGCCTCATTCTCTTATTGTTGGAGGCCGCCACGTGCATCATAGAATACGGACGTCTCGATTCAGTGAGGTAGCGACTATGGCTTCGGAACGTGACAATCCTCATGCCAGGTATAGTGTACATAACTTACTGTACCATAGCTAGATTCTGTGCTGCAACATTCTGTACCACTCCTGCCAGTTTCATCAACAGAAAAGCTTGAAGTTCAGCGTCGGCGTCAAAGCTCGAGTCTGCTGCTGCTATGGGAGGGCCTGCAGCAACTTTCCTTGGCCTTCCAGGCTTTTCTCCACCTTAAGTTTTGGTAGCTGCTTGCCTTCCAAGTGAATACCAGAGGAGCTCTCTTCGGGAAACACTGCAAAGTAGTTATTTACGCTCGTCTAGTTTTCCTGGCCACGTGCAGTGACGGAACTAAATATGCGTCATTTTCTATTGTTGCGTCTTGTTCATGGTGGAGCAGTTTTCTATGTGTGGGTCACAGATGGTTGATAATTAGTCGTCTAATGATGCATAATTAGGTATATTGAATTGACCTGTTAAAAAAATGCAAGAGTGTACCCGTGTAGACCACAACCAGTTAGATGACCCTTTACGTTTTAAAATCATGTATTGGCATTTAAATGGTAAAGGGTCATTAGCTGGTTGTGTTGTACATGGATACAAGCTTGCTACTTTTTTAACAGATGGAGTTGTTTTTAAATTAAGCATTTTTGTTGTCTGTGTGCCTGCACGGATCTGTCTCTGTGTCTGTCTATATATCTGAATTTTTGTGTGTCTGCGTGTGTGTGTGTACAGTATCTTGTGTGTGTGTACAGTGTGTGTGTACAGTGTGTGTGTGTGTGTGTACAGTATCTGTGTGTGTGTGTACAGTATCTGTGTGTGTGTGTACAGTGTGTGTGTGTGTACAGTGTGTGTGTGTGTGTGTGTGTGTGTACAGTATCTGTGTGTGTGTGTGTGTACAGTATCTGTGTGTGTGTGTGTGTGTGTACAGTATCTGTGTGTGTGTGTGTGTGTGTACAGTATCTGTGTGTGTGTGTGTGTGTACAGTATCTGTGTGTGTGTGTGTGTGTGTACAGTGTGTGTGTGTGTGTGTACAGTATCTGTGTGTGTGTGTACAGTATCTGTGTGTGTGTGTACAGTGTATGTGTGTGTACAGTGTGTGTGTGTGTGTGTGTGTACAGTATCTGTGTGTGTGTGTGTGTGTGTACAGTATCTGTGTGTGTGTGTGTGTGTGTACAGTATCTGTGTGTGTGTGTACAGTATCTGTGTGTGTGTGTACAGTATCTGTGTGTGTGTGTACAGTATCTGTGTGTGTGTGTACAGTGTATGTGTGTGTACAGTGTGTGTGTGTGTGTGTGTGTACAGTATCTGTGTGTGTGTGTGTGTGTGTACAGTATCTGTGTGTGTGTGTGTACAGTATCTGTGTGTGTGTGTGTGTGTGTACAGTATCTGTGTGTGTGTGTGTGTGTGTACAGTATCTGTGTGTGTGTGTACAGTATCTGTGTGTGTGTGTACAGTGTGTGTGTGTGTGTGTACAGTATCTGTGTGTGTGTACAGTATCTGTGTGTGTGTACAGTATCTGTGTGTGTGTGTGTGTGTACAGTATATGTGTGTCTGTCTGTGCATATGTAAAGTATCTACATGTATAGGTCCATTCATAAAAACTTTGGACTGAATCTTCCCATGCACATCCACTACTCATTAGGCTACTTGATTATGATAAATAGGTGTGGCTAGCAGTGGTTGTCGATGATGTCATCAAGCTAGCTCACACGGTGTTTTATAACCAGAATTGGGTAAAGATTGTCCTCCACATGACTAGCTGT
The DNA here is from genome assembly GCA_028752905.1 of Cladorhizidae sp. MBARI D1340-BT2. NCBI lineage: Eukaryota > Metazoa > Porifera > Demospongiae > Poecilosclerida > Cladorhizidae > Cladorhizidae sp. MBARI D1340-BT2. The sequence goes on along the minus strand of JAQNBH010000009.1, from coordinate 43,126,619 downwards.
GTAGGCTATGGTGTGTAGCTATATCTGAACTTGGTGTGTAGCTATATCTGAACTAATAGTTGAGCAAGAACAACCAACCAGACAGCAATAACAAGTGTATATTTGAGCAATGAACATGGTATATAGAGAGTGGCAGCTGCGATGTTTGGTTAGTTCTGGAGTCCTCCTGTTGCCAGGTCCTTGAAGGAGGAGGCTGTAGCTGATCCTGGCTGACTCTAGTGACAAACCAACAAGGTGTGGCATGTGCTGACTTGTGTAGGGCAAAGCAATTAAAAAATATGTTAGATCAAGTGTTGGAGGAGAGGCTCATCTCTGCTCGTTGGTTTGTGTACCACAATGTTCATCATCTGTAAAACAACAACGATGAAAAACATTTTAATTTTAAAAAGCAACCATGTACTCTGTACCTAAAACGTAGACCGCAACCTCTAATGACCCTTTACCATTTATAATGTACACCAATTAGGTGCATTGGTAAAGGGTCATCTACAGGTTCTGGTCTTAATAGGGTTTGTTTCCTTGCTTGTCGGACCAGCCAAAAACATTTTTTTACAGCGAGGCCTCATCTCCATTCATCCCTTTCCTCCTCTCCCCTTCTCTCTCCCTCCTCTTCTCGCCTCCTTCTTTCCTCTCCCTCCTCCCTCTACTCTTCCTCCTCCCCTCCCTCACTATCCTCCCCCCCCCCTCAGTGACAGTGGAGGTAGGTGTAAAAGATGGTGGATACATCCACCACCTTGTGCTGCATCGAGGCTGGCTATTCAAGAAGAGTCACGGCTCGTCAGTGACCGGCACCTTCCAGTACAGGAAGCGCTACTTTGAGTTGAGCAACATCGGGCTCCTGTATGCTCAGAACGAGAAGGTGGCCGGAGTGCCTGGGGTGAGCCTCAGGCATGACCACACCCACTAATTACTCGTTCTGTCTGGGGGCCCCCTTGCATGTGCTTATGTATTGCAGGATGTGAAGAGTTACCCAGTGCAGTGGATTAAACTGGTGGAGAAGCTTGACGAGGTGGCCTTCCATCGGAAGCACATGTTTCAAGTGGTCATCTTCCCTCAAGTCTATCGTTCCGTCAATAAACAAGATGAAGAGATTACACTCTATCTGCAGGCAGCAGTGAGTGCCTGAGTGTGGGGGAGAGGAAGGAGCTGGGGGTGGGGTGGGGGGGAGGAGGGAGCTGGGGGTGGGGTGGGGGGGAGGAGGGGGGGGCAAGGAGATTATATGGGTGAGGTGCAAGCAGTGTGCACATACGGTCATTTTCAAATGGAGGAGAGTAGTTAGAGGTGAGGTTACGTAGAAGAGCAAGAAGAAAGTGAAGTAAGGAAGATGAGGAGGTAATGAGGAGGGAGATGTTGCTGACGTGACTTTAGAGGTGTGGTTGACACTCTCTCCGGTGTCAGCAGAGGTGTGGCTTACAGGTTCCCGTTCTCTCCTTATTTGGCCCCAGAAGTGGTGGCTGACAACTCTCTCCTTGGGTCACCCCAGAGGTGTGACTGACAGTTCCCACTCTCTCCTTGGGTCACACTAAAGGGAAGTGGCAGAGAGGATGTCTGAGTGACAAATAGGGCGATAGTTGTGCAGCAAAGGAGAGAGTATCTGCGACTCGGCACTCTCTCCCAATGGAGCTGTGGGGAGGGAGGAAGGGGTGGGAGGATGGACATGATGGCTTGTGAGGAGGTGGGATTGGGGGCACGACATGGGGACTGATGAGTAACAGTTGTGGGGAGTAGGGAAGTAAAAGGTGTGTAGGTGGGGAGTACACAGTGTGGGGAGAACTAGAGCTAGGGGAGTAAATGAGGCAAGAGGTGTGGTTAAGTGTGGATTTAAAAATGGTTTTGTATTGATTGTGTGTAGGACGTGAACGAGCAGAACCGCTGGGTGTCTGTCATCAGGAAGTCATGTCTGGGGAACAGGGAGATGTGGCCTGTCTATCATCCTGGGGCCTTCAAGAAGAATAAGTGGACCTGTTGCAGAAGCACCTCCAACCTAGGTCTGCATGTTAAATAAGTGGGGTGTTGTACACGCACCTAACCTAGGTCTGCATGTTAAAACATTTAAGTACGAGGTCAAGCGCCCGGTTGTAAAATGAATTTCGTTAAAATTCCATAACATTCATTTTCAACCCGCGTGCTTGACCGCATACTTACATTTTAACGCCTAATGCAAACGCTCATTGCATAGAGTAAGGCTTCCTCTAGCCACTGGTGCTAATTTAAACTCTCTAGCTGTCTAGCACTTGGCAATCAGGAGATATTTACAATCTGGAGATATTTATGCGGGCATTCAGGTTCCCTCCACTTGTAGCTCCAGTTATACCTATGAAAAGTATCAAAAGAGAGCACACAGCGAGGCCAAGAGAGCACACAGCGAGGCCTATCTTTTGAGCTACGTATAATATATCAAGTCAGTTTACAGAGTCTATGGAGCTATAAAGTGGTAAACACAAGTAAAAAATGTAATATATATATATATAATATATATGGTATAGTCCTCCCCTAAAATGCAACTGTCATGGGGTGTATAGCACCTCCAACCTAGGTCTGCATGTTTAATAAGTGGGGTGTTGCAGAAGCACCTCCAACCTAGGTTCTACACAGGACTAGGGCATTCTACACAGGACTAGGGCATTCTACACAGGACAAGGGCATTCTACACAGGACTAGGGCATTCTACACAGTAGGGCATTCTACACAGGGCTAGGGACAACCAAGGATCATCCCAAGTAGGTACATCTCAAGTGGGTACGTCCCAAGTGGGTTCATCCCAACTGGGTACATCCCAGGTGATGCTCTAAGACAAGTTGTACTGGACATTCCTTGATTGAGGTGTGACATAGTCCCACAACTACTCTCAGTTGACCTTGTGTTCCCTGTTACTCCCTCACAGCTCCTGGATGCAGCCAGTGTCATAGGGGCATCACCATCTGTGACTGGCGTGACCCTCTGGATCCTGACCTGGACGCGCAGATAATTTACTCCCAATTCATCCAGGGCAAGAGTGCTCTCATCAAGAAATACATCCCTCTACCATCCGACGTGGACAGCTTCGGTTCATTTCAAGAAGGGTCCAACTCACCCACCTCCATGACCTCCTCCGGAGCCACCAGTGTGCAGGATCATGCTCCCAGTGGGAGGAGCACTGTCATGGAAGACTACTGTCGAGACCTATTAGAGATCGTTGATAATTTATCTTCAAACCACACCCAAATGAGTCTGCAATGATGTGGTTTTTACGCTTAGTTCAGGTGACTGGTTTATGTGACGTGTCATGTGATCATCATTCTAGCTCATGTGACCTCTCTTTTTGTATATAGCCGTACACATTACACATTATTGGATTCATGTTTGTTGCTGGGTGTGCTGTAAGTTCATTGCCTGTGTTGAATATATTCATGACTGGTACACATTATTAGAAGACAGTGATGTTCATCATTAGAAGACAGCGATGTTTGTCATTAGAAGACAGCGATGTTTGTCATTGGAAGACAGCGATGTTTGTCATTAGAAGACAGTGATGTTTGTCATTGGAAGATAGCGATATTTGTCAGTAGAAGACAGCGATGTTTGTCAGTAGAAGACAGCGATGTTTGTCATTGGAAGACAGCGATGTTTGTCATTAGAAGACAGTGATGTTTGTCAGTAGAAGACAGCGATGTTCGTCATTAGAAGACGGCGATGTTTGTCAGTAGAAGACAGCGATGTTTGTCATTGGAAGACAGCGATGTTCGTCATTAGAAGACAGCGATGTTTGTCAGTAGGATTCAGTATTGGGGTAGTGGGGAAGTAGTGGGGTGTGGTTTGACCCCTATCTCAAAATGCCGGACAAAAAGAAGTGAACCCTCTCAGTAGAGATATAATGACTCGATAATCAACTTACATTTTCTTACTCAATGTTACGGCCAGATGCCCCAGCCTTCATCAGGAATTATCTCTGATAAAGGCTGGAACATCTGACAGAAAAGTTGAGGGAGCAAATTTAAGTTATCGAGAAAGTTGTTGTAAAAAAATGTAAAAAAACACAAGTCTGTACACATCTATACTCACCTGGGGAAACACACACCTGGGGAAACTTCTTAGTATCCTAAATATTGGGTTCGCTTACCCCAAAATTAAACTAGAGGGCCCCAAAAAAACTTCAAACTGTGAATTAATTTTCACGGTATTGCATTGGGGAATGTGGGGGCCTCCCTCCTTCCTTATTGGTTGGACACTTATTTTAATAAGGTGGACAAAAAGACAAAGTTTATACATAAACCCACTTCAGTAGTTTCCACTGATTTTATGTGATTTAATACAAAGGACAGAGTGGAAAATGGTACTGGAGAATGATCCTTTACCTCTGCAAGGCTCTATGTGACGTGTTCATGATCCTTTACCTCTGCAAGGCTCTATGTGACGTGTTCATGATACTTTACCTCTGCAAGGCTCTATGTGACGTGTTCATGATCCTTTACCTCTGCAAGGCTCTATGTGACGTGTTCATGATCCTTTACCTCTGCAAGGCTCTATGTGACGTGTTCATGCACGGAAAAATGCCGCATACTAGCTTGATATTCCAAACAAGAACTCGACCTCTGAGATCAACGACAATCTCCCACCCACCCTTCACAAAACCTCCACCCCATTGAGCTTGCTTAGGGGATGTATCGGTCTGGGCATAGGGATTTCCCCTTAACTAATCACCATTAGCACATAATTATTAGCAGTGTGGGTTGGCAAGGCGGATCTGCAGTGTTGTCAAATTTATAATATTGGAAATATTGGCATCCTAAAAAACGTTTGGCATCCAATAAGAAATTTGGCATATATATATATTGGCATCTTTTGAACCTGTTTGGCATCAAGAATAATTATTGGCATCGTATTGGCATCCTGAAAGTCGCAAAACTGATTAGAAGTTAAAGTAGGAAAAAATATTAAAAGTGGTAAGTGTGTCTGTGTGAGTATGACATGTGTTCTGTGTTGCCATTATTTATGTACTCAACTAAAATGCTGGTTCCAAAACAAAGTGTATATATGAAAGTGGCCGAAAATACCACAAGGATTGGGAGAACGAGTTTTTCTGGGTCAAGGCTTCACCAGAGGAGGCCTGCTGCAAGCTCTTGCAATGTTACCATGGGGCCCAAAAAGGCCATTGGGAGAGGCACCTTCAGAGGTATGGGGATTCAGAGGTTTTCCCTGAAAGTCTCCAGCAGTATCTCCCAAGCTGTTCAGGTTTGTAAATGTGGTAAAATGGTAGATGGTAAAAATGGCAAATGCTGTTTTGTATCTGTAATTTCAGGAAGCCGAAATTAAAATGACTGGCACAATCTGTTGCATCAATACCATCGACCATTTTGGAGAACTGGTGTAAGAAAATATTGGATGAAGCTGGACTCTCTCTCAAGGACTGCGTTGGGTCTGGCAGTGATGGTGCTTTAAATCTGGTTATTCACTAGAATCAAGCTGATCTCCCCTGACTGCACCCTTTTCAAGTGTATATGCCATTCGTTGGCCCTTGTCGTCCAGAAAGCATTTGAAGAGATTCCTTCAGCAGTTAGATTCATGCTGCCTGAGATTCCAGCTTGGTTTTCCAGAAGCACTTTAAGAAGACATGATTACAAAGAGCTCTTCAAAGTGATGAACCCAGATGAAGAGCAAAGAAGTCCTCTCCCCTTTCAAAAGATGTCTACAACACGCTGGCTGGTTAGGCGGGGAAGTGACTTGGCAACATCAGAAAAAATTGGCCTGAACTGACTGCCTACTTCAGCATGTTGGCTCCCAATGAGAAGGCTCCAGATGTCCGACACAAGATCAGGACTCCTTGGATACCTCCAAAATGATATCAGGATGTTCTTCACTTTATTGACCCCAATTGTTGAAGAATTTGACCGGATCAATGTCCTGTTCCAATCTACTAATCTGGATCCAGAGAAAGCAACTTCAGATCTCAGTATCTTCCAGAAGACTCTACAAAGGAGGATAAAGTTGGTGGGTGCTTGCAGTGTCTCTGGTAGATTTTGGCCACAGCTTCATCAGTGAAATCGCCTCCAACACAGCCAAGTACAGAAATCATCCAGATCAGCTCAGTCAAGCCTCCAGAAATATCTCTGAGATGAAAGACACTTGCTTCAAGTTCCTCCAGTCCCTCAATGACCAACTGGCCAAGAGGATCCCAGACAATCTGCACTGTTTCTCTGGCCTCAGCAATCTCAGTCCAAAGAAAGTCCTCTCTCAAGCTCCCTTTCACCAACTTCCATTCCAGCATCTTGTCAGTGAGAAAATTGAACAGCAGTATAGGGCCCTGATACTGGTCAGAAGCAGAGGTGTTTGAAGGTGGTGTCATCCCATTGGACACAGAGAAATTTTGGACTGGTGTGAGAATGCACAGGGACTCGGGGTAGCTTTGGGTTTCAGGAATTGGCAGATTATGCCTTGGATTCATTGGCAACAGTGTCAAATGCAGTGGTAGAAAGAGTCTTTTCTCACGTTACTACTAATGTAAAGACCAAACAGAGGAACAGAATGAGCTTGAAAATGCTGGATGCCTCAGGATTCGTACAAATCTGACTGGAAAAAAATCTGACTGAAAAAGGCACATGTTGAAAGAGGTCACCAAAGAAATGCTGAGGCTAAGGAATGGTAATCTCTACATTGATAAAGTACCCATGTTGGAAGAACTTCAGGAACCTACAACAGGAACAAGCTCTGGTTCACAGTCATCACAAGATCTGGTCAATTATGGAGATATTTTGAGTGAAATTGAACTCCTTGCTATAGAATAAATCATGTGGTATATATCTTGCTAACTTACGGCTAATTTATTATAGATTTACACAGATTTTCATGGTGTAGTATCATTATATATAGTTATATGTATATACATCAAAAAGCAGTAATCAAAACTTCCTTCATAATTATAGAACCAAAATAATATCTTCATTCAGCAATAAAATACTTGAAATATTGGGGGGAGGGCGTGCTCCCCCTCTCCTACGCCTATGAATAATTTGGCATAGTGTATTGGCATCCTCCAGGTTCAAATTTGGCATCCAACTGCTGAAAAGTTCTGGCAGCACTGCGGAGCAGCAGAAATATATAGAATCGTACGTAAACAGTTTCTGCCTATTTAAAAGACTTAAAATAGATTTGGCAATATGGTGTCTTGATGCTTGAATGCACACGAGCTGGTGCTTGCCCATCTTCAAATCTCTAGGGTTGTTCCAGTTGGGGGGAAGGGTTGTTTTACCCCACTCACTCGTCATTTTCTCGATTTCTTTCAAATCTGTCATTTCTTTCTCACTCTCGAGGGTGTCAGTGTGGTGACAGTCATAGCTGCAACTACCTGTCCTTCTGCTGCTGAAAAATGGTTATGCTGTAAGAGTCCTGCTCAAGTTGTGTGATGCAAGAGCGGCTCTCCAAGTTAAATTTTAAAATAATTAGCTACCACTCTTCTGATTCAAGCAGTAGTTACAATGTCAAAGCTTTTAACCATTACTTTCTATGGGCACTTGGTACTCTTTCTTCTCTAGAAAGTGTTGTTTATCTGTCTTAGACTGTATTGCCACAATATTAAAGTTTGCACGCGTGGGCAATTGACATAAATGACTGCATAATTCACAACCTCCATCGACCTCAGCTGGTTTGAAGGGTGTGAGGCTCCACGTTGTTACGGTAGAGCTCGCATGACGCTAGCAGTCTTCTGGGAGCCACTTTCTTTGTTTAAAGTCGATCCAATATTTGTTCAGAAAGACTATATCAAAGAAAATTGTTGGGAGTGGCGGAGGTTTGCAGTCACCTGAAAATTGGTCCGGCCATGGGAACCAGTTCCGCGGCTCGTGCCGCACTGCAAAGTTTAAAAAGGTCGTCAATGCAAAAAAAAAAAACGTGCCAATATCTGAAAGTTAGTTGGGTGATTAGTTTTCAGTTTCTTCTTGTGACAATAGATAACCACAAAACCTCAACAAAACCAGGCAATAGGTACTTATAATGCATCTCTGTGTATATATATGTCTGAATACGTAAGCACTCCGTGTATTGTAAACGTTCTGGTGTCATATTGAGCAGCGACATACAAGTAGACAGAAGAACAGGACTATCGTCTTCATTAGGTAAAGGGTCATGTAAATGTTTGTGGTGTCTATATTGGTTGTCAATATCTTTTGAATTTAGTTTGACCTGTGTTGTCACCATTCATATATGACTGGGTCACCCCCTTCAAATAATGCAGGTTAGTGATGTTGAGAGAAAGATTGAGTAAATGACAGCAGATTTGTACTGGCTAACTGGCAAGTGAGAACAACACGGGCTGCATGGTTAATGGCTAACAAGAAAGGATGACAGAGTTTCATTGATCAATTGTCAACATGCCTTTAGCTAAGGAGGTGGGATACACAATTTTTGTCATGATGCAGAAACAAGATCAATCTTGGTTTGAGATAACGTGTTACTGCTGTTCTCCATGGACAATGAACTGGCTACATAGTCACATACAGGAAGGATATCTGATGCATAGATGTGCTAATGATGGAGAGCACATTTGAAACACTCACTGCGTTGAAAGTGTTATCACTTTATATCGGATTCTGCATGGTCTTCCTCGAGCATTCTGAAAATTCCTGCAAAAAAAGTACTTACTTCCATGACCTCACTCTTATGTACAGATTACTGTATTTCATTTAGGGGCAACCCCCAAACCTTACCCCCTTGAAAATTGATGTCACATCTTTAGAATCCAGATTCCTCCATTTGCCCCTCCCCCTTGCTACAATTTTCTTAATGAAGCCCCAATTACCCAGCGGCTATATAGAGCAATGCAATCTGCTACCTGGGGTTTCAAGCCTGTTAGCATCCAAAATCCAGTTTGCCCATGAGTTTATACATGCATACCTATCTATGACAAGAGTTGATGCATGCATACATATCTATGACAAGGGTTGATGCATGCATACATATCTATGACAAGAGTTGATGCATGCATACATATATATGACAAGAGTTGATGCATGCATACATATCTATGACAAGAGTTGATGCATGCATACATATCTACGACAAGAGTTGATGCATGCATACATGTCTACGACAAGAGTTGATGCATGCATACATGTCTACGACAAGAGTTGATGCATGCATACATATCTACGACAAGAGTTGATGCATGCATGCATATCTACGACAAGAGTTGATGCATGCATGCATGTCTACGACAAGTTGATGCATGCATACATGTCTACGACAAGAGTTGATGCATGCATACATATCTACGACAAGAGTTGATGCATGCATGCATATCTACGACAAGAGTTGATGCATGCATGCATATCTACGACAAGAGTTGATGCATGCATACATATCTACGACAAGAGTTGATGCATGCATACATGTCTACGACAAGAGTTGATGCATGCATACATATCTACGACAAGAGTTGATGCATGCATACATGTCTACGACAAGAGTTGATGCATGCATACATGTCTACGACAAGAGTTGATGCATGCATACATGTCTACGACAAGAGTTGATGCATGCATACATGTCTACGACAAGAGTTGATGCATGCATACATGTCTACGACAAGAGTTGATGCATGCATACATGTCTACGACAAGAGTTGATGCATGCATACATGTCTAAGACAAGAGTTGATGCATGCATACATGTCTAAGACAAGAGTTGATGCATGCATACATAGCTACGACAAGAGTTGATGCATGCATACATATCTATGACAAGAGTTGATGCATGCATACATATCTACGACGAGTTGATGCATGCATACATATCTACGACAAGAGTTGATGCATGCATACATATATCTATGACAAGAGTTGATACATGCATACATATCTACGACAAGAGTTGATGCATGCATACATATCTATGACAAGAGTTGATGCATGCATACATATATATGATTGAGCACTAAAACGAGCAAAATGTTAGAGTGCTGCAGTGTTTTCAGTCAGTCTGGACTATCTTCCCTTCCCGGAGACACTTCTCCAACCAGCGCAGACACACCCTCTTAGCTTCCATGTCCTGGGAAGATGGCAGTCCCTACAGCAACATAAACATTATCATCAACCCTACAGATTATGTGACATACAATCTGTAGGGTTGATGCCCACTGTGTCCTAGCACGGGCATCAAACTTCCAACTCAGAGAAGACCCAAAGTAATATATACGTACAACACAAGGAGTGCTAGCACACTTCTCTGTGTGTATAAGCATAATATATATATGAGCATAATATATATATGTAGTGCCAGTACACTCCCTGGGTGTATATGCATAAGTATTAACAATCTGGGAAATTACAACCAAAGTTTGGATAATTTGTACAATCAATTTTGTTCTGCTATTCTCAGACTTGATCTGCCATCAATTCAAATCCATCAATTCAAATCATCAAGTAATAAGTGCAACCAGTAATAAATCTATAACCAACACTGCAGGTAAGCAGTCCTCCTGTATCCAGCCATCAAGCAACAGCTTCTCCCACTCCTCCTCATTGTCTGTGTCAGAGGTTGGGGCATCTTGTGATTGATATGTTTCTTGCACTGCTTCCATTGACCACGACTAGCTTTCTAAACTTAGCACTCCACCAAAGATGGACAGCAGGGGGGGGGGGGTGGACATGTGAAGTTTGTCCACATTCAGAACCAGCAGGTCATTTGGAGTAACATTGTTACGAAGCGAGGTTCTCTTGCTGCTCTTGATGAAGTTCAGCTGGGAAAAGATAAGATTCGTTCAAGCTTGCCATTGAAGAGAGAAAAGAAGGCTGGTAAAACTTAAAAACATTTGACCTCTCAGAATAATTTGATGCATGGAATAATCTCCACCAAACAGACTGCTACTCCATATGGTAGATAAGGAGAGGGGCCGAGCAGCATATGAGATCATTGCCTTAAACTCGCCACAGATCTCGAACACATATTAACTTCAGCTCCTTCAAGTGGAACACGGAAGTGCTCAACGAGCCTGTCGATAGCATTTAGAGGCTTCTCACCTTCTATGGATTCTGTGGACTCTTCAGCTTCAACAAACATGTGACTGTCTGCCTCACATCCTCATCCAGAATCCTGCCATCCTTGGGTGGGTACCTAGCATGTTTGACCAGCCATCCTTGGGTGGGTACCTAGCATGTTTGACCAGCCAGCATTTGGTGGGTACCTAGCATGTTTGACCAGCCAGCCTTGGGTGGATACCTAGCATGTTTGACCAGCCATCCTTGGGTGGGGACCAGCCAGTCTTGGGTGGATACCTAGCATGTTTGACCAGCCAGCCTTTGGTGGATACCTAGTATGTTTGACCAGCCAGCCTTTGGTGGATACCTAGCATGTTTGATCGTCAATGATCTACTTCAATGTAGCAGCATAGGTCGGCCACTGGTCTAGAGGTTTTGTATTGATCTTGTTGGTATCTTTCACTGTTCGTAAGTTACTGACAACCCCAAGAATATCCAACTCATCGGCTTGCATACACTTGGAGAAGATGGCACATGGCGTAAGGTCAGTGAACAGTGCACAGCCAAGAAGATACTTGGCACCCGTCCATTCCCCAGGTATCTTTTGAACTTTGCATGATCAGCTGGTTTCATCGAAGAATGCTTTGAAAGAGTGGTGGGGAGCTGTGGAAGAGAGGGAGGGGAGGGGAGCTGTGGAAGAGTGGTGAGGGAAGGATGCTGTGGAAGAGTGGTGAGGGAGGGGAGTTGTGGAAGAGTGGTGAGGGAGGGCAGCTATAGAGAGTGACGAGGGAGGGGAGCTGTGGAAGAGTGGTGAGGGAGGGAGCTGTGGAAGAGTGGTGAGGGAGGGAGCTGTGAAGAGTGGTGAGGGAGGGGAGCTGTGGAAGAGAGGGAGGGTAGCTGTGGAAGAGAGGGAGGGTAGCTGTGGAAGAGTGGTGAGGGAGGGAGCTGTGGAAGAGTGGTGAGGGAGGGAGCTGTGAAGAGTGGTGAGGGAGGGGAGCTGTGGAAGAGAGGGAGGGTAGCTGTGGAAGAGTGGTGAGGGAGGGCAGCTGTGGAAGAGAGGGAGGGGAGCTGTGGAAGAGTGGTGAGGGAGGGGAGCTGTCAAGAGTGGTGAGGGAGGGGTGCTGTGAAGAGTGGTGAGGGAGGGGAGCTGTGGAAGAGTGGCGAGGGAGGGGTAGCTGTGGAAGAGTGGTGAGGGAGGGGAGCTATGGAAGAGAGGGAGGGGAGGGGAGCTGTGGAAGAGTGGTGAGGGAGGGATGCTGTGGAAGAGTGGTGAGGGAGGGGAGCACATTTGGACAGAACCTGTTTTATGGCACTCAGTTTGTGGAGATGGGAAGAGTCTGTGATCAATAGAGCCAGCCAATGGAGAGAGTTGCTCATGAGAGACACTGCACATCCATCTCACACTGAGATCAGCGTTGCAATGGAGATGTAGGGCTGGAGCTACCCCCGGTTGCTGGGTCTCGACTCTCAAGACTATGCACGTGAAGTCATGCTATCTTCATCTGTCTGACTGCTGTGCTGTCATTCGGACAATTCACGATCACGTGCATTTGTTGTGTGAAACGCGTTGCCAGCAAGTGTGGATGCGAGTGTGGATGTGTTGCCAGTGAGTGTGGATGCATTGCCAGAGAGTGTGGATGCATTGCCATGAGTGTGGATGTGTTGCCAGCGAGTGTGGATGTGTTGCCAGTGAGTGTGTATGTGTTGCCAGTGAGTGTGTATGTGTTGCCAGTGAGTGTGGATGTGTTGCCAGTGAGTGTGGATGTGTTACCAGTGAGTGTGGATGTGTTGCCAGTGAGTGTGGATGTGTTGCCAGCAAGTGTGGATGTGTTGCCAGCGAGTGTGGATGTGTTGCCAGTGAGTGTGGATGTGTTGCCAGTGAGTGTGGGAATGTTGCCAGTGAGTGTGGTGCGCTGCCAGCGAGCGTGCATTGCCAGAGAGTGTGTGCATTGCCAGTGATTGTGGGTGTGTTGCCAGCAAATGTGGATGTGTTGCCAGTGAGTGTGGATGTGTTGCCAGTGAGTGTGGATGTGTTGCCAGTGAGTGTGGATGTGTTGCCAATGAGTGTGGGTGTATTGCACTGTTTTCATTTTTTAATCTGCCCCGATGAAGACCGAAGTATTGCGGTGGAAACATTGGCTTCAAAAGTCAATAAAATCTTAAAAGCTGGCCGTGCATGCAAACCACTGGTGGCTGTGGGAGAGAAGAGAGCTTCGAGAAGTGATGGATGGCCTAGAAATCTCACACTAGCTTTTGGTGGTTTCTCTGATGCACTAGACTGGGAAATTTGGTCCTGCACTCCAAATGACAACTATAACCTTTTCATGGGCCATTTTTCAACACAACAGCAACAACAACACGACAACAACAACAACAAAATAAAATACACGAAATTAATAAATTCCAGATTTATGGCAAACCCACACACACTAGGCATAACTCACTTCATCCTCTTTGCACACCAGGTGAGTGACTCCAGGTGACCCCACCTCTCTCACCTCCCCGGCGTATGCTATGACGTAGCGTGACCACTTCAACCTCGCCTCCTCAGCAAACCCTCCAGCGAAGGCAAACACCAGGCCACTGAACAAATCTGGTAAAGGGTCAGATGCAATTGAAAAGGGGCCGGTAGAACTGGAGCGAGGAGAAAGTGCATCGACTTCAGAAGCTGTTGAAGTACGAGCTTGAGAACGTGAAGTTTTGTAATAATATCTAAAGTGTACAGAGTCACGGAAGACACGTGGGAACACCACACCAGCACACAAGTCAGAGGCTGTGGGAAGACAAATAGTACAGGTCCTCGTAGAGTTACCGTCAACCCAGTGTGATGTTGGTCCAGTCTGTGTCTCCATAGAGATATTGTCAACCTACTTCAACCTGCCCCCACCCAGTGTGGTGTTGGTCCAGTGTGTGTCTCCATAGAGATATTGTCAACCTACTTCAACCTGCCTCCACCCAGTGTGGTGTTGGTCCAGTGTGTGTCTCCATAGAGCTATTGTCAACCTACTTCAACCTGCCAGTGTGGTGTTGGTCCAGTGTGTATCCCCATAGAGCTATTGTCAACTACTTCAACCTGCCTCAACCCAGTGAAAGCTCTGGAATATAATAATGGCCGCCAGCCTAGGACAGCACCATGCAATAGGATACATGACAGTAGAGATGCCTCTTGAAGAGAAGTGCTTTCTGATAAGTCGTTCAGTGCCATACCAGTTGAAGAGAGGAGTGGCGTGACCGATGCGAGGGAGATGGACACTGGCTGGAGGAGAGAAAGAGATACATAGAGGAAGGGGTACAAAGAGACAGAGTTAGCGTGCACTATTGCTGTGTGATGCTATATACCCTGGAGTACCGGAGTAGCGTATGCACCATATTTCCTCGAAGGGCATTCACCTTCAAATAGTGTCCACCCCATTACGAGGTCGGAACAGTAATAATATTCACACTCTAATTGTGTCGCTATGTGCGATCGTCTTGTACACGTGCAGATAAATTGTCATTCTAAACTGAAAGTAGAAAACATCACGAGAATGGCAGGGAAGAGACAAAATTCACTGCCCAAAGCAATGAGAGGTTGTAGGTGAAGATGTACCACAGATTACTGAGCTCATTTCCAAGCTGGAAAGTCGAGAGTCAGGCTTGTAGCGAACTTTTCCTGGACCTTGACGACGAAGAACTGGAAACTAATGAAATACTAGTTGAGGAGGACTAGTAAACTTGCCTTCAACTTTGTTCAGGCCCTGGCCCTTTTCTCGTTATAATTAATTCATTTGTGCTAGTGTTTGTTGGCTCGAGCTCAACAATGACTGGTAGGAGCTGTTGAGCAAGGCTAAATAATGACTGGGAGGAGCTGTTGGGCAAGGCTAAATAATGACTGGGAGGAGCTGTTGGGCAAGGCTAAATAATGACTGGGAGGAGCTGTTGGGCAAGGCTAAATAATGACTGGGAGGAGCTGTTGAGCAAGGCTAAATAATGACTGGGAGGAGCTGTTGGGCAAGGCTAAATAATGACTGGGAGGAGCTGTTGGGCAAGGCTAAATAATGACTGGGAGGAGCTGTTGGGCAAGGCTGAATAATGACTGGGAGGAGCTGTTGGGCAAGGCTAAATAATGACTGGGAGGAGCTGTTGGGCAAGGCTAAATAATGACTGGGAGGAGCTGTTGAGCAAGGCTAAATAATGACTGGGAGGAGCTGTTGGGCAAGGCTAAATAATGACTGGGAGGAGCTGTTGGGCAAGGCTAAATAATGACTGGGAGGAGCTGTTGGGCAAGGCTAAATAATGACTGGGAGGAGCTGTTGGGCAAGGCTAAATAATGACTGGGAGGAGCTGTTGAGCAAGGCTAAATAATGACTGGGAGGAGCTGTTGGGCAAGGCTAAATAATGACTGGGAGCAAGGCTAAATAATGACTGGGAGGAGCTGTTGAGCAAGGCTAAATAATGACTGGGAGGTGCTGTTGAGCAAGGCTAAATAATGACTGGGAGGAGCTGTTGGGCAAGGTTAAATAATGACTGGGAGGAGCTGTTGAGCAAGGCTAAACTGGGAGGAGCTGTTGAGCAAGGCTAAATAATGACTGGGAGGAGCTGTTGGGCAAGGCTAAATAATAACTGGGAGGAGCTGTTGAGCAAGGCTAAATAATGACTGGGAGGAGCTGTTGAGCAAGGCTAAATAATGACTGGGGGGAGCTGTTGAGCAAGGCTAAATAATGACTGCTGTTGGGCAAGGCTAAATAATGACTGGGAGGAGCTGTTGGGCAAGGCTAAATAATGACTGGGAGGAGCTGTTGGGCAAGGCTAAATAATGACTGGGGGGAGCTGTTGAGCAAGGCTAAATAATGACTGGGAGGAGCTGTTGGGCAAGGCTAAATAATGACTGGGGGGAGCTGTTGAGCAAGGTTAAATGAGCTTGTGCATGCCTATAACCTGATGGGTTTGGGGTTAATGGTGTATGCCCTCGAATTGTATTCATCCTCATTCAGTGTTCCCATGCAGGAAATTATTTGAACCCATGGTAACCATTCGAGTAAATACAGTATTTATACGTAGGGACAGACACATATCGGACTGAATAATGCCACAACCTTGCCAATGACATCCTAGGATGTCTGGGGTGCTTAGGATGTCTGGGTTGCTTAGGATGCCTAGGATGTCAGGGATGCCTAGGATGTCTGGGTTGCTTAGGATGTCTAGGATGTCGAGGATGTCTGGGATGTCGAGGATGCCTAGGATGTCTGGGATGGATAAACTCTCAATGGTTGACAGAAGAGATACAATGACTTGACTTAATTAAATTTTCTCAGATGTTCTAGTCGAAACATCGAGTAAGCAAATTCAAGTTGATATCGAGAAAGTCATTGTATCCATGATAAGTGCCCCAGGGTGCTTAGGAACCCATGGGGAAGGTTGTGGTAGCACAGAGCATGCGTATACAACACACCATGGCTCTTCTTGGCTCTTCTTGCAATTCTCGTGAAGCCCGTGCTGAGTGCAGACAGCTTGATGGCTGACACACGCCCTCCCGCACGAGTCTGCGCCACTATCAGCGCGAGCTACACACAAAAACAGAACAACAATAAAAAATAGTTGAGCACAGACTCCCGAACTTTAAACAATCTTGGTCAAGTTGAGGATAGACCCTCAATTAGAGTGCATGCACACAAGATCTACCATTCCCACACACCTCGTCTTTCCCTCCACTTCTGCTTAGAACATCGTCAATGGCAACCAGGTGAGCATCACCCAGTGAGAGGTCCCTCATGTGCCCTGCCTCTTCATAGACGGCCTGGGGGATGGCAGAGCGGGCAGAGATGGCCGAGAAGATACCTCCTTTACCCCAGTCTCCGGAGTCATCTGAAGTTAACACACATCAGTGTTGAGTCAGTGTGACAGAGATGGGACTAGCTTCAGACTAGAAGTACTGACAAGCACTATCTAACAGAACAGTGTTGAGTCAGTGTGACAGAGATGGGACTAGCTTCAGACTAGAAGTACTGACAAGCACTAACAGAACAGTGTTGGGTCAGTGTGACAGAGCATGGGACTAGCTTCAGACTAGAAGTACTGACAAGCACTAACTAACAGAACAGTGTTGAGTCAGTGTGACAGAGCATGGGACTAGCTTCAGACTAGAAGTACTGACAAGCACTAACTAACAGAACAGTGTTGGGTCAGTGTGACAGAGCATGGGACTAGCTTCAGACTAGAAGTACTGACAAGCACTAACAGAACAGTGTTGGGTCAGTGTGACAGAGCATGGGACTAGCTTCAGACGAGAAGTACTGACAAGCACTAACTAACAGAACAGTGTTGGGTCAGTGTGACAGAGCATGAGACTAGCTTCAGACTAGAAGTACTGACAAGCACTAACTAACAGAACAGTGTTGGGTCAGTGTGACAGAGCATGGGACTAGCTTCAGACTAGAAGTACTGACAAGCACTAACTAACAGAACAGTGTTGGGTCAGTGTGACAGAGATGGGACTAGCTTCAGACTAGAAGTACTGACTAGCACTAACTAACAGAACAGTGTTGGGTCAGTGTGACAGAGCATGGGACTAGCTTCAGACTAGAAGTACTGACAAGCACTAACTAACAGAACAGTGTTGGGTCAGTGTGACAGAGCATGGGACTAGCTTCAGACTAGAAGTACTGACAAGCACTATAACAGAACAGTGTTGGGTCAGTGTGACAGAGCATGGGACTAGCTTCAGACTAGAAGTACTGACAAGCACTAACTAACAGAACAGTGTTGGGTCAGTGTGACAGAGCATGAGACTAGCTTCAGACGAGAAGTACTGACAAGCACTAACTAACAGAACAGTGTTGGGTCAGTGTGACAGAGCATGGGACTAGCTTCAGACTAGAAGTACTGACAAGCACTAACAGAACAGTGTTGGGTCAGTGTGACAGAGCATGAGACTAGCTTCAGACGAGAAGTACTGACAAGCACTAACTAACAGAACAGTGTTGGGTCAGTGTGACAGAGCATGGGACTAGCTTCAGACTAGAAGTACTGACAAGCACTAACAGAACAGAACAGTGTTGGGTCAGTGTGACAGAGCATGGGACTAGCTTCAGACTAGAAGTACTGACAAGCACTAACTAACAGAACAGTGTTGAGTCAGTGTGACAGAGCATGGGACTAGCTTCAGACTAGAAGTACTGACAAGCACTAACTAACAGAACAGTGTTGGGTCAGTGTGACAGAGCATGGGACTACATAGCTTCAGACTAGAAGTACTGACAAGCACTAACTAACAGAACAGTGTTGGGTCAGTGTGACAGAGCATGGGACTAGCTTCAGACTAGAAGTACTGACAAGCACTAACTAACAGAACAGTGTTGGGTCAGTGTGACAGAGATGGGACTAGCTTCAGACTAGAAGTACTGACTAGCACTAACTAACAGAACAGTGTTGGGTCAGTGTGACAGAGCATGGGACTAGCTTCAGACTAGAAGTACTGACAAGCACTAACTAACAGAACAGTGTTGGGTCAGTGTGACAGAGCATGGGACTAGCTTCAGACTAGAAGTACTGACAAGCACCAACTAACAGAACAGTGTTGGGTCAGTGTGACAGAGCATGGGACTAGCTTCAGACTAGAAGTACTGACACGCACTAACTAACAGAACAGTGTTGGGTCAGTGTGACAGAGCATGAGACTAGCTTCAGACTAGAAGTACTGACAAGCACTAACTAACAGAACAGTGTTGGGTCAGTGTGACAGAGCATGGGACTAGCTTCAGACTAGAAGTACTGACAAGCATTAACTAACAGAACAGTGTTGGGTCAGTGTGACAGAGATGGGACTAGCTTCAGACTAGAAGTACTGACAAGCACTAACTAACAGAACAGTGTTGGGTCAGTGTGACAGAGCATGGAACTAGCTTCAGACTAGAAGTACTGACAAGCACCAACTAACAGAACAGTGTTGGGTCAGTGTGACAGAGCATGGGACTAGCTTCAGACTAGAAGTACTGACAAGCACTAACTAACAGAACAGTGTTGGGTCAGTGTGACAGAGATGGGACTAGCTTCAGACTAGAAGTACTGACAAGCACTAACTAACAGAACAGTGTTGGGTCAGTGTGACAGAGCATGAGACTAGCTTCAGACTAGAAGTACTGACAAGCACTAACTAACAGAACAGTGTTGGGTCAGTGTGACAGAGCATGGGACTAGCTTCAGACTAGAAGTACTGACAAGCATTAACTAACAGAACAGTGTTGGGTCAGTGTGACAGAGATGGGACTAGCTTCAGACTAGAAGTACTGACAAGCACTAACTAACAGAACAGTGTTGGGTCAGTGTGACAGAGCATGGAACTAGCTTCAGACTAGAAGTACTGACAAGCACCAACTAACAGAACAGTGTTGGGTCAGTGTGACAGAGCATGGGACTAGCTTCAGACTAGAAGTACTGACAAGCACTAACTAACAGAACAGTGTTGGGTCAGTGTGACAGAGATGGGACTAGCTTCAGACTAGAAGTACTGACAAGCACTAACTAACAGAACAGTGTTGGGTCAGTGTGACAGAGCATGGGACTAGCTTCACACTAGAAGTACTGACAAGCACTAACTAACAGAACAGTGTTGGGTCAGTGTGACAAGCATGGGACTAGCTTCAGACTAGAAGTACTGACAAGCACTAACTAACAGAACAGTGTTGGGTCAGTGTGACAGAGCATGGGACTAGCTTCAGACTAGAAGTACTGACAAGCACTAACTAACAGAACAGTGTTGGGTCAGTGTGACAGAGCATGGGACTAGCTTCAGACTAGAAGTACTGACAAGCACTAACTAACAGAACAGTGTTGGGTCAGTGTGACAGAGCATGGGACTAGCTTCAGACTAGAAGTACTGACAAGCACTAACAGAACAGTGTTGGGTCAGTGTGACAGAGCATGAGACTAGCTTCAGACTAGAAGTACTGACAAGCACTAACTAACAGAACAGTGTTGAGTCAGTGTGACAGAGCATGAGACTAGCTTCAGACGAGAAGTACTGACAAGCACTAACTAACAGAACAGTGTTGGGTCAGTGTGACAGAGCATGGGACTAGCTTCAGACTAGAAGTACTGACTAGCACTAACTAACAGAACAGTGTTGAGTCAGTGTGACAGAGATGGGACTAGCTTCAGACTAGAAGTACTGACAAGCACTAACTAACAGAACAGTGTTGGGTCAGTGTGACAGAGCATGGGACTAGCTTCAGACTAGAAGTACTGACAAGCACTAACAGAACAGAACAGTGTTGGGTCAGTGTGACAGAGCATGGGACTAGCTTCAGACTAGAAGTACTGACAAGCACTAACTAACAGAACAGTGTTGGGTCAGTGTGACAGAGCATGGGACTAGCTTCAGACTAGAAGTACTGACAAGCACTAACTAACAGAACAGTGTTGGGTCAGTGTGACAGAGCATGGGACTAGCTTCAGATTAGAAGTACTGACAAGCACTAACAGAACAGTGTTGGGTCAGTGTGACAGAGATGGGACTAGCTTCAGACTAGAAGTACTGACAAGCACTAACTAACAGAACAGTGTTGGGTCAGTGTGACAGAGCATGGGACTAGCTTCAGACTAGAAGTACTGACAAGCACTAACTAACAGAACAGTGTTGAGTCAGTGTGACAGAGCATGGGACTAGCTTCAGACTAGAAGTACTGACAAGCACTAACTAACAGAACAGTGTTGAGTCAGTGTGACAGAGCATGGGACTAGCTTCAGACTAGAAGTACTGACTAACAGAACAGTGTTGAGTCAGTGTGACAGAGCATGGGACTAGCTTCAGACTAGAAGTACTGACAAGCATTAACTAACAGAACAGTGCTGGGTCAGTGTGACAGAGCATGGGACTAGCTTCAGACTAGAAGTACTGACTAACAGAACAGTGTTGAGTCAGTGTGACAGAGCATGGGACTAGCTTCAGACTAGAAGTACTGACAAGCATTAACTAACAGAACAGTGTTGGGTCAGTGTGACAGAGCATGAGACTAGCTTCAGACTAGAAGTACTGACAAGCACTAACTAACAGAACAGTGTTGGGTCAGTGTGACAGAGATGGGACTAGCTTGTACACATCTCAGACTGGCAGGCACTAATTTAAGTTTCTTCTTCAGGACTCATTGGATTTTGAGGCACTAAATTTGGCTACTTTATGGAATATTAACAAAGTGAAATCTCTCCTAGGCTTTCCAAATGCTGCGAGGTCAGTGGTTGTGCAAAGTCACCAGCTTTTCATTCGCCTATTTACCTAGTAATAACTTAATAGCTTGGTTTTATAATAATAATCACACACACACACACACACCACACACACACACATCACACACACCACCCATACACTACACACACACACCACACACCACACACACAAGAATGATCTCTACAGAACTAGAACAAAATTGCACGTTAACAATTTAGTGAAAAATGTCACCCTTCACTAACTTAGCTAAATAATTAAGCACATATATATAATCACTAACTTCTTCTGTTTATAAGCTTAAAACAGGATTGATGATCCACCATCTTTGGTATGGGTGACCCCTTCATATTAACTTTCATTATTTAGGATGGATGAGGGACTAGCAATAGGAAGACCCAAACATATGACAGAGAAGCAGACTACAAGGCAAGCTCTTCCTTCACCTCTCAAGTGTGTGCATTCTAGAGCTAGGGAACAAGCAGACTAAGGCAAGCTCTTCCTTCACCTCTCAAGTGTGTGCATTCTAGAGCTAGAGAACAAGCAGACTAAGGCAAGCTCTCCCCTCCCCTCTCAAGTGTGTGCATTCTAGAGCTAGAGAACAAGCAGACTAAGGCAAGCTCTCCCCTCACCTCTCAAGTGTGTGCATTCTAGAGCTAGAGAACAAGCAGACTAAGGCAAGCTCTCCCTTCACCTCTCAAGTGTGTGCATTCTAGAGCTAGGGAACAAGCAGACTAAGGCAAGCTCTCCCTTCACCTCTCAAGTGTGTGCATTCTAGAGCTAGGGAACAAGCAGACTAAGGCAAGCTCTCCCTTCACCTCTCAAGTGTGTGCATTCTAGAGCTAGAGAACAAGCAGACTAAGGCAAGCTCTCCCTTCACCTCTCAAGTGTGTGCATTCTAGAGCTAGAGAACAAGCAGACTAAGGCAAGCTCTCCCTTCACCTCTCAAGTGTGTGCATTCTAGAGCTAGGGAACAAGCAGACTAAGGCAAGCTCTCCCCTCACCTCTCAAGTGTGTGCATTCTAGAGCTAGGGAACAAGCAGACTAATACAAGCTCTCCCTTCACCTCTCAAGTGTGTGCATTCTAGAGCTAGAGAACAAGCAGACTAAGGCAAGTTCTCCCTTCACCTCTCAAGTGTGTGCATTCTAGAGCTAGAGAACAAGCAGACTAAGGCAAGCTCTCCCTTCACCTCTCAAGTGTGTGCATTCTAGAGCTAGAGAACAAGCAGACTAAGGCAAGCTCTCCCTTCATCTCTCAAGTGTGTGCATTCTAGAGAACAAGCAGACTAAGGCAAGCTCTCCCTCACCTCTCAAGTGTGTGCATTCTAGAGCTAGGGAACAAGCAGACTAAGGCAAGCTCTCCCTTCACCTCTCAAGTGTGTGCATTCTAGAGCTAGAGAACAAGCAGACTAAGGCAAGCTCTCCCCTCACCTCTCAAGTGTGTGCATTCTAGAGCTAGAGAACAAGCAGACTAAGGCAAGCTCTTCCTTCACCTCTCAAGTGTGTGCATTCTAGAGCTAGGGAACAAGCAGACTAAGGCAAGCTCTCCCTCACCTCTCAAGTGTGTGCATTCTAGAGCTAGAGAACAAGCAGACTAAGGCAAGCTCTCCCTCACCTCTCAAGTGTGTGCATTCTAGAGCTAGAGAACAAGCAGACTAAGGCAAGCTCTTCCTTCACCTCTCAAGTGTGTGTATTCTAGAGCTAGAGAACAAGCAGACTAAGGCAAGCTCTCCCCTCACCTCTCAAGTGTGTGCATTCTAGAGCTAGAGAACAAGCAGACTAAGGCAAGCTCTCCCTTCACCTCTCAAGTGTGTGCATTCTAGAGCTAGGGAACAAGCAGACTAAGGCAAGCTCTCCCTCACCTCTCAAGTGTGTGCATTCTAGAGCTAGAGAACAAGCAGACTAAGGCAAGCTCTCCCTTCACCTCTCAAGTGTGTGCATTCTAGAGCTAGAGAACAAGGCAAGCTCTCCCTTCACCTCTCAAGTGTGTGCATTCTAGAGCTAGGGAACAAGCAGACTAAGGCAAGCTCTCCCCTCACCTCTCAAGTGTGTGCATTCTAGAGCTAGAGAACAAGCAGACTAAGGCAAGCTCTTCCTTCACCTCTCAAGTGTGTGCATTCTAGAGCTAGAGAACAAGCAGACTAAGGCAAGCTCTCCCTTCACCTCTCAAGTGTGTGCATTCTAGAGCTAGAGAACAAGCAGACTAAGGCAAGCTCTCCCTTCACCTCTCAAGTGTGTGCATTCTAGAGCTAGAGAACAAGCAGACTAAGGCAAGCTCTCCCTTCACCTCTCAAGTGTGTGCATTCTAGAGCTAGGGAACAAGCAGACTAAGGCAAGCTCTCCCTTCACCTCTCAAGTGTGTGCATTCTAGAGCTAGAGAACAAGCAGACTAAGGCAAGCTCTTCCTTCACTTCTCAAGTGTGTGCATTCTAGAGCTAGAGAACAAGCAGACTAAGGCAAGCTCTCCCTTCACCTCTCAAGTGTGTGCATTCTAGAGCTAGGGAACAAGCAGACTAAGGCAAGCTCTTCCTTCACCTCTCAAGTGTGTGCATTCTAGAGCTAGAGAACAAGCAGACTAAGGCAAGCTCTCCCTCACCTCTCAAGTGTGTTCATTCTAGAGCTAGAGAACAAGCAGACTATGGCAAGCTCTCCCTTCACCTCTCAAGTGTGTGCATTCTAGAGCTAGGGAACAAGCAGACTAAGGCAAGCTCTCCCTTCACCTCTCAAGTGTGTGCATTCTAGAGCTAGAGAACAAGCAGACTAAGGCAAGCTCTTCCTTCACCTCTCAAGTGTGTGCATTCTAGAGCTAGAGAACAAGCAGACTAAGGCAAGCTCTCCCTTCACCTCACAAGTGTGTGCATTCTAGAGATAGGGAACAAGCAGACTAAGGCAAGCTCTCCCTTCACCTCTCAAGTGTGTGCATTCTAGAGCTAGAGAACAAGCAGACTAAGGCAAGCTCTCCCTTCACCTCTCAAGTGTGTGCATTCTAGAGCTAGGGAACAAGCAGACTAAGGCAAGCTCTTCCTCACCTCTCAAGTGTGTGCATTCTAGAGCTAGGGAACAAGCAGACTAAGGCAAGCTCTGCCTTCACCTCTCAAGTGTGTGCATTCTAGAGCTAGGGAACAAGCAGACTAAGGCAAGCTCTCCCTCACCTCTCAAGTGTGTGCATTCTAGAGCTAGAGAACAAGCAGACTAAGGCAAGCTCTCCCTTCACCTCTCAAGTGTGTGCATTCTAGAGCTAGGGAACAAGCAGACTAAGGCAAGCTCTCCCTTCACCTCTCAAGTGTGTGCATTCTAGAGCTAGGGAACAAGCAGACTAAGGCAAGCTCTTCCTTCACCTCTCAAGTGTGTGCATTCTAGAGCTAGGGAACAAGCAGACTAAGGCAAGCTCTCCCTTCACCTCTCAAGTGTGTGCATTCTAGAGCTAGAGAACAAGCAGACTAAGGCAAGCTCTCCCTTCACCTCTCAAGTGTGTGCATTCTAGAGCTAGGGAACAAGCAGACTAAGGCAAGCTCTTCCTTCACCTCTCAAGTGTGTGCATTCTAGAGCTAGGGAACAAGCAGACTAAGGCAAGCTCTCCCTTCACCTCTCAAGTGTGTGCATTCTAGAGCTAGGGAACAAGCAGACTAAGGCAAGCTCTTCCTTCACCTCTCAAGTGTGTGCATTCTAGAGCTAGGGAACAAGCAGACTAAGGCAAGCTCTTCCTTCACCTCTCAAGTGTGTGCATTCTAGAGCTAGAGAACAAGCAGACTAAGGCAAGCTCTCCCTTCACCTCTCAAGTGTGTGCATTCTAGAGCTAGGGAACAAGCAGACTAAGGCAAGCTCTTCCTTCACCTCTCAAGTGTGTGCATTCTAGAGCTAGAGAACAAGCAGACTAAGGCAAGCTCTCCCTTCACCTCTCAAGTGTGTGCATTCTAGAGCTAGAGAACAAGCAGACTAAGGCAAGCTCTTCCTTCACCTCTCAAGTGTGTGCATTCTAGAGCTAGAGAACAAGCAGACTAAGGCAAGCTCTCCCTTCACCTCTCAAGTGTGTGCATTCTAGAGCTAGAGAACAAGCAGACTAAGGCAAGCTCTCCCTTCACCTCTCAAGTGTGTGCATTCTAGAGCTAGGGAACAAGCAGACTAAGGCAAGCTCTTCCTTCACCTCTCAAGTGTGTGCATTCTAGAGCTAGAGAACAAGCAGACTAAGGCAAGCTATCCCTTCACCTCTCAAGTGTGTGCATTCTAGAGCTAGAGAACAAGCAGACTAAGGCAAGCTCTCCCTTCACCTCTCAAGTGTGTGCATTCTAGAGCTAGGGAACAAGCAGACTAAGGCAAGCTCTCCCTTCACCTCTCAAGTGTGTGCATTCTAGAGCTAGAGAACAAGCAGACTAAGGCAAGCTCTCCCTTCACCTCTCAAGTGTGTGCAAGCTCTTCCTTCACCTCTCAAGTGTGTGCATTCTAGAGCTAGGGAACAAGCAGACTAAGGCAAGCTCTTCCCTCCCCTCTCAAGTGTGTGCATTCTAGAGCTAGGGAACAAGCAGACTAAGGCAAGCTCTCCCTCACCTCTCAAGTGTGTGCATTCTAGAGCTAGAGAACAAGCAGACTAAGGCAAGCTCTTCCTTCACCTCTCAAGTGTGTGCATTCTAGAGCTAGGGAACAAGCAGACTAAGGCAAGCTCTTCCTTCACCTCTCAAGTGTGTGCATTCTAGAGCTAGGGAACAAGCAGACTAAGGCAAGCTCTCCCTTCACCTCTCAAGTGTGTGCATTCTAGAGCTAGAGAACAAGCAGACTAAGGCAAGCTCTCCCTCACCTCTCAAGTGTGTGCATTCTAGAGCTAGAGAACAAGCAGACTAAGGCAAGCTCTCCCTTCACCTCTCAAGTGTGTGCATTCTAGAGCTAGGGAACAAGCAGACTAAGGCAAGCTCTCCTTTCACCTATCAAGTGTGTGCATTCTAGAGCTAGGGAACAAGCAGACTAAGGCAAGCTCTCCCTTCACCTCTCAAGTGTGTGCATTCTAGAGCTAGAGAACAAGCAGACTAAGGCAAGCTCTTCCTTCACCTCTCAAGTGTGTGCATTCTAGAGCTAGAGAACAAGCAGACTAAGGCAAGCTCTCCCTTCACCTCTCAAGTGTGTGCATTCTAGAGCTAGGGAACAAGCAGACTAAGGCAAGCTCTCCCTTCACCTCTCAAGTGTGTGCATTCTAGAGCTAGGGAACAAGCAGACTAAGGCAAGCTCTCCCTTCACCTCTCAAGTGTGTGCATTCTAGAGCTAGGGAACAAGCAGACTAAGGCAAGCTCTCCCTTCACCTCTCAAGTGTGTGCATTCTAGAGCTAGGGAACAAGCAGACTAAGGCAAGCTCTCCCTTCACCTCTCAAGTGTGTGCATTCTAGAGCTAGGGAACAAGCAGACTAAGGCAAGCTCTCCCTTCACCTCTCAAGTGTGTGCATTCTAGAGCTAGGGAACAAGCAGACTAAGGCAAGCTCTCCCTTCACCTCTCAAGTGTGTGTATTCTAGAGCTAGGGAACAAGCAGACTAAGGCAAGCTCTCCCTTCACCTCTCAAGTGTGTGCATTCTAGAGCTAGGGAACAAGCAGACTAAGGCAAGCTCTCCCTTCACCTCTCAAGTGTGTGCATTCTAGAGCTAGAGAACAAGCAGACTAAGGCAAGCTCTCCCTTCACCTCTCAAGTGTGTGCATTCTAGAGCTAGGGAACAAGCAGACTAAGGCAAGCTCTCCCTTCACCTCACAAGTGTGTGCATTCTAGAGCTAGGGAACAAGCAGACTAAGGCAAGCTCTCCCTTCACCTCTCAAGTGTGTGCATTCTAGAGCTAGGGAACAAGCAGACTAAGGCAAGCTCTTCCTTCATCTCTCAAGTGTGTGCATTATAGAGCTAGAGAACAAGCAGACTAAGGCAAGCTCTTCCTCACCTCTCAAGTGTGTGCATTCTAGAGCTAGGGAACAAGCAGACTAAGGCAAGCTCTCCCTTCACCTTTCAAGTGTGTGCATTCTAGAGCTAGAGAACAAGCAGACTAAGGCAAGCTCTCCCTTCACCTCTCAAGTGTGTGCATTCTAGAGCTAGGGAACAAGCAGACTAAGGCAAGCTCTTCCCTCACCTCACAAGTGTGTGCATTCTAGAGCTAGAGAACAAGCAGACTAATAAGGCAAGCTCTTCCTTCACCTCTCAAGTGTGTGCATTCTAGAGCTAGGGAACAAGCAGACTAAGGCAAGCTCTCCCCTCACCTCTCAAGTGTGTGCATTCTAGAGCTAGAGAACAAGCAGACTAAGGCAAGCTCTCCCCTCACCTCTCAAGTGTGTGCATTCTAGAGCTAGAGAACAAGCAGACTAAGGCAAGCTCTCCCCTCACCTCTCAAGTGTGTGCATTCTAGAGCTAGAGAACAAGCAGACTAAGGCAAGCTCTTCCTTCACCTCTCAAGTGTGTGCATTCTAGAGCTAGGGAACAAGCAGACTAAGGCAAGCTCTTCCTTCCCCTCTCAAGTGTGTGCATTCTAGAGCTAGGGAACAAGCAGACTAAGGCAAGCTCTCCCTTCACCTCTCAAGTGTGTGTATTCTAGAGCTAGAGAACAAGCAGACTAAGGCAAGCTCTTCCTTCACCTCTCAAGTGTGTGCATTCTAGAGCTAGGGAACAAGCAGACTAAGGCAAGCTCTCCCTTCACCTCTCAAGTGTGTGCATTCTAGAGCTAGAGAACAAGCAGACTAAGGCAAGCTCTTCCTTCACCTCTCAAGTGTGTGCATTCTAGAGCTAGAGAACAAGCAGACTAAGGCAAGCTCTCCCTTCACCTCTCAAGTGTGTGCATTCTAAGAGCTAGAGAACAAGCAGACTAAGGCAAGCTCTCCCTCACCTCTCAAGTGTGTGTATTCTAGAGCTAGGGAACAAGCAGACTTTGGCAAGCTCTCCCTCACCTCTCAAGTGTGTGTATTCTAGAGCTAGAGAACAAGCAGACTAAGGCAAGCTCTCCCTTCACCTCTCAAGTGTGTGCATTCTAGAGCTAGGGAACAAGCAGACTAAGGCAAGCTCTCCCTTCACCTCTCAAGTGTGTGCATTCTAGAGCTAGAGAACAAGCAGACTAAGGCAAGCTCTCCCTTCACCTCTCAAGTGTGTGCATTCTAGAGCTAGGGAACAAGCAGACTAAGGCAAGCTCTCCCTTCACCTCTCAAGTGTGTGCATTCTAGAGCTAGAGAACAAGCAGACTAAGGCAAGCTCTCCCTTCACCTCTCAAGTGTGTGCATTCTAGAGCTAGGGAACAAGCAGACTAAGGCAAGCTCTTCCTTCACCTCTCAAGTGTGTGCATTCTAGAGCTAGAGAACAAGCAGACTAAGGCAAGCTCTCCCTTCACCTCTCAAGTGTGTGCATTCTAGAGCTAGGGAACAAGCAGACTAAGGCAAGCTCTTCCTTCACCTCTCAAGTGTGTGCATTCTAGAGCTAGGGAACAAGCAGACTAAGGCAAGCTCTTCCTTCACCTCTCAAGTGTGTGCATTCTAGAGCTAGGGAACAAGCAGACTAAGGCAAGCTCTCCCTTCACCTCTCAAGTGTGTGCATTCTAGAGCTAGGGAACAAGCAGACTAAGGCAAGCTCTTCCTTCACCTCTCAAGTGTGTGCATTCTAGAGCTAGAGAACAAGCAGACTAAGACAAGCTCTTCCTTCACCTCTCAAGTGTGTGCATTCTAGAGCTAGGGAACAAGCAGACTAAGGCAAGCTCTCCCTTCACCTCTCAAGTGTGTGCATTCTAGAGCTAGGGAACAAGCAGACTAAGGCAAGCTCTCCCTTCACCTCTCAAGTGTGTGCATTCTAGAGCTAGAGAACAAGCAGACTAAGGCAAGCTCTCCCTTCACCTCTCAAGTGTGTGCATTCTAGAGCTAGGGAACAAGCAGACTAAGGCAAGCTCTCCCTTCACCTCTCAAGTGTGTGCATTCTAGAGCTAGAGAACAAGCAGACTAAGGCAAGCTCTCCCTCACCTCTCAAGTGTGTGCATTCTAGAGCTAGAGAACAAGCAGACTAAGGCAAGCTCTCCTTTCACCTATCAAGTGTGTGCATTCTAGAGCTAGGGAACAAGCAGACTAAGGCAAGCTCTCCCTTCACCTCTCAAGTGTGTGCATTCTAGAGCTAGAGAACAAGCAGACTAAGGCAAGCTCTTCCTTCACCTCTCAAGTGTGTGCATTCTAGAGCTAGAGAACAAGCAGACTAAGGCAAGCTCTTCCTTCACCTCTCAAGTGTGTGCATTCTAGAGCTAGAGAACAAGCAGACTAATAAGGCAAGCTCTCCCTTCACCTTTCAAGTGTGTGCATTCTAGAGCTAGAGAACAAGCAGACTAATAAGGCAAGCTCTCCCCTCACCTCTCAAGTGTGTGCATTCTAGAGCTAGAGAACAAGCAGACTAAGGCAAGTTCTCCCTTCACCTCTCAAGTGTGTGCATTCTAGAGCTAGAGAACAAGCAGACTAATAAGGCAAGCTCTCCCTTCACCTTTCAAGTGTGTGCATTCTAGAGCTAGAGAACAAGCAGACTAATAAGGCAAGCTCTCCCCTCACCTCTCAAGTGTGTGCATTCTAGAGCTAGGGAACAAGCAGACTAAGGCAAGTTCTCCCTTCACCTCTCAAGTGTGTGCATTCTAGAGCTAGAGAACAAGCAGACTAAGGCAAGCTCTTCCTCACCTCTCAAGTGTGTGCATTCTAGAGCTAGGGAACAAGCAGACTAAGGCAAGCTCTCCCTTCACCTCTCAAGTGTGTGCATTCTAGAGCTAGAGAACAAGCAGACTAAGGCAAGTTCTCCCTTCACCTCTCAAGTGTGTGCATTCTAGAGCTAGAGAACAAGCAGACTAAGGCAAGCTCTCCCTTCACCTCTCAAGTGTGTGCATTCTAGAGCTAGGGAACAAGCAGACTAAGGCAAGCTCTCCTTTCACCTATCAAGTGTGTGCATTCTAGAGCTAGAGAACAAGCAGACTAAGGCAAGCTCTCCCTTCACCTCTCAAGTGTGTGCATTCTAGAGCTAGGGAACAAGCAGACTAAGGCAAGCTCTCCCCTCACCTCTCAAGTGTGTGCATTCTAGAGCTAGAGAACAAGTAGACTAAGGCAAGCTCTTCCTTCACCTCTCAAGTGTGTGCATTCTAGAGCTAGAGAACAAGCAGACTAAGGCAAGCTCTCCCTTCACCTCTCAAGTGTGTGCATTCTAGAGCTAGGGAACAAGCAGACTAAGGCAAGCTCTCCCCTCACCTCTCAAGTGTGTGCATTCTAGAGCTAGAGAACAAGCAGACTAAGGCAAGCTCTTCCTTCACCTCTCAAGTGTGTGCATTCTAGAGCTAGAGAACAAGCAGACTAAGGCAAGCTCTCCCTTCACCTCTCAAGTGTGTGCATTCTAGAGCTAGGGAACAAGCAGACTAAGGCAAGCTCTCCCTCACCTCTCAAGTGTGTGCATTCCAGAGCTAGAGAACAAGCAGACTAAGGCAAGCTCTTCCTTCACCTCTCAAGTGTGTGCATTCTAGAGCTAGGGAACAAGCAGACTAAGGCAAGCTCTTCCTTCACCTCTCAAGTGTGTGCATTCTAGAGCTAGGGAACAAGCAGACTAAGGCAAGCTCTCCCTTCACCTCTCAAGTGTGTGCATTCTAGAGTAGAGAACAAGCAGACTAAGGCAAGCTCTCCCTTCACCTCTCAAGTGTGTGCATTCTAGAGCTAGAGAACAAGCAGACTAAGGCAAGCTCTCCCTTCATCTCTCAAGTGTGTGCATTCTAGAGCTAGGGAACAAGCAGACTAAGGCAAGCTCTTCCTTCACCTCTCAGGTGTGTGCATTCTAGAGCTAGAGAACAAGCAGACTAAGGCAAGCTCTCCCTCACCTCTCAAGTGTGTGCATTCTAGAGCTAGGGAACAAGCAGACTAAGACAAGCTCTCCCTCACCTCTCAAGTGTGTGCATTCTAGAGCTAGGGAACAAGCAGACTTATAAGGCAAGCTCTCCCTTCACCTCTCAAGTGCGTGCATTCCAGAGCTAGGAACATGTCATGACAATCCTGATAGGTAAGGTTGTGACAGTCCTGGACCTCCCTCGGTGTGTGGTGCACTTACAAGGTCATCAATTACTCCACCTACTCATTAGATGCCATTTGTTGGCTTGATCTCGCTTACTAACAAAACTCCTCCCCCTCCCAAGGCATGTATATCCCGTGCATGTGTTCTCGACTCGGACCTTACCTAAACAGTGGACAACTATGGTGTCTTCGCTTCCAATGCACTGGGGGTGTGTCACATCCCCAACCACGTACTTGATATCAATCTCCTCCTCCTCCTCCTCCTCCTCTGAACTCGTGTCCAGGGGAATATTCTTGGAAGTGTAATCATTTCTTTTCCAAAGCTCCAATCTGAGAGGTAAGGGCATGAGGAGAGGAGAGGGGAGGAGGATATAGATGGAAAGGGAGAGGGGGGGGAGGATGGAAGGGAAAGGTGGGAAGAGGAAGATGGCAGAAGGGGACAGAGGGATAAAGGGGTGTGGTGGAGGGGAGAAAGAAGGAGGGGCAGGGGACAGGAAAATGAAAGAGGGAAAGATGTTCGTGGAAAATCTTTGTCTTGAAGATACTTACAGCCTCCTCTTCTTCTCCTCCAGTTTCTGTTGTTCCTTCTCTTCCAACAGCTTCACACGCTTGACTCGATTCTCTTCACGCTAAAATCAAATGCACACACACACACCAAAAAGGAGACAGTACATTTTAACTCCATGCCACGCCCATGCCACACCCATGCTGCAGGTGCTAGAGTGTGAAGTCCACCTTCTAATAAGAACTTTAGTTTTTCAAGAGTTGTAACGACCACAGCAGAAGTCAAGACTTGCAGAGAGGCACTCTTCTTTGACCACATGCACTAGCTTCTCTCCCAGTGTTTAGCCACAGAGGGTTATGTCTGTATAAACCCCCAGTGTTTAGCCAGAGTGCTAGGTCTGTATAAACCCCCAGTGTTTAGCCAGAGTGCTAGGTCTGTATAAACCCCCAGTGTTTAGCCACAGAGTGATAGGTCTGTATAAACCCCCAGTGTTTAGCCAGAGTGATAGGTCTGTATAAACCCTCAGTGTTTAGCCAGAGTGCTAGGTCTGTATAAACCCTCAGTGTTTAGCCAGAGTGCTAGGTCTGTATAAACCCCCAGTGTTTAGCCAGAGTGCTAGGTCTGTATAAACCCCCAGTGTTTAGCCAGAGTGCTAGGTCTGTATAAACCCCCAGTGTTTAGCCAGAGTGCTAGGTCTGTATAAACCCTCAGTGTTTAGCCAGAGTGCTAGGTCTGTATAAACCCTCAGTGTTTAGCCAGAGTGATAGGTCTGTATAAACCCAGAGAGTGCTAGGTCTGTATAAACCCTCACTGTTTAGCCAGAGTGATAGGTCTGTATAAACCCCCAGTGTTTAGCCAGAGTGATAGGTCTGTATAAACCCTCACTGTTTAGCCAGAGTGATAGGTCTGTATAAACCCCCAGTGTTTAGCCAGAGTGCTAGGTCTGTATAAACCCCCTGTGTTTAGCCAGAGTGCTAGGTCTGTATAAACCCTCAGTGTTTAGCCAGAGTGCTAGGTCTGTATAAACCCTCAGTGTTTAGCCAGAGTGATAGGTCTGTATAAACCCCCAGTGTTTAGCCAGAGTGCTAGGTCTGTATAAACCACCAGTGTTTAGCCAGAGTGCTAGGTCTGTATAAACCACCAGTGTTTAGCCAGAGTGCTAGGTCTGTATAAACCCCCAGTGTTTAGCCAGAGTGATAGGTCCGTATAAACCCTCAGTGTTTAGCCACAGAGTGCTAGGTCTGTATAAACCCTCAGTGTTTAGCCAGAGTGCTAGGTCTGTACAAACCCCCAGTGTTTAGCCAGAGTGCTAGGTCCCTCAGTGTTTAGCCAGAGTGCTAGGTCTGTACAAACCCCCAGTGTTTAGCCAGAGTGCTAGGTCTGTATAAACCCCCAGTGTTTAGCCAGAGTGCTAGGTCTGTATAAACCCTCAGTGTTTAGCCAGAGTGCTAGGTCTGTATAAACCCCCAGTGTTTAGCCAGAGTGCTAGGTCTGTATAAACCCCCAGTGTTTAGCCAGAGTGCTAGGTCTGTATAAACCCCCAGTGTTTAGCCAGAGTGATAGGTCTGTATAAACCCTCAGTGTTTAGCCAGAGTGATAGGTCTGTATAAACCCTCAGTGTTTAGCAAGAGTAATAGGTCTGTATAAACCCCCAGTGTTTAGCCAGAGTGATAGGTCTGTATAAACCACCAGTGTTTAGCCAGAGTGCTAGGTCTGCAGTGTTTAGCCAGAGTGCTAGGTCTGTATAAACCCTCAGTGTTTAGCCAGAGTGATAGGTCTGTATAAACCCCCAGTGTTTAGCCAGAGTGATAGGTCTGTATAAACCCTCAGTGTTTAGCCAGAGTGCTAGGTCCATATAAACCCTCAGTGTTTAGCCAGAGTGCTAGGTCTGTATAAACCCCCAGTGTTTAGCCAGAGTGCTAGGTCTGTATAAACCCTCAGTGTTTAGCCAGAGTGCTAGGTCTGTATAAACCCCCAGTGTTTAGCCAGAGTGCTAGGTCTGTATAAACCCCCAGTGTTTAGCCAGAGTGCTAGGTCTGTATAAACCCCCAGTGTTTAGCCAGAGTGCTAGGTCTGTATAAACCCCCAGTGTTTAGCCAGAGTGCTAGGTCTGTATAAACCCTCAGTGTTTAGCCAGAGTGCTAGGTCTGTATAAACCCCCAGTGTTTAGCCAGAGTGATAGGTCCATATAAACCCTCAGTGTTTAGCCAGAGTGCTAGGTCTGTATAAACCCCCAGTGTTTAGCCAGAGTGCTAGGTCTGTATAAACCCCCAGTGTTTAGCCAGAGTGATAGGTCTGTATAAACCCCCAGTGTTTAGCCAGAGTGCTAGGTCTGTATAAACCCTCAGTGTTTAGCCAGAGTGCTAGGTCTGTATAAACCCTCAGTGTTTAGCCAGAGTGCTAGGTCTGTATAAACCCCCAGTGTTTAGCCAGAGTGCTAGGTCTGTATAAACCCTCAGTGTTTAGCCAGAGTGCTAGGTCTGTATAAACCCCCAGTGTTTAGCCAGAGTGCTAGGTCTGTATAAACCCCCAGTGTTTAGCCAGAGTGCTAGGTCTGTATAAACCCTCAGTGTTTAGCCAGAGTGCTAGGTCTGATAAACCCCCAGTGTTTAACCAGAGTGATAGGTCTGATAAACCCCCAGTGTTTAGCCATGGTGATACATGTAGGTCGGTATAAAGGGTGCCAGGCCTGGGTATTCCCCTTCTCAACATCTTCTCTTTCTCCGTAACGTACATAGTTCTACCATTTCTAAGAAGCATGCAAACATGACACCAGATTCTTCTTGCCTCTGCTGTGCAGGAACTCACTTTCTTCCTCCTCTCTTCAAGTTGTTGTGGAGTGAGTGTCGTTCTCTTCCTGGAGGGCAGCATGGAGACATCCATCGGAGCAAGCAGTGGAACATGGTGCTCACTCCGAAGCACTCGTTCGTCCCTGTCTCCTGCCACCATCAGCACCTCTGGGTGGTGAGGGAGGAGGAGAGAAAGTTGGAAAGATGAGGGAGGTGTGAGGAGAGAGATTACAGTAGAGAGGAGAAGACGGAGATCATGCACCAGTACCTACTAGCATCTGATCAAACTTCTTTTTGTCAGCTTCACTTTGTCCTGAGTAGTCCTTGCCTTCATAAGCATACATGCTCCTAGGTGCTGATACAACACATCCTTCATAAGCATACATGCTCCTAGGTGCTGAAACAACACAACACATCCTTTATAGGTGTACATGCTCCTAGGTGCTGACACAACACATCCTTCATAAGCATACATGCTCCTAGGTGCTGACACAACACATCCTTCATAAGCATACATGCTCCTAGGTGCTGAAACAACACAACACATCCTTCATAGGCATACATGCTCCTAGGTGCTGACACAACACATCCTTCATAAGCATACATGCTCCTAGGTGCTGAAACAACACAACACATCCTTCATAGGCATACATGCTCCTAGGTGCTGATACAACACATCCTTCATAAGCATACATGCACCTAGGTGCTGGCACAACACATCCTTCATAAGCATACATGCTCCTAGGTGCTGATACAACACATCCTTCATAAGCATACATGCTCCTAGGTGCTGATACAACACATCCTTCATAGGCATACATGCACCTAGGTGCTGGCACAACACATCCTTCATAAGCATACATGCTCCTAGGTGCTGATACAACACATCCTTCATAAGCATACATGCTCCTAGGTGCTGATACAACACATCCTTCATAGGCATACATGCACCTAGGTGCTGGCACAACACATCCTTCATAGGCGTACATGCACCTAGGTGCTGATACAACACATCCTTCATAGGCATACATGCACCTAGGTGCTGGCACAACACATCCTTCATAGGCGTACATGCACCTAGGTGCTGATACAACACATCCTTCATAAGCATACATGCTCCTAGGTGCTGACACAACACATCCTTCATAGGCGTACATGCTCCTAGGTGCTGATACAACACATCCTTCATAGGCGTAGATGCTCCTAGGTGCTGATACAACACATCCTTCATAGGCATACATGCTCCTAGGTGCTGACACAACACATCCTTCATAAGCATACATGCTCCTAGGTGCTGACACAACACATCCTTCATAAGCATATATGCTCCTAGGTGCTGACACAACACATCCTTCATAGGCATACATGCACCTAGGTGCTGACACAACACATCCTTCATAGGCGTACATGCTCCTAGGTGCTGATACAACACATCCTTCATAGGCGTACATGCTCCTAGGTGCTGACACAACACATCCTTTATAGGCGTACATGCTCCTAGGTGCTGACACAACACATCCTTCATAGGCGTACATGCTCCTAGGTGCTGACACAACACAACACATCCTTCATAGGCGTACATGCTCCTAGGTGCTGACACAACACCTCCTTTATAGGCGTACATGCTCTGAGGTGCTGACACAACACATCCTTCATAGGCATACATGGACCTAGGTGCTGACACAACACATCCTTCATAGGCATACATGCTCCTAGGTGCTGGCACAACACATCCTTCATAGGCGTACATGCACCTACTGTAGGTGCTGACACAACACATACTTCATAGGCATACATGCTCCTAGGTGCTGACACAACACATCCTTCATAGGCATACATGTTCCTAGGTGCTGACACAACACCTTCATAGGCATACATGCTCCTAGATGCTGACACAACACATCCTTTATAGGTGTACATGCTCCTAGGTGCTGACACAACACATCCTTCATAAGCATACATGCTCCTAGGTGCTGGCACAACACATCCTTCATAGGCATACATGCACCTAGGTGCTGACACAACACATCCTTCATAGGCATACATGCTCCTAGGTGCTGACACAACACATCCTTCATAGGCATACATGCACCTAGGTGCTGACAACACATCCTTCATAGGCATACATGCACCTAGGTGCTGACACAACACATCCTTCATAGGCGTACATGCTCCTAGGTGCTGACACAACACATCCTTCATAGGCATACATGCTCCTAGGTGCTGACACAACACATCCTTCATAGGTGTACATGCTCCTAGGTGCTGACACAACACATCCTTCATAGGTGTACATGCTCCTAGGTGCTGACACAACACATCCTTCATAGGCATACATGAACCTAGGTGCTGACACAACACATCCTTCATAGGAGTACATGCTCCTAGGTGCTGACACAACACATCCTTCATAGGCATACATGCACCTAGGTGCTGACACAACACATCCTTCATAGACGTACATGCACCTAGGTGCTGACATAACACATCCTTCATAAGCATACATGCTCCTAGGTGCTGACACAACACATCCTTCATAGGCATACATGCACCTAGGTGCTGATGCAACACATCTTTCATAGGCGTACATGCACCTAGGTGCTGATGCAACACATCTTTCATAGGCGTACATGCACCTAGGTGCTGACACAACACATCCTTCATAGGCATACATGCACCTAGGTGCTGATGCAACACATCCTTCATAGGCGTACATGCACCTAGGTGCTGACACAAACACATCCTTCATAGGCATACATGCACCTAGGTGCTAACACAACACATCCTTCATAGGCGTACATGCACCTAGGTGCTGACACAACACATCCTTCATAGGCATACATGCACCTAGGTGCTGACACAACACATCCTTCATAGGCGTACATGCACCTAGGTGCTGACAAAACACATCCTGCATAGACGTACATGCTCTGAGGTGCTCACACAACACATGTGTTGCACATACATGTACAAGACATTTACATCCAAACTGCATAATTATTATACAAACATCCACACATGCACTGAACACACACAGTATCAGTCTTTCATTTAGAAAAATAATGAAGGGGGGGGGAAAGTCGAGTATTGCAAGAACTTGGCTACGTTGGTGTGCTTGCATATGTACCAACAAGCTAGGGGAGTCCGGGGGAGAAACAAGAACGAAGATCATTCGTCTTTGAGAACAAACACCAATAGCTAAACTTGTGAGTCCTTTATATAGTCAGCCAGTGACAGTGCCACTAGTACAGCACCTGCAGCCTCATCAGCTCACAGTAGTAGTAGTAGTAGTAGTAGTAGCAGTAGTAATAGTAGTAGCAGTAGTAGTAGTAGTAGTAGCAGTAGTGATGTGTTGGGGGTCGAGAATTTGGATTTAGAACCTCGTCAAATTGAGGGCGTTGATTTTCAACCCACATGCTTGACCAGGTAATAAATTTTTAACGCCTAATGAAAAAGGTCATTGCATGCGCTAGGGCTTCCTCTAGCCACTCGTACCATTTTCAATATTTTTGCACTTAGCAATCTGGAGTTATTTTGGACGGCGATTGTGGGGTGCAGGTTTTTGAGGTCCCTCCACTTTAGGGTCTAGTAACTTGCCTATAGTTATACCTATGAAACATATTTTAGTATCAAAAGAGAGTACACAGAGAGACCTATCTTTTGAGCTATATATCAAGTCCATACCATGAAGTTTGCAGAATCTACGTAGCTCTAAAGTTGTAACCACAAGTTAAAAAAGTTAAAAATACCATCGGACACCCTTGATCAAGCTAGAGAGAAACAAGTGAGACATAGACATGCCGCAGGAAATACTCCAAGAAGTGGTGTAAAGACTTTATTTGGACGAGGATTGTGACGATGCATTTTGCAATGGCTTCAGAAAATCTGGGAAGTCACTTCAGCAAGCAGGAGGCGTGTGATTACCAAACCATTTTCCAGTTGAAAGAAAGTTATTGAGAAAATGAAAGTCCACGAAAAAAAGTGCTCCCCATGCCATGCCAGGCTAGTCAAGCAGCTTTGGCAGCAGAGGGAGCTCTGAGAGAGGGAGGAGCAGTCATTCAGCAGCTCCAAAAAGTAGAGGGGCAAGAAAGGTGAAGAACAGAGAGCATATGGAGGCTCTCATTCTCTGCACACACCTTCTCATAACTACATAGCATATACTACTAAGCAGGGTTTCATTTAGGGGGGGGCTGCCCCCCCTTGGAACCTTTTTGCCCCCCCCCCCCTGGAAATTGTATTATTAAAATTCATTAGAAACTTTGTCACATCTTTAACCATCATGCCCCCCCTTAATATCCAGATTGCTCCAGTTGCCCCCCCCCCTTGGACAATTTTCTAAATGAAACTCTGCTAAGTTCGACAAACTGGTAGTGTCTTGTGGAGGTAAGCATGGAGAATGCGGAGGAATGTTGTATATACGTCTCATATAACTGTAGTTGAGTTTGTAGAGGCTCTAGGCACGTGCATTGAGGAGTTCATGCTGCAGCATCTTCATAAAGTGTCCTATTACAGTATCATGGCAGATGAGTGTAC
The DNA here is from genome assembly GCA_028752905.1 of Cladorhizidae sp. MBARI D1340-BT2. Classification (NCBI taxonomy): domain Eukaryota; kingdom Metazoa; phylum Porifera; class Demospongiae; order Poecilosclerida; family Cladorhizidae; species Cladorhizidae sp. MBARI D1340-BT2. Next base: position 43,087,636 of record JAQNBH010000009.1, on the reverse strand, counting down.
AGATATCTCAAGTGTGGAAGAGCTGCTGACCCTTTACCGTCACTAGGCAGAAGCTAGTGTTCCAGAAGCATTTCCACTTGCAGAGAGCTGAAGCACAACCCTAATTGATGCACAGGGTATGTACTCAACTCTAATTGATGCACAGGGTATGTACTCAACCCTACTCAACCCTAATTGATGCACAGGGTATGTACTCAACTCTAATTGATGCACAGGGTATGTACTCAACCCTACTCAACCCTAATTGATGCACAGGGTATGTACTCAGCTCTAATTGATGCACAGGGTATGTACTCTGCCCTAATTGATGCACAGGGTATGTACTCAGCCCTAGTTGATGCACAGGGTATGTACTCAGCTCTAATTGATGCACAGGGTATGTACTCATCTCTAATTGATGCACAGGGTATGTACTCAGCTCTAATTGATGCACAGGGTATGTACTCAACTCTAATTGATGCACAGGGTATGTACTCATCTCTAATTGATGCACAGGGTATGTACTCAGCTCTAATTGATGCACAGGGTATGTATTCAGCCCTAATTGATGCACAGGGTATGTACTCAGCCCTAATCGATGTTTAAAACAGGAAAAAAACTTCCAAGTGAGCAGAATTGTGGGGATGAGATTTGATGGAGTAAGTACGTTTTCAGGAAAGAAAACTGGAGTCCAGACTCACATCAAGACCCTCACACCTCATGGCCTGTTCATGCACTTCCACTTGTTACATTCCACTCCAGGAATAAAGCATGTCTATACAACACTCATGGCTCTGTGGGAATTTCCCCATTATTCCCCCTAAGAGAACAGAATCCTGTAACGAGATCCAGCGTGTACTTGATATGCCAGAATTGAAGATTATCAAGCCTTCTGATGCTCGCTGCTAGACAGTAAAAGTAAGCTATTCTGCGGTGCTCTAGATAACATCCAGGATAATAGTACACGGGCCAGAAGCATTGGAACTTAGCAAAGCTAAGCACACAACAATTGTTCTTGCTTGACTACACAGTGTCTAGAAACAATGGTGGATATGTGGGAAGAAGAACAGCTGCTTAAGTTAAGTTGACCACGACATGTCTTGTTTCATTAATCTATTATGTATTGTTGAATATAAAAAAATGAAAAATTTAATTTCCTATAAATTACCTATATCTAATAATATATATCTAAGTTTCGGAAGGGGGGGGAAGATTCTAGCAAGGGGGGGGGGGGCAAATGACCCACCTTCACAACCCCCTAATTGGAGCCCTGACTGAATTTCAGGGAGTGTACTACATGTAGCACTCCACATATTGGAGGTTTGACCCCCAAATGGAGGATGGCTCGCACGTGCACACAAATAAACACACACACACACACTCACAAGCTCAAGTCTCGGCTAAAGCTCACTTTGGCAATTTCCTACTGTTCTAAACAGTTTCAGACTATTTTAGTTTCAAACCATAACAGCAGCAAAAAATCTGTGAAATTAGTTTTCTGTCTCCCTCACCATCTATCAACTCTTTCCTGTCACTCCTCCCATAATTAGAGCATCATAAGTCTATTTATATCATAAGTCTATTTATATCATAAGTCTATTTATATCATAAGTCTATTTATATCATAAGTCTATTTATCAGGAACAGAAAACTCCAAATCCTCCAATGACTTGCAACGACTCGTGTGTTTCTCTAACACAAATATTGGTAAAGGGTCATCAGTTTTGCTAAGTCAACAGCTGCATATTTTCATTGAACAGTCTGTTGGAGCTTACTCTTGTCAATGTGGCAATAATTAACAGCACCGGCCTTCACCAAACATTTAGGTCAACAACTACTAGAGATCCACCAGGTGTGTGTGTGTGTGTCTGTGTGTGTGTGATTGCTTAGTTTTGAAGTTTCCAAGCAAGTTCTTGACTAGAGGAGAAGAAAATAATAATGAATAGGTCAAAAAAGAAAGGCTAATAATGGGACCCCTTCCTTTTTTTTAAATAATGCACACCAATATTATACTGCACTTTTAATAGTATATTTGGTCTTCATAATTCTAAAAGGTATAAAGGTCAATGAGGTCAACATGGGTGAGGTCTTATGACTTATGTACCGTATGTACAAGAAAGTTTTTATTTACTAAAAAACTTTGACCATATCCAATTACATGACCCTTTACCATTTACAATCAATCATTATGCTGGGTAGTATATCGCTGCAGATGTTAAAAGGTAAAGGGTCATCAAACTGGTTGTGGTCTACATGTGTGGTCTTGTTTCCTTTTTTTTTAAAGGAGTCATTCCAGAAAAAATTTCAAGTTGTTTTCATTGCTGTCTACTAGCAGGTAGCATATCTCGTTATTGTTGACTCTACCCACAGAGACAAACAGAGCCGTGCACAATACCTGCTCTGTCAGGCCAAGCCGTTATATTGCTCTGTGCCTGCTTTTACTCGTCTTCTCGAGATTCTCTGCATAGTCTCTGACAACTCACTTCTTTGCTAGTTAGACTAATGCAGCTGCAGAAGGTCGCAGCTATTAGCACACCACGTGAGGAAGCTAGATGAAAAAGCTCAGCTGCGGTTCAATATTGCACACCCACAAGCATGCTTATTGTGTTGACAACCTTTTACCAATTATGGGCATTTTACTGACTCGAGGAAGAGATTAGTCACTGGATGCAATTTGGAGTCTTATGAAGAAGGGATCTATGGTACTCAGCTATGTGTAGGGGTTAAGATAAGATTGAAGGAGGAATTCATAGTTTGCAATGGGTTACTGATTTCGCTAAAGATTCAAGCCATGCTGGGAGTCTATTTGGAGCTGAAATAGGCCATAACCTGTTTAGGTCACTTGGAAGCTGCCACAGTGAGTTTTAACAGTGATTCATCCTAGTTTGTTTGTGTGTGTGTGTGTTTTGGGCGGCTACCATTTTAAAGTAGCCCTGGGGTAAAGATGTCTCGTCTATACATACACACAAACAAACATATACATAAATACATGATACATGTCCTCACATGACCAGATGCATGTAAACATGCATGTAGCTGCCTTACCATGGAATGCTTCGTCTTCCTGGTGACCCTTTACCTGTTGACTGCCCGCCAGATCCTCAGTAGCGTCCACCATCCACTCCCCTCCCTTGCTGCAACCAAGGACACTGGAGGAAAATCAAGAACACACCCACCTTACATTTAGACCACGCCCATTTCCTTCCCTCACTGGAACCAAGGTCAATAGATAAATAGACCACACCCATTAACCATGCTGGCCACGCACATTTAACAGCAGAGACATACCAACCAACCTACCTCTCCAGATCTTCATCAACAATAGTGCTGCAGTGAGAAAGTTCAGTGACAACAACAATACAACAATGAGGCTGAGGGAGTGTCCATCAACAAGACAACAACAAGGATGGGGGAGTGTCACAAGACAACAAGGATGAGGGATTGTCCATCAACAAGACAACAACAAGAATGAGGGAGTGTCCATCAACAAGACAACAAGGATGAGGGAGTGTCCATCAACAAGACAACAACAAGAATGAGGGAGTGTCCATCAACAAGGCAACAAGGATGGGGGAGTGTCAGTCAACAAGGCAACAAGGATGAGGGAGTGTCAGTCAACACGACAAGAAAAGCGGCAAGCATTCACACCTGCTGTCTGATTGTAAGAGATTGTCTAGGCCAAACTTGAGAATGTCAGAGAGCGAGTCCTCCACTACAGCACTTGCCACTCCCATCCCTGAGAACTTGGGAGGGCGTGTGAGAGTGAATGGGTGGGTGTGGTCATTGAACAAAGAGTGACAATAAAAGATTTCCTACGTACTTGTCCTCCTTCGATGATAATGTTGGTGAGATCCAGCTTGCTGTGGGCTCGCTGTAGCACAATCTCTTCCACAGTGTCTCTGCTTATCAGCCTCACTACCTTCACTGGCCTGGTGGGGAGAGGGGGAAGGCAGATGAATGTGAATGGATGGGAGGAGAAGAAGAGGAGGAGGAAGAGGAGGAAGAGGAGGAGGAAGAGGAGGAGGAAGAGGAGGAGGAAGAGGAGGAGGAAGAGGAGGAGGAAGAGGAGGAAGAGGAGGAGGAGGAAGAGGAGGAGGAGGAGGAGGAGGAAGAGGAAGAAGAGGAAGAAGAGGAGGAAGAGGAGGAAGAGGAAGAAGAGGAGGAAGAGGAGGAAGAGGAAGAGGAGGAGGAAGAGGAGGAAGAGGAGGAAGAGGAGGAAGAGGAGGAGAGAAGGAGGATGGAGGACTCCGTTGAGGGGAGTGAAGAGGTTTGGAGGAAGAAGACAGTGATAATGAGAAGGAAGAGGAGGGAACATCATGCCAGGGCAGGAGAGGGGGAGACAAGAATGGAGAGCAGGGAAGCTAAGTAGAGATATGATGTGCTTGACTTACCGCGTCTGTCCAATGCGATGTGCCCTAGCAGCAGCCTGGAGGTCACTCTGAGGGTTGTAGTCAGAGTCAATAAACACAATCGTGTCAGCACAGGCTAGATTTAACCCTTGACCCCCAGCCCTGGTGCTGAGCAGGAAAATAAATGTCTCCTCATTGTCCGTGAAATTCTGGATGGCAATAAATCTCTCCTCGCCTCGAACAGACCCATCTAGACGCTCATATGAGTAGCCTGAGGAAAATACGTGAACGCCTAATTGTTAATAACTGGCTGGTAATACAAGTGCAGCTGACCTCTGAACCCTAGATAGTCCTGAATGACATCTAACATACGAGTCATTTGGGAGAAGAGTAGTACACGGTGACCTCTGACCCAATAATAATCACAACCACTTAAGCAAATGACTATTGCATGTATTGACATAACTTACTTAAGCTTCAAGTGACTCAGCATTTTGTCAAGAAGAAACAGCTTCCCTGAAGGAAAGAGAGACACAAATACTGACTCTTCTGCCCTTTGACTTCATTCCTGTCTCCTTTGCCCTCTCCTCTCGGATTTCCTACCCCCCCCCCTCCCATCTCTAATCACATCTCAACTTGCATACAGAATGGTTCTTCTTTGGTCTGTCACACTAGAGGTGGGCGTGACTTGAGTGCATAATAATCATGACTTGACACTGTGAATTATCGAGACTAAGTGCATAATAATGAATAATGATGACCCAGCACCATGAATAATGTTTACAGCAAGACTGGAGTGCATATTAATCATGACCCAGCACCGTGAATAATGTTTACAGCAAGACTGGAGTGCATATTAATCATGACCCAGCACCGTGAATAATGTTTACAGCAAGACTGGAGTGCATATTAATCACGACCCAGCACCATGAATAATGTTTACAGCAAGACTGGAGTGCATATTAATCACGACCCAGCACCATGAATAATGTTTACAGCAAGACTGGAGTGCATATTAATCATGACCCAGCACCGTGAATAATGTTTACAGCAAGACTGGAGTGCATATTAATCACGACCCAGCACCGTGAATAATGTTTACAGCAAGACTGGAGTGCATATTAATCACGACCCAGCACCATGAATAATGTTTACAGCAAGACTGGAGTGCATATTAATCATGACCCAGCACCATGAATAATGTTTACAGCAAGACTGGAGTGCATATTAATCATGACCCAGCACCATGAATAATGTTTACAGCAAGACTGGAGTGCATATTAATCACGACCCAGCACCATGAATAATGTTTACAGCAAGACTGGAGTGCATATTAATCACGACCCAGCACCATGAATAATGTTTACAGCAAGACTGGAGTGCATATTAATCATGACCCAGCACCGTGAATAATGTTTACAGCAAGACTGGAGTGCATATTAATCATGACTCAGCACCATGAATAATGTTTACAGCAAGACTGGAGTGCATATTAATCATGACCCAGCACCATGAATAATGTTTACAGCAAGACTGGAGTGCATATTAATCACGACCCAGCACCGTGAATAATGTTTACAGCAAGACTGGAGTGCATATTAATCACGACCCAGCACCGTGAATAATGTTTACAGCAAGACTGGAGTGCATATTAATCATGACCCAGCACCATGAATAATGTTTACAGCAAGACTGGAGTGCATATTAATCACGACCCAGCACCATGAATAATGTTTACAGCAAGACTGGAGTGCATATTAATCATGACCCAGCACCATGAATAATGTTTACAGCAAGACTGGAGTGCATATTAATCACGACCCAGCACCGTGAATAATGTTTACAGCAAGACTGGAGTGCATATTAATCATGACCCAGCGCCGTGAATAATGTTTACAGCAAGACTGGAGTGCATATTAATCACGACCCAGCACCATGAATAATGTTTACAGCAAGACTGGAGTGCATATTAATCACGACCCAGCACCATGAATAATGTTTACAGCAAGACTGGAGTGCATATTAATCACGACCCAGCATCATGAATAATGTTTACAGCAAGACTGGAGTGCATATTAATCACGACCCAGCACCGTGAATAATGTTTACAGCAAGACTGGAGTGCATATTAATCATGACCCAGCACCATGAATAATGTTTACAGCAAGACTGGAGTGCATATTAATCACGACCCAGCACCATGAATAATGTTTACAGCAAGACTGGAGTGCATATTAATCATGACCCAGCACCATGAATAATGTTTACAGCAAGACTGGAGTGCATATTAATCATGACCCAGCATCATGAATAATGTTTACAGCAAGACTGGAGTGCATATTAATCATGACCCAGCACCATGAATAATGTTTACAGCAAGACTGGAGTGCATATTAATCACGACCCAGCACCATGAATAATGTTTACAGCAAGACTGGAGTGCATATTAATCATGACCCAGCACCATGAATAATGTTTACAGCAAGACTGGAGTGCATATTAATCACGACCCAGCACCGTGAATAATGTTTACAGCAAGACTGGAGTGCATATTAATCACGACCCAGCACCGTGAATAATGTTTACAGCAAGACTGGAGTGCATATTAATCATGACCCAGCACCATGAATAATGTTTACAGCAAGACTGGAGTGCATATTAATCATGACCCAGCACCATGAATAATGTTTACAGCAAGACTGGAGTGCATATTAATCATGACCCAGCACCATGAATAATGTTTACAGCAAGACTGGAGTGCATATTAATCACGACCCAGCACCGTGAATAATGTTTACAGCAAGACTGGAGTGCATATTAATCACGACCCAGCACCATGAATAATGTTTACAGCAAGACTGGAGTGCATATTAATCACGACCCAGCACCATGAATAATGTTTACAGCAAGACTGGAGTGCATATTAATCACGACCCAGCACCATGAATAATGTTTACAGCAAGACTGGAGTGCATATTAATCACGACCCAGCACTACAGCAAGACTGGAGTGCATATTAATCACGACCCAGCACCATGAATAATGTTTACAGCAAGACTGGAGTGCATATTAATCACGACCCAGCACCGTGAATAATGTTTACAGCAAGACTGGAGTGCATATTAATCATGACCCAGCATCATGAATAATGTTTACAGCAAGACTGGAGTGCATATTAATCATGACCCAGCACCGTGAATAATGTTTACAGCAAGACTGAATAATGTTTACAGCAAGACTGGAGTGCATATTAATCACGACCCAGCACCATGAATAATGTTGTTTATAACGAGTCTTAAGTGCATACTAATCACGACTTGTCACTTTCTATCTTCTATAAAACACCAACTTCCTCCTCCAAAGTTGAAAATAGTGGTAGCATAGTGAAAGAAGAATTCTAAGCTAAATGATGGCTAATTGCTAACGTAAATACAGTCCACTAGCAGCTGCCAGCAGCTGGTACTCTCCACTACACCCAATACACCGCATTTGGTCATTTTCAAGTTGTGCCGAGTCTGTTCATGGAGGAAGGAGCTAAACCATAAAAACATATTATGCTTACGACCTTGGATTCTGTACACTTCACTGTGCGAACTTGATATATAGCTCAAGATAGATCTCTCAGTGTGCTCTCTCTTGATACTAAAAATGTTGCATAGGGATAACCATGCCAAAGTCACATGCATCTAAAGTTGGGGGGTTCCACAAGTTGAGTGCCTGGACTAGTTGCAAGTATGGCCATGTGCTAAATTGCAGTGTGGCAAGAGGTTTCTAAGAGTGTTTTCATTATTAGGTTCTATGTCGATGGGTTGCTACGAAAAATAATTGAAATTCATGAAGCCACTGTTGGCCAAGTGCTGCTTCTAAGGTCTAATGAAAGCACTCATTGTAGAGAGTGTAGCCACACTTGTATTCTAACTGCTTTGACACCTGTAGCAAGTTCAGGCACTCAGATTTTGGGGTACCTTCACTTTGGCTACAAGTAACTTTGGCATTGTTAAACCTCGATAAGAGGCCACTCTCCTTTTCTAGCTGCTCCTTCTTTGAGAGAGAAATGTTTAATAACCACTGTTCTAGAATAGCCACCTCTGGTGACCTTTGAACTTTGAACACACTTGTGAGACTTTAGCACCATTATTAACTGTAGAGATTGGGGAGGCCGAAATCCATTGCATCAGTACACTACACATATGTACCTATCAACACATGCAGCCATGTCTTGTTGCTAGTGTAGACTGCACTTGTACACTACCACATACCTATCAGCACATGCAGCCATGTCTTGTTGCTAGTGTGGACTGCACATGTGCACTACCACATACCTATCAGCACATGTAGCCATGTCTTGTTGCTAGTGTGGACTGCACATGTGCACTACCACATACCTATCAGCACATGTAGCCATGTCTTGTTGCTAGTGTAGACTGCACATGTACACTACCACATACCTATCAGCACATGTAGCCATGTCTTGTTGCTAGTGTAGACTGCACATGTACACTACCACATACCTATCAGCACATGCAGCCATGTCTTGTTGCTAGTGTGGACTGCACATGTAGCCATGTCTTGTTGCTAGTGTGGACTGCACCTGCAGCCATGTCTTGTTGCTAGTGTGGACTGCACATGTAGACTACACATACCTACAGCACATGCAGCCATGTCTTGTTGCTAGTGTGGACTGCACCCATGTACAGTACACATACCTATCAGCACATGTAGCCATGTCTTGTTGCTAGTGTGGACTGCACCCAGCCTCCTTTCAAGAACTGCTAAAACAGTTGTACAGGAAAATATTTCACCAATCAAATATTTGGTAGAGGATCTGCTACAACCTCCTTTGGACTTAGTAACAGTTTCCCAGGAGCGAGGACTCCACCAATCAAATAGCAGAACCGAGCGTGGATCATTCGTTCTGCTTATATTACGCAGAACTTGATTGCATTGCAGAAAGAACTTGCCTACCAGAAGGCTTATTCAGCAATCAAGATACACTAAATGTTTCCAATAAAATATATTATATATCGGCCAAAAAACAAACGGAAGCACTCACCAATGCAGACCACAAGGGTAGGCTCACGCAATTTTAAAATAATTAACACCAAATATAGGGGAAAAGAGCAGCATTCACCTTTTCTTTTTTGACGTTAAAATATATATATACATTGTATATATAATTTAATAGTCAAACAGTCTCCTACAAGAAGTTCTCGGGATAACTTCAGTCATAGACATACACATGCCTACGTACGTACACACACAGATACATATTTTCAAGAGGGTTAATATTCATGGTTCTCAACATTTAGAATCCAATGCTGAAGAGCACGCATGGTGTGAAGAGCACACATGGTGTGACGAGCATGCATGGTGTGAAGAGCACGCATGGTGTGAAGAGCACACATGGTGTGACGAGCATGCATGGTGTGAAGAGTACGCATGGTGTGAAGAGCACACATGGTGTGAAGAGCACGCATGATGTGAAGAGCACGCATGGTGTGAAGATCCCGCATGGTGTGAAGAGCACGCATGGTGTGAGGAGCATGCATGGTGTGAAGAGCACGCATGGTGTGAAGAACAAGCATGGTGTGAAGAGCACGCATGGTGTGAAGAGCACGCATGGTGTGAAGAGCACGCATGGTGTGAAGAGCACTGGTGGTGTGAAGAGCATGCATGGTGTGAAGAGCATGCATGGTGTGAAGAGCATGCATGGTGTGAAGAGGATGCGTGGTGTGAAGAGCACGCATGGTGTGAAGAGCATGCATGGTGTTAAGAGCACATATGGTGTGAAGAGCATGCATGGTGTGAAGAGCATGCATGGTGTGAAGAGCACGCATGGTGTGAAGAGCACGCATGGTGTGAAGAGCATGCATGGTGTGAAGAGCATGCATGGTGTGAAGAGCATGCATGGTGTGAAGAGCACGCATGGTGTGAAGAGCACACAGGTGTGAAGAGCACGCATGGTGTGAAGAGCATGCATGGTGTGAAGAGCACGCATGGTGTGAAGAGCACGCATGGTGTGAAGAGCACGCATGGTGTTGTTGCCTATATAGCAACAATAGTTCCCTCACAAATCCTTCGGTTGTCACCATCATAGAGAGTATTCCCCTCCCCTAACTCATTCCCTCCCAGTCATATCTTCTCTTGTCCTATCCTCCCCCCCCCCCCTCCCTCCCCTCCCTCCCTCCATCCCTTCCGTCATCAACTTCATGTAAATTATGCATCTATTGTGCATGCCAAATACTTACCACTGGCCTCTACAATGTGTTCGCCCAACTCAAAGGGCTCCGGCTCCACCCCATCAAAGAGGTAAGGATGGTTAACGCACTTGCGAAGTTGACAGAGAATGTTCAGCAATCTGGTCTTCTTGCCAGATGAGCTAAAGGCGTCTGCCACATGCACGGCATGCAGTTACACCACGTCTCATCACCAAGACAACGGAGATCGGGATGAGGCACTCACCTTGATCCTTCATCAAGAGAGCCTTATAGAGCTTCTTCTGTATGGCAGACAAGCCTGTGTATAGGATGACTTCAGACTTCAGTGGCAACTTCAACAAGACCTGGAGATACAGCCATGCCAGACGCCAGTGGAGTGTTTTATCAGGGATAGGATCCGAGTAAATACACGCATTTACAGCCGGCATACACACGTACCTCACTCTTCAGCCGTCGGAGAAGGAATGGCTTCAAAGTGTTGTGCAGAGAAGCTACCACTTGCTTGTCTGATGGTCAGAGAGATCACATGCAAGACACATTCGTGAGGACATTGTTCTGGCTATGCTTCCTCCCTCCCTTCAGATCTCGCTAACCCTTGATGTCAGTATAATCACTGATGAAGCTCGCCAACCTGGAAAGAGGAAAATTCTTCGGAGCCACAAATGAGAGTAGAGAGTAGAGCTGTGAAGGAGCACGGGGGGAAATGCCGGGGGAAATGCCGGGGGAAGGAGGAGGGGACAGGATGAGGGGACGAGGGGTGGGGGAAGATAGACAGAAATAAGGTATGGAATAGCCTACCTCATGCTGGATGAGGGACACATCCACTCACCTCCGAGAGGTTGTTCTGCACTGGAGTACCAGTCAGGATCACACAGTGTTTCACCTCCAGCTGCACACCACACACACACACACACGCACACACGTGCACACGCACACACACACATGCGCACACACACACACACACAAGTACAGACATTCAGAGAGAAAGACGTGTACCATAGATGCGTGTGCACACTAAGTGTGACAGGATGAGAGGGTCAATTTAGCACAGCAGGTGTGACTGCTAGGGATATGAATATAATTGCAATGTTGCGGCAATTTTGAAGCCACTTATAACCAACACAGTCCATTCCTCTGCTCCTCCCACTTGAACTGAAACTGCAGACATTGTCACAACTAACAAGGTACTGCTAGTCTGGAAACTGCAGTCTTGTCACAACTAACAAGGTACTGCTAGTCTGGAAACTGCAGTCTTGTCACAACTAACTAGGTACTGCTAGTCCGGAAACTGCAGTCTTGTCACAACTAACAAGGTACTGCTAGTCTGGAAACTGCAGTCTTGTCACAACTAACTAGGTACTGCTAGTCTGGAAACTGCAGTCTTGTCACAACTAACAAGGTACTGCTAGTCTGGAAACTGCAGTCTTGTCACAACTAACAAGGTACTGCTAGTCTGGAAACTGCAGTCTTGTCACAACTAACAAGGTACTGCTAGTCTGGAAACTGCAGTCTTGTCACAACTAACTAGGTACTGCTAGTCTGGAAACTGTCAGTCTTGTCACAACTAACTAGGTACTGCTAGTCTGGAAACTGCAGTCTTGTCACAACTAACTAGGTACTGCTAGTCCGGAAACTGCAGTCTTGTCACAACTAACTAGGTACTGCTAGTCCGGAAACTGCAGTCTTGTCACAACTAACTAGGTACTGCTAGTCTGGAAACTGCAGTCTTGTCACAACTAACTAGGTACTGCTAGTCTGGAAACTGCAGTCTTGTCACAACTAACTAGGTACTGCTAGTCCGGAAACTGCAGTCTTGTCACAACTAACAAGGTACTGCTAGTCTGGAAACTGCAGTCTTGTCACAACTAACTAGGTACTGCTAGTCTGGAAACTGCAGTCTTGTCACAACTAAGTAGGTACTACTAGCTGATGTTGGGAAAACCACAAAGAAAGCTCTATGAGATTTATAGTGTCCTCATGAAATATCTGGGAAACTGAATATCTAGACTGTCAAGCAAATGAATACAGCTAGCTAAAGCTTCATCACACACCAGAAGAGCAGCCAGGATCTTTACCTTAACTCCATCTTTACTTCCACCTCCAACAGTCATCACTTCACTCTCTACCTGAAGCTAAAGCTTCATCACACACCAGAAGAGCAGCCAGGATCTTTGCCACCTCCATCAGTCACTCACAGCCTGACTCTGCCAGCTCAAGTCTAGCTGCTATGGCAGAGTCTACACCAAGCAGCTCTACTATGCTTGCGTCCCAACTTGCTCACAATTCCCGCTGCCCATGGCCCACACTGCTTCTCCATGCTAGGTTCACCTCCCTCTCACAATCATCCTGGCAGATGGTGGTTGTCAGCACCTCAGCCATCATTCAGTTATGGCAGAGTGCTGGAGCAGCACGGCTGTCAGCACCTCAGCCATCATTCAGTTATGGCAGAGTGCTGGTGCAGTCAGCACCTCAGCCATCATTCAGTTATGGCAGAGTGTGGTACAGCACGGCTATCAGCACCTCAGCCATCATTCAGTTATGGCAGAGTGGTGGTGTAGCACGGCTGTCAGCACCTCAGCCATCATTCAGTTATGGCAGAGTGTAGTGCAGCACGGCTGTCAGCACCTCAGCCATCATTCAGTTGTTAGGGGGACTAAACTTTGATTTCACATCATACATCATAGTTACCATGAAAATACCGTCTTGAAAATTTGGATATTGTTAGAAAAGAAACACACCCTCTTGCACTGCCATCTCCTTTCCTTTGCAGAGCGATACATGGGATCATAATTAATATATCATTACATCATCGTGCTGGAGGACAGACATTAGTTCCAACTAGAAGGCCTCAAGCTGTAAGTTGGTGTATCATACCTCTATCTGTGAGGGAGGAGGTCTAGTAGTGAGGGAGGAGGTCTAGCAGTGAGGGAGGAGGTCTAGCAGTGAGGGAGGAGGTCTAGCAGTGAGGGAGGATGTCTAGCAGTGAGGGAGGAGGTCTAGCAGTGAGGGAGCAGTGAGGGAGGATGTCTAGCAGTGAGGAAGGGCTAGCAGTGAGGGAGGAGGTCTAGCAGTGAGGGAGGAGGTCTAGCAGTGAGGGAGGAGGTCTAGCAGTGAGGGAGGAGGTCTAGCAGTGAGGGAGGATGTCTAGCAGTGAGGGAGGAGGTCTAGCAGTGAGGGAGGATGTCTAGCAGTGAGGGAGGTCTAGCAGTGATGGAGGATGTCTAGGGAGGTCTAGCAGTGATGGAGGATGTCTAGCAGTGAGGGAGGAGGTCTAGCAGTGAGGGAGGATGTCTAGCAGTGAGGGAGGTCTAGCAGTGATGGAGGATGTCTAGCAGTGAAGGATGTCTAGCAGTTAGGGAGGATGTCTAGCAGTGAGGGAGGATGTCTAGCAGTGAGGGAGGAGGTCTAGCAGTGAGGGAGGATGTCTAGCAGTGAGGGAGGAGGACTAGCAGTGAGGGAGGAGGACTAGCAGTGAGGGAGGATGTCTATCAGTGAGGGAGGTCTAGCAGTGAGGGAGGATGTCTAACAGTGAGGGAGGATGTCTAGCAGTGAGGGAGGATGTCTAGCAGTGAGGGAGGAGGTCTAGCAGTGAGGGAGGAGGTCTAGCAGTGAGGGAGGAGGTCTAGCAGTGAGGGAGGATGTCTAGCAGTGAGGGAGGAGGACTAGCAGTGAGGGAGGAGGACTAGCAGTGAGGGAGGATGTCTATCAGTGAGGGAGGTCTAGCAGTGAGGGAGGAGGTCTAGCAGTGAGGGAGGAGGTCTAGCAGTGAGGGAGGAGGTCTAGCAGTGAGGGAGGAGGTCTAGCAGTGAGGGAGGAGGTCTAGCAGTGAGGGAGGAGGTCTAGCAGTGAGTGAGGGAGGTCTAGCAGTGAGGGAGGATGTCTAGCAGTGAGGGAGGAGGTCTAGCAGTGAGGGAGGAGGGCTAGCAGTGAGGGAGGAGGTCTAGCAGTGAGGGAGGAGGTCTAGCAGTGAGGGAGGAGGTCTAGCAGTGAGGGAGGATGTCTAGCAGTGAGGGAGGATGGAGGATGTCTAGCAGTGAGGGAGGAGGTCTAGCAGTGAGGGAGGAGGTCTAGCAGTGAGGGAGGTCTAGCAGTGAGGGAGGAGGACTAGCAGTGAGGGAGGATGTCTAGCAGTGAGGGAGGTCTAGCAGTGAGGGAGGATGTCTAGCAGTGAGGGAGGATGTCTAGCAGTGAGGGAGGATGTCTAGCAGTGAGGGAGGAGGTCTAGCAGTGAGGGAGGAGGTCTAGCAGTGAGGGAGGATGTCTAGCAGTGAGGGAGGAGGTCTAGCAGTGAGGAGGTCTAGCAGTGAGGGAGGATGTCTAGCAGTGAGGGAGGAGGTCTAGCAGTGAGGGAGGATGTCTAGCAGTGAGGGAGGATGTCTAGCAGTGAGGGAGGAGGTCTAGCAGTGAAGTAGGTCTAGCTCTGATGGGTGACTGAGGCACATGACTCCTAGCCAACATACAACCCATCAATTAGTTAGAGGCACAACTGTGTCCACATAGAGATAATGCAAACAATCATCCATGCATATATATGTACATACCACCAACACACACCACACACGTTCAGAATGTTCCAGAAGGAAAGAACCGAGTCCTTATCCTACCTATCCACCCTTACTCAAGAGCCCAATTAAATTATTATTCCATTCTCTCGATGTTAGACTAGATGCTCTAGCCTTCATCAGGAAGGCTAGAGCATTTAGTCGAGAGAACACAATTTCAAGTTGATTATTGAGGTTAATGTAAATGATTCTTGTTCTTGAGAGAGACAATGATCTGGTGGATTTCAGTAGACCCGTCTTGATTTTAGAGTCATTCCTAGGACATCCAGGACACCTGGGGGTATGCCAGTGTGTCCCTAGTGGTGACTATATGGCATGGATGCCTGCTATAGCTAAGGGTGGTCTAAAACTAACCTACACACATACAAGGAATCCCAGAGTCCGACAAGAGTATGACAAGGGAAATCACGGGCCACACAAGTATCAGCATGGCAAGCACCTTACTAGGGACTATCTCCAGCATGGCTGTATAAACAAGCACCTTACTAGGGACTATCCCTGGACATGCCCAGTATTCCAGCATGGCTGTATAAACAGTTACTAGGGACTATCCCTGGACATGCCCAGTATTCTAGCATGGCTGTATAAACAGTTACTAGGGACTATCCCTGGACATGCCCAGTATTCCAGCATGGCTGTATAAGCAGTCACCTTACTAGGGACTATCCCTGTGATATGCCCAGCATGGCCTTACTAGGGACTATCCCTGGACATGCCCAGTATTCCAGCATGGCTGTATAAGCAGTCACCTTACTAGGGACTATCGACTATCCCTGGATATGCCTAGTATTCCAGCATGGCTGTATAAGCAGTCACCTTCTAGGGACTATCCCTGTGATATGCCCAGTATTCTAGCATGGCTGTATAAGCAGTCACCTTACTAGGGACTATCCATGGACATGCCCAGTATTCCAGCATGGCTGTATAAACAGTCACCTTACTAGGGACTATCCCTGGACTGGTCCAAGTATTCCAGGAATCCTTGGAGATGTCCTAGAAGAGGCAGTACTGATCACCCCTCATGGTATTGCCATTCAAACAGTCCATCACCTTACGTAACCTAAAGTTCCTTCATGTTCACTTGTCCCAAGCCCAGCCGTGACGTATAAATATTCATAGCATTTTTTTATTTTTTTAACATATTTGATGTTTGAGTCCACAGCATCTGCTGGCATGTTTTATGGGTGAGCACTGGGCAGATGTTTGCTGTGGCAATGTTATGGCCAAGTGAAGCTGTTGAGCCTTCAAATATTGCTAAGATATTACAATAACCTGTATAAGTATATACAGCTTTTATGCTGGACATGCCTCTGTTCAGGGCTGCCTCAAAATGGACAAAACAAGGAGCTGTCTATGCCAAAAAAATCCTAGCCTTACATCACCATGAGAATTACATGGTCCAGCTGCTGCCCTAGTCTTAACCCTACCACTGCCCTGCCCCTAGCTGAGGTCCTAATCCAGCACTGATCTGTGCAGCATTGATGTCATGATGATAACAGGCTAGGATTGTGACAGGAGGAAGCAACCAAACATTCAACATTCATGTAAGCAAATGCCTGTACCAGTAATGTGTATGTGTTTATAACAGAATAATTCTTAAAGAGGAAGAAGGTGGTGTCAATAGTGGTGGTGAAGGTCCCAGCAACGCGCCATAGTCGGGGAGACAACTAGAGTCATAGCGTATGCTAACATCGCAGTCGACATCACGAATGTGAAAGAGTTCTTCAAGGAAGTGAAGAGGAAGAGAATCACGGGACAGAGAGAGCGGGTGATTGGCGAAGGCAACGTGTGTATTTACAGGAACAATATAACAAGGTTGCTCTCACCCGACAACACCTCGTGACACCAAAACATTACACTAAATAAAGAACACGTACAGACATCGGCTCACTTGACAGAGGAGCTCTCAACACGTACAGACACCAGCTCACTTGACAGAGGAGCTCTCAACATGTGCAGACACCAGCTCACTTGACAGAGCAACTCTCATCTGTGGCACTTCATTTTGGGTCCTTTGGGGTCCAAAGGCTGCTAGGTCTGTACTTCGTTTCTCCAATTACCATTATCGGTGTACTTGCATACGGTTCACTTGTGTAGGGAGTAGATGCCGAGTGCCTGCCTGGTTACACACGCACAACAACTTACTTCCACTACATTCACTTCTGCTGCTTACTACACTCTACATAACATTCTTCCACTCTCTGCGCCTCTTCCTGCCATGTTTCCCCCTCATCCAGAAGATACGACGAAGCCTCTGTACTTGTGAGTTCAAGATCTCCGTTGTGCTATGTGCTTTATTGGAATATTGGCAGGTATTTATCGACAGCTCTCTATACGACACATGTCATTCCTTGTGGCCAACGGCATGCGTATATTGTGCTTATGGTGGTACAGCCAACTCTTTTTTCTCCAAGCATCTTCTAAACCGCTGAAGGACAGGTTAAAAAAAACCCACCAGTGCAGTGCACAGGCAGCATGGTCATATACATATATATTTTTTAATAAGAGTGGATATTTAGAAACTTATAGCGATTTTTCTAAGGGTTAGTGAATGTGAACAGACTGTAGTTCTAGCTGCGAGGGTGTGAAGGGGGTTAAGTGGAAGTGGGAGCTTTGAGGAGGGAGTGGGAAGGTGCATCATGCGTACCTTTTGTAGTCGCTCGTAAAGAACAGAGGAAGAGTTCTTGAGTCTATGACCTTCGTCCACCACTAGACATTGCCATGGAAACTTGGTGAGAAATGCACTGTCTCGTATTGCCACCTTGCACAGAGAATTCAACAAAGTTACAGTAAGTAGATATTTGGGAATTAAAATCACAACAAAAACAGGTTACATCATAGTTAGCAAGCATGACGTGGAATGGGAATGTGGCCTTCGCCCAGCCTCGTCCCTGTGAAGACACACATGCGGTGATGTCATTTTGTAGCTCCTCCCTCTTCTCTTTCCCTCCCGAGTAGTCGAGGACTTTGAAGTGAGGAGAGAATCTGAGATGGGAAGACAGCCATGCTGTTGCTCAAATCTGTCAGCCACTGCCCACACATAAGACATGCACAATGCTGATTGTAGAAAACTAATCAGTCAAAACAATCCTTCAGGGCCGAAGCAAACACTTTGGAAGGGAAGGGGTCAGGCCGGGATGTGCGTTCTACAAGAGGGTGTGTCTAGAAGTTTGGGGGAAGGTCAGGCCGAGATGTGTGTGCTACAAGAGGGTGTGTCTAGAAGTTTGGGAGGAAGGTCAGGCCAGGATGTATGCTACAAGAGGGTGTGTCTAGAAGTTTGGAGGAAGGTCAGGCCGGGATGTGTGTGCTACAAGAGGGTGTGTCTAGAAGTTTGGGAGGACGGTCAGGCCGGGATGTGTATGCTACTAGAGGGTGTGTCTAGAAGTTTGGAGGAAGGTCAGGCCAGGATGTGTGTGCTACAAGAGGGCGTGTCTAGAAGTTTGGGAGGAAGGTCAGGCCAGGATGTGTGTGCTACAAGAGGGCGTGTCTAGAAGTTTGGGAGGAAGGTCAGGCTGGGATGTGTGTGCTACAAGAGGGCGTGTCTAGAAGTTTGGGAGGAAGGTCAGGCTGGGATGTGTGTGCTACAAGAGGGCGTGTCTAGAAGTTTGGGAGGAAGGTCAGGCTGGGATGTGTGTGCTACAAGAGGGCGTGTCTAGAAGTTTGGGAGGAAGGTCAGGCTGGGATGTGTGTGCTACAAGAGGGCGTGTCTAGAAGTTTGGGAGGAAGGTCAGGCTGGGATGTGTGTGCTACAAGAGGGTGTGTCTAGAAGTTTGGAGGAAGGTCAGGCCGGGATGTGTGTGCTACAAGAGGGCGTGTCTAGAAGTTTGAGAGGACGGTCAGGCCGGGATGTATGCTACAAGAGGGTGTGTCTAAAAGTTTGGGAGGAAGGTCAGGCCAGGATGCGTGTGCTACAAGAGGGTGTGTCTAGAAGTTTGGGAGGAAGGTCAGGCCGGGATGTGTGTGCTACAAGAGGGCGTGTCTAGAAGTTTGGAGGAAGGTCAGGCCGCTACAAGAGGGCGTGTCTAGAAGTTCGTGGGCAAGGTAACAGAGTGTACCACTGTTAATAATTTATCAATGCTAAGAGGTGACGATCTCTTCTAACTGGCGAGTGAGTAAGCTCTCGGTGGAGAGTTGGCTGGAAAGTTTTGGTGTATCCAAGTGAAGAAAACGATTGAGAGAACCATCAAGAGTTAACACAACCCTTTACCAAATAATCGGCCAGAAATCAGACCAACACAACAAATGGAGGCCCTAATAAACCTCTGCAAGCTCTCCACAGCCACCTCCCCTACCATAAATAAATAAATTTGCTGCACAGGCAGGTGAGAGCAAGTGCACGGCTGACAGGAAAGGATGATGGTTGACATAGTTACTCAGCTCATCAACATGATCTAGTTGTTGTTTCTTCCTTCGCTTGCAACTCAACTTACATACCAGAGGCAGGCAAGCACGGCGAGGGAGGAGGCTGCCTCGGCCCAACTTACATACCAGAGGCAGGCAAGCACGGCGAGGGAGGAGGCTGCCTCGGCCCAACTTACATACCAGAGGCAGGCAAGCACGGCGAGGGAGGAGGCTGCCTCGGCCCAACTTACATACCAGAGGCAGGCAAGCACGGCGAGGGAGGAGGCTGCCTCGGCCCGGGGGGGGTTGATAGTAATATTATAATTAAAAGATTAAAAGAAAGGCTTTTGAAAGGATTCCGCCCAGAATTGAATTGAAATGAAGACATTGAGTGCCACACCCACCCACAGAGTGACATAGCTATCCATTATAGCTACTGGTTTTTATTATTATTTAGAGGGGAGGAAGTGAATGATTCCATCTAGGTGCGAACTGGAATTGATTACCAACCAATAAAAACAGACAACCCCGTAGAATTTCACCTTTGGATCAAACTGGGAACTTTGAATACCGAGTGAAGACGATTATACATGTAGATTTTTTAAAATTTCTCCTGGAATCGAACTGAGACTTTGCACACCAAAAAGAACGGACAAACTCACAGAATTTCCCCGTGAGATATATGCGAGGCATTTAGGAGTGATGGGGGAAGGCTAACAACAACAACAACAACAACAACAACAAAGTATTTTATCCGGGTGCTCTATTTGACAAAACTTGAAACCCTGTCATTATATTGCTCTAGACATTGTCCTAGCCCTAGCATAACTGAGGCCCTAATACATTACTGATCATTATATTGCTCTAGACATTGTCCTAGCCCTAGCATAACTGAAGCCCTAATAATTACTGATCATTGTATTGCTCTAGACATTGTCCTAGCCCTAGCATAACTGAAGCCCTAATACATTACTGATCATTATATTGCTCTATACATTGTCCTAGCCCTAGCATAGCTGAAGCCTTAACACATTACTGATCAGTGTATTGCTCTAGGCATTGTCCTAGCCCTAGCATAACTGAAGCCCTAATACATTACTGATCATTGTATTGCTCTAGCCATTGTCCTAGCCCTAGCATAACTGAAGCCCTAATAATTACTGATCATTGTATTGCTCTAGACATTGTCCTAGCCCTAGCATAACTGAAGCCTAATACATTACTGATCATTATATTGCTCTAGACATTGTCCCATAGCTGAAGCCTAATACATTCTGATCATTATATTGCTCTAGACATTGTCCTAGCCCTAGCATAGCTGAAGCCCTAATACATTACTGATCATTATATTGCTCTAGACATTGTTCTAGCCCTAGCATAGCTGAAGCCTAATACATTACTGATCATTATATTGCTCTAGACATTGTCCTAGCCCTAGCATAGCTGAAGCCCTAATACATTACTGATCATTATATTGCTCTAGGCATTGTCCTAGCCCTAGCATAACTGAAGCCCTAATATATTACTGATCATTATATTGCTCTAGCCATTGTCCCAGCCCTAGCATAGCTGAAGCCCTAATACATTACTGATCATTATATTGCTCTAGACATTGTCCTAGCCCTAGCATAACTGAAGCCCTAATATATTACTGATCATTATATTGCTCTAGCCATTGTCCCAGCCCTAGCATAGCTGAAGCCCTAATACATTACTGATCATTGTATTGCTCTAGCCATTGTCCTAGCCCTGAAGCCTAATACATTACTAATCATTGTATTGCTCTAGCCATTGTCCTAGCCATAGCATAGCTGAGGCCCGAATACATTACTGATCATACACTTACATATCTGTTATTGATGTCATCTTATTGGATTGTGATAAGGGAAGCAGATAAGAATTATATTCCTTACAGATTCAAACTGGTGTAAGGTCGAGCAAGAGCCTGCTCAGATATATATATATACAATCCAGATTCACTGAGACAATCATTACCAGTTTAGCAAACCTGTTTTATTTAATGCCACACCTCCATAGCTACAGCATGCAGTGTCAGAATCAAACTCCATCAGCCTTTCCTGTCAGTTATTAACCTCCTGCAGTTTTCTTTCCTTAGCTTTGAATCTACTACAGTCTTCTTGATCTTTCTCTCCACTATGACAACCATTTCTGGTTTGCATAAGCATGCTATACTTAATTACACGCTATACTTAATTAAAGAGGTGGACCCATTCATATTTTTATGGGTGAATTTACAGTGAATACAAACACACATACATACGCAGCAATACCAAGTTTTTCAACCAACTCTCTACTTCGCAACTCTCTACTTCGCTCGCCAAAATTACAGGATCACTCCAGCGCACCTGACTACCTTTGGGAAAGGAAAGGGGGCAAGAGGGGGGAAATGGCGCTGTTATAAATAATACACTGAGTAAATAAAACTCCTCATTAACATATTAATCAGAGGGAATACTTCTCCTATGCTCAGAATAATCTACCTGAGCGAGGCATTTATGACCTGACAAAGGCACGATGACCATGACCCAAGAGCAGCAGTTATGACCCAAGAGCAGCACTTATGACCCAAGAGCAGCACTTATGACCCAAGAGGGGCACTTATGACCCAAGAGCAGCACTTATGACGCAAGAGGGGCACTTATGACACAAGAGGGGCACTTATGACCCAAGAGAGGTACTTATGAGGTACTTATGACCCAAGAAAGGTACTTATGACCCAAGAAAGGGACCCAAGAGGGGCACTTATGACCCAAGGAGGGGCACTTATGACCAAAGGAGGCACTTATTACCCAAGAGGGACACTTATTACCCAAGAGGGCACTTATTACCCAAGAGGGACACTTATTACCCAAGAGGGCACTTATTACCCAAGAGGGCACTTATTACCCAAGAAAGGTACTTATGACCCAAGAGGGCACTTATTACCCAAGAAAGGTACTTATGACCCAAGAGGGACACTTATGACCCAAGAAAGTTACCCAAGAGACACTTATGACCCAAGAGGGGCACTTACATGTATGACCCAAGAGGGGCACTTATGACCCAGGGACACTTATGACCCAAGAAAGGTACTTATGACCCAAGAGGGACACTTATGACCCAAGAAAGATACTTATGATCCAAGGAGACACTTATGACCCAAGAGGGGCACTTATTACCCAAGAGGGACACTTATTACCCAAGAAAGGTACTTATGACCCAAGAGGGCACTTATTACCCAAGAAAGGTACTTATGACCCAAGAGGGACACTTATGACCCAAGAAAGATACTTATGATCCAAGGAGACACTTATGACCCAAGAGGGGCACTTATTACCCAAGAGGGACACTTATGACCCAAGAGGGACACTTATGACCCAAGAAAGGTACTTATGACCCAAGAGGGACACTTATGACCAAGAAAGGTACTTATGATCCAAGGAGGCACTTATGACCCAAGAGGGACACTTATGACCCAAGAAAGGTACTTATGACCCAAGAAAGGGACCCAAGAGGGGCACTTATGACCCAAGGAGGGGCACTTATGACCAAAGGAGGCACTTATTACCCAAGAGGGACACTTATTACCCAAGAGGGCACTTATTACCCAAGAGGGACACTTATTACCCAAGAGGGCACTTATGACCCAAGAGGGCACTTATTACCCAAGAAAGGTACTTATGACCCAAGAGGGACACTTATGACCCAAGAAAGTTACCCAAGAGACACTTATGACCCAAGAGGGGCACTTACATGTATGACCCAAGAGGGGCACTTATGACCCAGGGACACTTATGACCCAAGAAAGTTACCCAAGAGACACTTATGACCCAAGAGGGGCACTTACATGTATGACCCAAGAGGGGCACTTATGACCCAGGGACACTTATGACCCAAGAAAGGTACTTATGACCCAAGAGGGACACTTATGACCCAAGAAAGATACTTATGATCCAAGGAGACACTTATGACCCAAGAGGGGCACTTATTACCCAAGAGGGACACTTATTACCCAAGAAAGGTACTTATGACCCAAGAGGGCACTTATTACCCAAGAAAGGTACTTATGACCCAAGAGGGACACTTATGACCCAAGAAAGATACTTATGATCCAAGGAGACACTTATGACCCAAGAGGGGCACTTATTACCCAAGAGGGACACTTATGACCCAAGAGGGACACTTATGACCCAAGAGGGACACTTATGACCCAAGAAAGGTACTTATGACCCAAGAGGGACACTTATGACCAAGAAAGGTACTTATGATCCAAGGAGGCACTTATGACCCAAGAGGGACACTTATGACCCAAGAAAGGTACTTATGACCCAAGAGGGACACTTATGACCCAAGAAAGGTACTTATGACCCAAGAGGGACACTTACGACCCAAGCCACGAGAGGTACTTCTGACCCAAGAGAGGCAGTTCAGTGGTGCTGTGGACGATCCTAGAATCATCTATGAAAGTCGCAAGTTCAAAGTTCTTGCCTACTGTACCTAATCCCAGCCCTAACCAGTATGAGGTAGGTAAGAACTTTGAACTTTGGACATACATAGTTGATCCCGGAATTCAAATCCACAGCATCAATGGACATACATGTGCATAGATAAACAGATAGACATGATATCCATAGCTGATCCTAGACTGTAACCCACAACACCATTGGGCATACATGAATGCAGTAGAGACCTGAGGGAGGCACTTCCGTGCATTCATGCATGCCAACAGATTTCCATTTCACTGTTGAGAGACTACTTTTCTTTAAAAACTCATGAAAATGCATTCCAAGAATACACAAATAGCATAGTCTGAGCAATGTTAAGGTACCCTGTGATGAGTTATGATGACAAGAACAAGGTGGTACTAAAGAGATGAGTGAAGGGTCTCTAGAGCTTCTTTGGGTAAGGGTTTCTATCATACTCATAGCCAAGAGGCTAATATGAAGAGTAAACATAAGTAAACAAATACATGAGGAATATATTAAGTTGATTATAGTTTAGTAGTTAAAAGTCTAAGTGATGATAAGTGGTGTTGAATATAGTGCTTAAATTGTCCAAGAGAATTAGTTTCTTTAATGTAATTGGGGAGAGAGTTCCAGAGCCTAGTAGTAGTAGGGAAAAATGAAAAGTAAGCAGACTGAGTTCTGTATGGGATTAGCAGACAATCACTGGGGTGGAAAGATCGGAGGTTGTAGCAGGGAGTAGGTTGGCATGGTGGGAGATAGCTATGTTATTGTGAATAAGTTTGAATAAAAAGATAAGTTTGGCATTACGACGGCGAGAGGATAGAGATGGAAGATGAAGCTTAGTGAAGAGAATTGTAGTCCAAGGACCATTGTTAATTTACATGCAAAGTATTGTATTCTGAAGAAAGATGCAATGATTGAAGGTCCCAGAGAAAAGAACAGTACTCCAGATGAGGACGGATAAGAGAAGTGTAGAGGCAAAGAAGAGTAGAAGTGCCTGAATAGTTCAGTAGAAATGATGGTAGAGAAGACCAAGTAATTTACGGGTCTTGGAAGGGTCTTGGAAGAGATGTAAAAAATGTGTTTGTTCCAGGACAGAGTTGAAGAAAAGAGGATTCCCAGGTACTTGACCCAGCAATCATATGCTTTATGCATTCTCTGTAGAACTAATAAATAAAGTAACACAAGACATTCCAGCCTACGGAGCTCTGCCTCTTTGGGATACATTCAATGTGCATGTTACCTGGATGATTAGAAGGTTCCAGGTCTGCTATATCGACAGAAACTGGCTGTGATAGAGCACCTCTTTGGGTTAAAGAAACCTGTTAGCTCCACAGTGCAGGAGATATTTATATTATGCACTTCATTTGTAAACATGACTGGCAGAACTATCCCGTACCACCACACTGCACCCAGTTACCTTAGTAACACACCTGTTCAACTCAGACTCCCAGTTCCGGATGACAGAAAGTGGAACCAAGATCAGAAATGGCCCATGGCCTCCTGCATGCTTGTGCAGATACATCAGCAGCGATATTGACTATGGATACATATTATGCATGAGGAGTGTGTGAGAAAAGTAGCAAGAGTTAGTAGTTTTCTTTAACACAAAGAGATGCTCTATCACAGCCAGTAAATATAGCAGACCTGGACCCTTATAATCATCCAAGTAATATGCACACATCAAATATCCCAAAGAGGCAAAGCTCCATAGCTGGAATGTAACTCTTTTCTTGTGCTACTTTATTTATTATTTCAACAGAGAATGCATAAAGCATGAGAGAGCAGCTCATTTATCAGTATGACTTACCTGTAGTGTCTTTCCCAAGCCCATCTCATCACCTAGGATGCAGCCATGTCCAGCTGCAAGCTTCTCAGCTAGCCACTGCACACCTTTTAACTGGTATTGGTGGAGCAAGACATTTTTAAGTCCCCATTCTTCCAGTTTTACTTGAGTAATATGCACAGATTCTCTCTCCAGGGGGCCTAAACAAGATTCTTTGGCGACTCGCTCTGCAGCCATAGCCAATTAGAGCGCATCACAAGCCCTAGCTAAACTGCGCATGCCCAGTCGGTGATTATTCTTGTGACCCAACAAGGCAGGACTTTCTCCGGAAAGAAGTTGCTAGTGTGCTCTCGTTATTTGGTGTGCTGGCCTTCCTCGCTGGGAGAGATAGAAGGGAGTAGGTTAATTTGGAAGAAAGCTCCCTGAGGTTTAGCACATACAAGACCGAGCTAATATAGAGGTAACGCTTGGAGGCCGACTTTTACAGAACTTGCCATTGAACTGTATCTAGCAATCTATTTAGGCTTTGTCAATGGCACAAAAACTTCCCATCCGCTTCCAGGAGCATTTGCAGGTAGGTAATAGCGTCTTCCTTTAATACAGTATGCCCAGTACAGCTAACTAGCTACGTAAGTGTTATACTATGGGAGGGGTCAAAAGCTATAGATACCCTTAATCATATTATATCTGCTAGCTGTGCCTCTATTAATTAAAGCAAATTCTATTCATGGAGGGAGGTGGGTTGGGCTCATTAGAAATCTGTTTTGCCTCCATACAAGTAGGAGGGTGAAGTTGTGGGGGCCAAGATTGACAGATGACTACCTCTTCCTCCCCCACATTAATGCAGCTGCTTACTTGGCACATTCTAGTGAAATTGTCATGCCTATTTTTATCTCGTCATTGTAGCTCCAAAATGTTGGCATCAACGTGCAGCAGATTGGCTTTGCCACTCTCACCATGGAGTCCGATAAGTTCATCTGTATCCGGGAGAAGGTGGCAGACACTGCCCAGGTGATTATCATCGACCTGCTAGACTCCAACAATCCTATAAGACGTCCCATCACTGCTGACTCTGCAATCATGAACCCAGCATCCAAAGTCATTGCTCTAAAAGGTTGGGGAGTGTGCATGCCTTGTAATTGTCATGTGACCAGCCCTTGTGTATATCTAGACATATCCACACGAGTGCAATTACTTGCTAGCACATTGAAGTGTTGTATATGCCTGCATGAGAAAGGCCAATGTTACATGAACCACTTCTGTAGGGTTTTGCTGTCCATTTCTAGCACCTGTATGTGTCTTCAGCAGCCTTTTGTAGAGGGTGAATTAGTCTGTTTGCATGAATACTAGCACATCTGCATATGGGGGTATGGCATTTCTCACATCGTGTGATGTGACAAAGTGCCTTAATGTTACAGAAGAATGTCTCTTCTCGTCCACACTTTCTCTTCCTTTTTCCTTTCCTGCCTTTCTCCTTGTGTGTTGCTGCCTCTCTCTCTTCTTCTTTCTTGTTGTGTGTGGCTGTTCCCTCCTCTTTCCTCCCTTTTTCTTTCTGTGTGACCATCTCTCTTCCTTCCTCGCCCTGTGTGTGGATGGTCTCTCCTCTGTTCTTCCTGTGTCTGGCGGCTCTCTTCTCCATGTGGGTGGATGGTCTCTCCTCTTTCCCTCTGTTGTTCATGTGTATGGCTGCTCTCTTCTCCTTGCGCGTATCTGCAGCTGGAAAGAACCTGCAGATCTTCAACATCGAGATGAAAAGCAAGATGAAGGCACATCAGATGATAGATGATGTCATCTTCTGGAAGTGGATTAACCTCAACACCATCTCACTTGTCACTGAGACTACAGTGTATCACTGGTCCATGGAGGGTAAGAACTACATACAACAAACATCTTGTGTTTACAAGTGTGTTTTCTTGCAGAGTTGGTCCATTAATCTGTGACAGATGTGTGAATCTTGAATGTTAATAAATTTCATTCCTCAGCGTTGCTATAAACATTTGCCATGTGGTTTGTGAAGACTCTTCTAAACAGAAAAAAAGAAAAAGAAAAATTCTTCCTGTTTTTAATCCAACAAGAAAGTTTACCAACAAGACGGTGCTGTAAATCACAACTGCAGTATAAACATGTAACCCAAATGTAGTGGCACGATCAGGTATTAGCCGAAACTTGCTTGCATAGCTGTGTGTATGAGTGAGCACAACTGCAGTATAAACATGTAACCCAAATGTAGTGGCACGATCAGGTATTAGCTGAAACTTGCTTGCATAGCTGTGTGTATGAGTGAGCTCTCCTGCAGGCACAACTAGGCTATCACCATCTCATGGGGTTTGCCTTTAAAGGAAACCAGTTGTGAGTGTGTGTATCTGTGAGTAATAAGGTATGGATAATATCTTCCGGGATAGAGGTGGCATTTTTAGCTACCTTCTTCACATTAATAACCTTGCAAATGTGGGTGTGTCCACAAGGCCTTCACATTAATAACCTTGCAAATGTGGGTGTGTCCACAAGGCACATGATTTTGCAATGCTGCCATATTCCCACCTTGCCTCCTGGTTCTTTCTGCTTCTAGCAATTTTTGGAAAGTTTTGCAATGCTGCCATATTCCCACCTTGCCTCCTGGTTCTTTCTGCTTCTAGCAATTGTTGGAAGGTTTCTTGTGTTCCTGCTGCTGCATCTATGCAGCTTCCTGTTAACAATTTTTCACCTTTTACCTCTTACCATCCCTTCAATTTTATGTGGCTTGTTCGAGTTAGCAAGAAACGACCTCTGTGATCAAGAAAATGACTTGCAAGAAGACTACACATTACAATTCTAGACCATTTGTGTTTGTTTTGGGTGTAGACTTAACAAGCAATAGTTTTGTGTGGATACTGGAGGCCCCATATGACGAGGGTGAGGATACATATTATAGGTGGACATCTCAGGATGGTTCTGGGATGAACTGGAGTGTATGTGTGTGTGGAAATGTGTGTGGAAAAGACAACATCTTTTATTATTTTATTCTCCCCCCTCTCCTTCCTCTATTTCTTGTCCCTGTCTTTCCTTCCCCTCTAACCTTCTCTTTCTACTTTCTTGCTCTTCCTTCTCCATTGCCATCTTGCTCTCCCTTTTTGTCCAGGTGAGTCTCAACCACTGAAGATGTTTGACCGCCACTCCTCTCTGAATGGCTGTCAAATTATCAACTACCGTGCGGACAAAGCCCTCAAGTGGCTGCTGCTGGTGGGCATCTCTGCCGAGCAGCACCGCGTGGCTGGACACATGCAGCTCTACTCTGTGGACAGGCAAGTTAGCCAGCCCATCGAGGGGCATGCAGCTGCCTTTGCTCAGTTCAAGATGCCTGGAAATAGCGAGGAGTCCACTCTCTTCACCTTCGCTGTCAGGACACAACAGGGAGGAAAGGCAAGCTTTGTACTAATGCACGTCATGTTATATATCCAAGTAAAGGGTTTGTCAGTGGCGTTCGGGCTCAAAACGAGTTGCTTTGTTCATCTACCCATGCAAACTAGAGTGCTGTATTTTGCACTGCAGGAAATAGTCGTGGGCTTTACTGTTGTATGCAGCTGCAGCTTTATAAACTTCTATTTAGAGCACACCAGAGAACCTTAGGTTTTTACTAATGATATTCTGTAACATGCTACATATTTATATGTACACACTCACACCTCATATGTGCATGCATGATGCACGTGTACGTACATTGTCTGTTACTGATGGTGGTGTAAGTCTCTTCCCTCAGCTGCTTTTAACCCTTTCCCTTGTATTCTTCCTTCCTGTACATAGCTGCATGTCATTGAGGTTGGCTCTCCAGCGCAGGGCAATCAGCCATTTTCCAAGAAAGCTGTGGACGTCTTCTTCCCTCCAGAAGCTCAAACAGACTTCCCAGTGGCCATGCAGGTAACCACTCCTTATTGGTTAATTTAGCAAAACTGCATCAGTATAGGGAGGAAGGGAAAGAAGGATATTTATGACAGTGTTACATACATGCAATCTTATTAACACAATCAGCATGATTAGATGGGGGCACGCTGTCATTTTGAGGGAGCTTTTGTGCTTGTGTCCTCGCAGGTGAGCCCCAAGCACGATGTGGTGTACCTGATCACTAAGTTTGGCTACATTCACCTCTACGACCTGGAGACCGGCACGTGCATCTATATGAACAGAATCAGTGGCGAGACCATCTTTGTAACGGCCACCCATGAGGCTTCCAGTGGCATCATAGGAGTTAATCGCAAGGGGCAGGTGAGCTGCTGAGTGTTACTTGAGGAGAGCAGGAGGGAGGAGCAAGCTGGTGTGTGTGTGAGGTGTGTGAGATGTGTGGCACAGGCTGGCCGAGTTTCTTTGTGGCTAGATTGAATAGTAATTAGTGAATGCAGGAAGTGCTGTGGTCTGGGGGAATAGACATCTTCTCTGGGTCACTCTGGAGCAGTAGCCACATGTAAAAGAATTGTTGCCCTCCACAGTGCAACTTCATTCCATATGTGTGATCAGGGTTTCATTAGAAAATTGTCCAAGGGGGAGCAACTGGAGGAATCTGGAGAGGGGGCATGATGTCAAGCACTTACAGTGCAACTTCATTCCATATGTGTGATCAGGGTTTCATTTAGAAAATTGTCCAAAGGGGGGGGGGGGGGGGGGGGCAACTGGAGGAATCTGGAGAGGGGGCATGATGTCAAGCACTTATCAACATCAATAAGAATTTTAATAATACAATTTCCAGGGGGGGGGGCAGCCGCCCCCAAATGAAACCCTGGTGATAGTGTGCTACATGTGATGTAGTGTGATGGTGTACTGTGTGACGACATGTGTGCCACCTGGTGTGGTTCATGTGATGGTGTTTCCAAAATTCAGAATGACTATCTTGGAAGACCTACGTACAGCAATAGCCCTCCTATATCAATTTGACCCTATTTTAAATTACAGACGCCAAAACACACACACACACACATACACACATAACTTGTGTACAATAGGTCCATTCATATTACCAGAAGACTCAAAATTGCCCAATGCATTGCAGCAACTCATCTGTTTCTCATTCAGTAAAACTCCCAAATTGTTAAAAAGGTCGTCAAAACAATAAGCACACTCTGTGTCTGCGCATTTTGAGTCTAGCTTGGCTGATTCAGCAAGTGCTGCGCATTTTTAGTCTAGCTTGGCTGATTCAGCGAGTGCTGAGTCTAGCTTGGCTGATTCAGCAAGTGCTGCGCATTTTGAGTCTAGCTTGGCTGATTCAGCAAGTGCTGCGCATTTTGAGTCTAGCTTGGCTGATTCAGCAAGTGCTGCGCATTTTGAGTCTAGCTTGGCTGATTCAGCAAGTGCTGTGCATTTTGAGTCTAGCGGCTGATTCAGCAAGTGCTGCGCATTTTGAGTCTAGCTTGGCTGATTCAGCAAGTGCTGCGCATTTTGAGTCTAGCTTGGCTGATTCAGCAAGTGCTGCACATTTTCTCTACAAGGAAATAGTCTTGTTGGTGTACTGGAGACTTGCTCTTGTGACAATAGTTAGCTGCACAGAACAAATCAGGCAACTGCTTATGATGCATGTAGCTGTGTTGTGTGTGTGTGTACTTGAGTAATAAACTGTGTTGTGTGTGTGTGTGTGTACTTGAGTAATAAACGTGATAAAGATTGACATGTATGATTGGTTAGTTCTTGAGTTATCCAGTCACTTCTTGTAGGAGGCTGCTCGACTACAAAAGGGGGGCGGGAGGATTACAAGCAAACATGGATTGGCTTGTCAAAAAACAATCTATACCATAACCAGTCAGATGACCCTTTACCATTTAAACAGTATTGTAGTGCTCTTTAAATGATGATATAATGATGCAGGGTTTCATTTAGAAAATTGTCCAAGAGGGGGGGGGGGGCAACTGGAGGAATCCGGATATTAAGGGGGAGGGGGGGGGCATGATGGTTAAAGATGTGACAAAGTTTCCAATGAATTTTAATAATACAATTTCCAGGGGGTGGGACAAAAAGGTTCCAAGGGGGGGCAGTTGCCCCCCTAAATGAAACCCTGTGATGGATTCAATCCTTTTTTAAATGTTATTCTTGACAAGCCAATCCAATATAATATATTGTGTTCACTCAAATAGCAGTCACACATGGAATAGAAATTGCTCTCAAAAATTCAGTCCTCCAATTGTAGCACACCTATTTGATTACCACTGTACTGGGACCAGCACGCAGTCGGTAAATCTCGTGCACTAAATTGTAATGGCTGCTGAGTAATCCTGTGCTAGTGGCAGATCTGTGAAGGTGGATGGGTTTTTAGACGGAGGGATTCACTGCCTCGGAGGTGATAGGGTAGCAGCTCTAGCTGTTCTAGCCATTGCAGAAACTACTCGCCAGCTGTTGAAAGAGAGTGACCGTGATTGAGAGGATCCCATTTGCCTCCTTGGAAGAAGAAGATGACAAAGAGATTGAACAGAACGGACTGGCTGTTTTCATGGTGCTGCATAGTCGCAACCTGTAGCTTAATTAGAAGTTGTGGCTTATATTCAAGTGAATACGGCAGTTTAAATAGAAGCTTTATAATATCCTAGAGCTGGCAGTACAACTGCCTCCTCCCCACAACTGTGCCAGGGGCTAGTTCTATCTCTACTCCCCCACTCACCTCAGCTACTTTCAATTAACCTAGGTCTAGGCTTGTAACAATTAGCTAGCATGAAATTGTGGAGAGCAGTAATAGTTCTGGCCTAGATATTGGCTAAGTAGGGGCTCTGTCCTACAGCTGGCTATCCCTAGCTGCTGTGGCTGTAGCAATTGCTTCCAGTCTAGGCTTGGCACCATAACAGACACAGCATGGAAACTTACAAGGAGGGTTACCTACTACATGGTGTCTATGTCTGAGAGTAGATAGCAGTAATAGTTCTGGCCTAGATATTGGCTAAGTAGGGGCTCTGTCCTACAGCTGGCTATCCTGCTGTGGCTATAGCAATTGCTTCCAGTCTAGGCTTGGCACCATAACAGACACAGCATGGAAACTTACAAGGAGGGTTACCTAACTACATGGTGCCTATGTCTGAGAGTAGATGGAAAATGCAATGTTGGTGCATGTTCATTCCATAGTATGCTTGTATTTGTGTTGCCCTGTAATTATGTGTACATGTGCTATGTGTGATGCATGTATATGACAGTAAGTTATGCATGATGGTGTACTACATGTATATGTGTAGGTGCTGTCTGTGAGTGTGGATGAGGACAACATTATCCCCTACATCACCAGCACCCTCAGCAACCCTGAGTTGGCTCTGCGCATAGCTACCAGGAACAACCTGGCCGGAGCGGAACAACTCCTCGTGCACAAGTTCAATTCTCTCTTTGGCCAGGGACAGTTCTCAGAGGCAGCCAAAGTTGCTGCCAAAGCTCCCAAGGTGCGTGTGTAAGAAGGTTATTTGTCCTCCATTTCATGAAAGAAATTGAGAAGCATTGATCCATGCTCAGTTTCCATCATCCTATACCCCATACGGCTTATTACAGTATGTCCGATCTCACGCAAGCCTAACTATGTTGATCTAGCGTATGTGTGGTTGATCGGTGATACATTCGCGACCATATTTGGATGATTCCATCTTAATTAAAGCGAGTTTGCTGTGGCGTCCACAAGGTTTGCTGATACTAGCGCATGTGCTTACTGACATGCCCATATGATCAGGTTTGAAGCATGGACGTATGTGTACACCTTGAAAGCTGATTGTTAAAGCTGGCCGCTTATAGCATAGCATTGGTCAGCAAGAAGAGGTAGGCTTAACACTGGCAGCAGCTTAACACACAATGGTCATGTACAGGTGTGGTTTGTTTCTTGTTGGTGTGGAGGGATGGCAAACCATAAGAGTTCAGAAGGGAGTGCCGAATGCAGATATCACCTCTGCAAAAAAAATATTAGAAGTCAGCAATGGTGACTCTTGAGAAGGTGGAGACACGGCACAACTGGTGCTTAACGAATTGATAGATGCTCGACAGAAAGCACACTGTGCTTGATGTAGGTACCTGCTGAACATTTTGCGTGGCGGTATATCATACACGAATGCATTACACGAGGGGAGGACTTGTGAATTTTTCCTGTGTTAAATGACTGACAATTAGATGAACTAAGGAAGAAATTGCACTGGCTTGTACACGCCGTCAATTACAACACACATATTCATTAGCTACCTAGTTGTGCGTGCTATCAAGGGCTCGTTCTATTATTTTAACTTGCAAACCTGCAGTAGTCTGACATGCATGTAATCGATCATCAGATCTCTATCAGGTAACGCTGCCTTTGTTTATGTGATAATTCATTGTCTACTATTCCTTCCAGCTTTCCAGGTCAGTTATCTTCAATGTCTAGTTGGTTGTCTCACCAGTGTTAGCAGGTTGTGTACTCGCTGGTACCAAACCAGACTTACTGAGCCATTCTGATTGCAGACTCACACTCTGCATTTATGGTTGTATATGTTCATTGTACTGATTCATGTTCAATTGTCGGCCTGCGCATTACAATGCATTTATAAGTGAGCAAGTGCATGCTAATTGAGTAATGCACACTATGAGATAGTAAACAGTATGCGGTCTTAGCAAGGGCATGGTCTAATTGAGGATTACTGTATGTCGGTATGTAGCTGATGATGAATTATGATAGCTATTAAATTTCCAGGGCATTCTACGGACACCAGAGACGATCCAACGGTTCCAGCAAGTGCCTGCCCAGCCCAACCAGACGTCCCCTCTCTTGCAGTACTTTGGCATCCTGCTAGAGAGCAGCCAACTCAACAAGTATGAAGCTCTGGAGCTATGCCGTCCAGTGCTTGCACAGGGCAAGAAGCAGCTCATCGAAAAGTGGCTGAAGGAGGACAAGCTGGAGTGTTCAGAGGAGCTGGGAGAACTGGTCAAACAGGTCGACCCCACGCTGGCACTCTCTGTCTTCCTGAGGGCTGGAGTGCCCGGAAAGGTGGGCTGTAGTTGTGAGGGTGTTTGATGTGGTGCACATGTGTGATGTTGTTGTGTGCAGGTGATCCAATGTTTTGCAGAGACGGGACAGTTCCAAAAGATCATTCTCTATGCAAAGAAGGTTGGCTACACACCTGATTACGTGTTCCTGCTACGCAACGTGATGCGCAGCAACCCGGAGCAAGGGGTGGAGTTTTCCAAGATGCTGGTAGCCGAGGAGGAGCCATTGGCTGACCTCAACCAGGTGTGAGAAATATTCACTGGACTGTGTATTGTAGGCGGACTGTGTAGCACTCCTACTGTCTGTGCAACTGGCTACATTTTCTCGCTCTTGTATCTACCTTTTTATCATCTGTTCCAGTCATTTCATTCCTCTTGTACCTTTTCCTTTCTCCCCTCTGTCTCTTCTTTCCTCCTCCCCCCTGTCCTTCCACTCTCCCTCTTCTCGTCACCCCCACTTGTACATCTCTCTCTCTCTCTCTCATGTAGATAGTGGATGTGTTCATGGAGATGTCAATGGTGCAGCAGTGCACGTCCTTTTTGCTGGATGCACTCAAGAACAACCGACCGTCTGAGGCCGGTCTGCAAACCCGACTATTGGAGATGAACCTGATGACTGCACCACAAGTTAGTCCTCCCCCAACTCCACAAGCACTCGCACTTTTTACTTTGTATTAACCCGCTCGTTGTTCTACCCTATGTTTCCAATCCCTTCCTTCCTACTTCCACACACACACACACACACTCTTTCATTCTCTACATGCCTCGCAAATATCTATCTCCAGGTGGCAGATGCCATCATGGGAAACCAGATGTTCACACACTACGACAAATCCAACATTGCCCAGCTCTGCGAGAAGGCCGGACTTCTGCAGCGAGCTCTGGAGCACTACACAGACATCTACGACATCAAGCGTGCTGTAGTCCACACTCACATGCTCAACCCTGACTGGCTCGTGAACTACTTTGGCTCTCTCTCTGTGGAAGACTCCTTGGAATGTCTCAAAGCCATGATGCAGGCGAACATCCGCCAGAACCTCCAGGTGTGCGTGAAGATTGCCTCCAAGTATCACGAACAGCTCACCACTCAGAGCCTCATTGATCTGTTTGAATCCTTCAAGAGCTTTGAAGGTCTGTTTTACTTCCTGGGATCCATCGTGAACTTCAGCCAGGAGGGTGATGTACACTTCAAGTACATCCAGGTGAGAATGTGTGTTTGGTAGAGGTTTGCTTGTGCTTGGTAAAGGAGCACCAAGTGCACAAACTACAATGCAATGCATAGACTAGAATACATAGAGAGGGAGAGAGAAAGAGAGGCATTTCATTATCTGTCTCTCTCTCTCTGTGTGTGTGTGTGCGTGTGTTATTTTGGTGGGCTGCTTGCAAGACTGGTCAAATGAAGGAAACAAACTACAATGCAGTGCATGGACTAGAATACATAGAGAGGGAGAGAGAAAGAGAGGCATTTCATTATCTGTCTCTCTCTGTGTGTGTGTGTGTGTGTGTGTGCGTGTGTTATTTTGGTAGGCTGCTTGCAAGACTGGTCAAATGAAGGAAGTTGAGAGAATCTGCCGAGAGAGCAACTGCTATGATCCTGAACGAGTCAAGAATTTCCTCAAGGTAAGCAAGCATATATGCATGTAGAACATCGCTCCTTCCTTGCTCTCACAACATTTCTCTCTCCTCCATCATAAGATTGTATTGCTGTTTTTCCCTCGCAGGAAGCCAAATTGACGGACCAGCTCCCTCTCATCATCGTTTGTGACCGCTTTGACTTTGTGCATGACCTGGTGCTCTATCTCTACCGCAACAACCTGCAGAAGTACATAGAGATCTATGTGCAGAAGGTGAACCCGTCCCGGCTGCCTGTGGTGGTGGGAGGACTGCTGGACGTGGACTGCACTGACGACATCATCAAGAACCTCGTCCTCTCTGTGAAGGGTGCGTTCTCCACTGACGAACTTGTGGATGAGGTGGAGAAGAGAAACAGGTGAGGACATGTGCTTAGGAGAAGATGATTGTTGTGTGTGTGTGTTTTTGTTGTTGTTGTTCTTGGAAGCTTTTTTCCTTCTTTTCTCCCCAATAAGAGACATCAAGCAGTGGGTGGTGGGAAGGACTGCATGCAGAGTTCCCTATGAGGAGGGTGGGGGACAACAGAAATCAACCCTAGACCAGACAATTGGTTGTTGTTCATGCACACCAAACACTCCCCCCCCCCCCCCCCCCCCCCTCCAATTTATTCCAATTTATTTTACTACCCTGAAAACCTGGTTGGTGATGTACTGTCTGTGTGATTAGTGATTGTAGTAGAGGTGTGGTGGTGGTGGAGACTGCGTGTGTGTTTAGGTAGTGTGGTGGTGGTGGAGACTGCGTGTGTGTGTAGGTGGTGTGGTGGTGGTGGAGACTGCGTGTGTGGTAGGTGGTGGTGGTGTTGGTGATGTGCTGATGGATACTGCATGTGTGTGTGGTTTGTGATGGTCATAAAATGATGTGGTTTTTGCTCTCCATTTCTCTCTCTCAGGTTGAAGCTTCTGCTGCCTTGGCTGGAGTCCCGCATCAATGAGGGCACAGAGGAGCCCGCCACACATAACGCTATGGCAAAAGTCTACATCGACTCCAACAATAACCCAGAGAGGTTCCTGCGGGAGAACCAGTTCTATGATAGCCGCGTGGTGGGTCGGTATTGCGAAAAGAGGGACCCTCACTTGGCCTGCGTAGCCTACGAGAGAGGCCAGTGTGACGAAGAGCTCATCAAGGTAGGCAGTTGGAGAGCGCTGGGTGGTGGTAAAGTAGTGCGGCTCTGCAAGGAGGTGGAGGAGGGAGATGAAAGTGCACATAATACATGTTATGAGCACATGTGATAATGTTAGTGAAGGATGTGTGGCATAAGGAGGAGCTGCATATTTATGTGACCCAATTTGCAACACAAAAAAAACACCCCGTCTTTATTGCAATAAGATTTAAAAAATTAAAATTAAATAATGTTATAATAGGCAAGCATGATGTCTGAACTAAAAAACCTGTGAGTTCTAGACGGACAACCTTTGAGAAGTCAGCATTTGTTTCACACACCCCTTCCCTGGTTAGCAATACGGTGATCTTGCAAACGAGATGTTGCCAAGGAATATTAAGGCATTGTGTAATTGTAAAAGCAAAGAGAATCTGTAGGATTATTTTCAGCTGACATCAAATGTTCAAAGACCGAAGTATTTCAATATGAAATGCAGGCAATAAGAGGAATCTACAGAAGAGAAGCTGTTGGATCAGATTTTTTTCTCTTCTTGTGAGTGTAAGCTAGCATAGTCTTTAGTAGTAGCTTACGAAAGATAAACTGCCTCTTGTCGTTGCCTGTAACTGAACTATCCCAAGTCTGTGAATAACCAGGAATTGGAAGGCTAGTTCTCAAAAAGAAAAACATTCCCAAACATGATATGCATAGGAACTTGGTTTAGCTAAGCAAGCATGGTACATAGCTGATTGTTATCTCCTGATTTAGCTAGATGGAACTTTTGTATCTCCAGTCCAGTAATTTTAATGGAGTTTTCTTTTTGAAGCAGATCACCAACTTTTTGAAGCAGATCACCAAGACACTGGTAATTCAGTGATGTCGAGGAGGAAGGCTTGAAGCAGTCATGTTGGTCGTCTGGTCAGGGTGCTAGTTCATGACAGTTAGAGGGCTGGATTCTCTTCTGCATTGTCTACTCCACTCAAGTGCCTCACTCCTAGCTGTAGCAGCAGTGCGCACGTATTGTATTGCGTTTGCACTGGTGTTTGTTGTGCTCTATTGCTATTTTGTATGTTTATTGTCATTGTTGTGGTTGAGGTGTGGGATTTCCCCCTGAAGCTTGAGCAAACCCTCACCTTAGATCTATAATATACATGTTATGATTGTGGGTAAGAAGATCGTCTATGCAAGAGCTTCCTCCATTTTACCTGCTCGAAAAAGTTTTTTTAACAAGATGGTTGGGTTTATACACACACCCTCGTACATATGCACACAGCCACTGAGCTACTTCCGGTCTACTTCCGGTCTAACATGCAATTTAAAAAAAGAAGCTACGGTGTGGCATGCACTTTGACCCTAGAGCGGCAAGATTCAAACGTTCAACCAGTCCGCTTTTTGGCTGGGCCATACATACAGCTTCAGCACACATACTGTGGACCAATTATACACCAAACATTTAGGTGGTGAATTAATCGACCACACTACATTTAGGCAAGCAACCAGCATGACAACCAAGTTGCTTTTGGAAGTTACCCACATTAATTAAGGCTTCCCTTAGCAATGGTCCATAAATCCGGTTGAATAGAGGTCAACATTTGGGCTTAGCTACCACGTGCTTATAACTGCTTATAACTGTAGCTTTTGGGGGAAAGAGTTCCTCTGATGGTTCCTACAGAAAAGACCCCCAAAAATAGTTTGGAAGTGTACATTCCAACTTTAAAAAATGTTTTGTTGTTTTGTTTTGTTTTTGCAAGAAGACCAGTTTTCACAAATCTTGTCTCACATGTCTTAAATCTCTTCTTTCCTCCTCAAGGTGTGCAATGAGAACTCATTGTTCAAGAGTGAGGCTCGCTATCTGGTGAGCCGTAGGGACTCCGATCTCTGGGTGGTCGTGCTAAATGTGGATAACCAGTATCGTAGACAGCTGATCGACCAAGTGGTACAGACTGCGCTCAGCGAGACCCAGGATCCCGAGGATGTCTCTGTCACTGTCAAGGCTTTCATGACTGCTGACCTGCCCAACGAACTCATTGAGCTGCTCGAGAAGATTGTGTTAGATGAGAACTCACTCTTCAGAGATCACCGGTAAGTGTTGTGGTTCAACAGTCAAGGCTCTAGCAGGGTCCTATAATTCTTAGTCTCAAGCCCTGGTGCCCTAGGTCTCCTACAGTTCATTGGGTTCTAAATCGTTAGATGAGAACTCACTCTTCAGAGATCACCGGTAAGTGTTGTGGTTCAACAGTCGAGGCTCTAGCAGGGTCCTATAATTCTTAGTCCCAAGCCCTGGAGCTCTAGGTCTCCTACAGTTCATTGGGTTCTAAATCGTTAGATGAGAACTCACTCTTCAGAGATCACCGGTAAGTGTTGTGGTTCAACAGTCAAGGCTCTAGCAGGGTCTTAGTCCCAAGCCCTGGTGCTCTAGGTCTCCTACAGTTCATTGGGTTCTAAATCTAATCCTAGTAATCTCGCTAACCTGGCCTATGTATGTAATATCAGCAGTGATATGTGTGGTTGACTTCTTGTCTTGTCCTTCCTTTTCTTCCTCTAGAAACTTGCAGAACTTGCTGATCCTGACAGCTGTGAAAGCAGACAACACTCGAGTGAGCGAGTACATCAACCGCCTGGACAACTACGATGCGCCGGACATTGCCAACATCTGCATCAGCAGTGAGCTCTATGAGGAGGCCTTCTCAATCTTCAAGAAGTTTGACGTCAACACATCAGCCATCGATGTGAGTGCTAGAGGATGTGTAGGGGTGCTTGTAGGAATAAAACGGTGCGTGTTGTTGTTTTGGGATCAACGAACCAGAATGATAGAAGGTGGTTGAAGTGACAATTACCGGTATGTGTGTATTACTCTCTCGCGCTTGCTGTTCCTTACTGCAGGTTTTGATTAAGTTTGTACACAACTTGGACCGTGCGTATGAGTTTGCCGAGCGTTGCAACCAGCCTGCTGTGTGGAGCCAACTGGCTGAGGCTCAGCTGCAGAACAACATGGTGAAGGAAGCCATCGACTCATACATCAAGGCTGACGACCCTTCTACCTACACAGAGGTTATCCAGGCTGCCAACTCCTGCTGTGAGTGTGAGGGTAGGGAGGAAGGTGGAGGAGGGGAGGATGATTATGATGAGGGAAGGGGTTGATGAAAGCTATGTAGAGTGGCACGTTATAGAGAAGAGTTATATTTATCTTTTTTTCGTCATCTTTTCCTCAAACAGGCAACTATGAGGACCTGGTCCGCTATCTGCAGATGGCACGCAAGAAGACTAGGGAAACCTTTATCGAAACAGAGCTTGTATTTGCCTTTGCCAAGACCAACCGTCTGGCCGACTTGGAGGAGTTCATCTCCGGACCCAATCATGCCCAGATCCAGCTGGTCGGGGAGCGCTGCTATGAAGAGAAGATGTACGAGGCAGCCAAGCTCCTCTTCAACAACATCTCCAATTTTGCCCGCCTTGCCTCCACTCTTGTTCACCTTGGGGAGTACCAGAATGCGGTGGACTCTGCGCGCAAGGCCAACTCCACCAGAACCTGGAAGGAAGTGAGCGAGAGAGAAAGGGAAATAGAGCAATTTATTTTGTCTAAAACAGTGCGGGGTGGCTTTTTTGTTGTTGTTGTTCTAGTTTCACATCTTCTGTTCTGTGTGTTCCCCCAGGTATGCTTCTCTTGTGTGGACGGCAAGGAGTTCCGCCTGGCACAGGTCTGTGGTCTGCACATCGTGGTTCATGCTGACGAGCTGGATGACCTCATCAACTACTACCTGATGTGTGGCCACTTCAATGAACTCATCGCTCTGATGGAAGCCGCCCTTGGTCTCGAGCGAGCTCACATGGGCATGTTCACAGAACTAGCTATCCTCTACTCTAAGTACAAGCCTTCCAAGATGAGAGAACACCTCGAGCTGTTCTGGTCCCGTGTCAATATCCCCAAGGTGAGTGGAGGTGTGAGGAGGAGGGGTCGGGAAAATGGCAAGGAGAAGAGGGGTTTCCTAGCTGAGGAATTTTGCAGGGGGTACATTTTTTAAATTAATTTTTTGCCGTTGGATGTGCAGGTGCTGAGAGCTGCAGAGCAGGCCCACCTCTGGTCGGAGCTGGTCTTCCTCTACGACAAGTATGAGGAATACGATAACTCGGCCTTGACCATGATGGCCCATCCCACAGAGGCCTGGAAGGAGAGTCTCTTCAAGGAAGTCATTACCAAAGTCGCCAACATTGAGCTCTACTACAAAGCACTCCAGTTCTTCCTTGACCACAACCCTCTTCTCGTTAACGACCTCCTGGTGGTGCTAACCCCCCGTCTGGACCACACTCGCACCATCTCTTTCTTCACACGCTGCGGACACCTCAAGTTGGTTAAGCCGTACCTCCGTACGGTGCAAAGCAATAACAACAAGTCCGTGAATGAGGCCCTGAATATGGTCTTGATAGATGAGGAGGATTACGAGAGCCTGAGGAAATCTATCGACACGTACGATAACTTTGACACCATCGCCCTGGCTCAGCAGCTGGAGAAGCACGAGCTGCTGGAGTTTAGACGTATTGCAGCTTATTTGTACAAGAGCAATAACCGCTGGAGCCAATCTGTGGAGTTGTGCAAGAAGGATAAGTTGTTCAAGGTGTGTGCATGTCTGTGGGGTGAGTGGGTGGGCTAAAGTGCTCTTGTCAACATAATGCCACTGACAGCATTAAACGTGGCACTTACACCCTTTGTTGTTCAGATTGGCAATGTTATCACCACACACACACACACACACACATTGCCTACACATGAAACGGTATGGATTCTGCATTCACACACACACACATTGCCTACACATGAAACGGTATGGATTCTGCATTCTGGTAAATCTAACTCCTCATCTTCCTAAGATTGCTATTTTGAAATAGCTTACTTCCCCTTCTTCCCATATAGGATGCCATGCTGTATGCTTGTGAGTCCAAGAACACTGACATAGCCGAGAACCTAATTGCCTGGTTTTTGGAAATTGGGCGCTCAGACTGCTTTGCGTCCTGTCTCTACTCCTGCTATGACCTTCTGCGTCCCGATGTGATCCTAGAGCTGGCCTGGAGACACAACATCATAGACTTTGCCATGCCTTACCTCATCCAAGTCCTTAGAGAATACCTCACCAAGGTAACCACCAAGACACATCTGCAGTTGACTATCGCCGGGTTTCTATCATGTGATTATTGTGTGTGATTGAGTAGGTGGATAAGTTACAACAGGCCAATGCAGAGAGGGTGTCCGAGGAGCAGGAGCAACAGCCTCCGTCCATGATGTGTAAGCCATTCTTTCGTAGCCTCATGTATGCAAATGTGCTAGTAGTAACCGGTGCGTAAGTTAAGCAGCAGTGACCTACAACCTCTCCTCTTCTGCTTACGGCAGCACCATTGTGAGGATCCATGCCTGTTGCCAGTCCGTGTTCTCAGTTCAGAACTTCTCTCAAAGTATGGCTCCATATAGTATGCTCCACATGGTTGCCTCACACAACTGTCAGATTCAAAGTTGTCCACAGCTCGCACCAATTTTGGTCACTACCAAGTTTTAATACTGTCAATGTCGGAATCTCAATGTCGGAATCATCAAATATTTGGACTATAAACATTTAATGCTATAAATATATTAAGTGAATCTTGTTTTCCTTCCTCCTTGCCTCTCTCCAGCTGACATGCCCCTGATGATCACTGCTGGTCCTAGCATGGCGGGTGTGGTGCCACCAGGAATGGCTCCGGGCATGGCTGCCCACCCTGGGGGGCCTGGCTACATGCAGCAGCCTCCTGGCTGGCAGTCACAGTACTGAGGGATTTAAGAAAATACTAACTATTATATTATATTGACAAAATTTTACTAAAACATACTGTGTTGTTGATTGTTGATTGTGAATTGTGATAGATGTTTCAAATTCATAAACTAAAATTTATATTAACAAGCCACAAAAAGGGGGAGGGGGGGATGTGGCATGCTATATCTGTTGATAGCAGTATCTTTCCTTGGCACAGTCGTAGACCGTTTCAAGATAGGTAGGAATCTACCTCGTTTCCCTTACTCACGGGTCTAAAACTTTTATTTTATATATATATATAATGCCATTGTTTCTGTTGTCTCCACAAAATGCTGAGTCCCTTGGGACCAATGCCACCCCAGTGCATAAATAATGATGGGCAAGATGAATTTGTACTGTAATAAACGCTATAGACATACATATCTGATGTATGTTAAATGAGTTGTACTGCTTGGTTGTGGGGGGGAGTAATGAATCGGTCGCTCCTCTGCCAACACTTCGTTATGCACCGCCTACACACTTCCACCATCACTTGATTACTCACACCCTCACCTCCTTCCCAAGCAACAATGCCACCTTCCCCTCAATGCCCACCATCTCAAACTCGTCTAACCATATTCCAGCTCCCTCAATTTCATTCATTAATATTTTCTGTTCCCTTCCAAATTTATCTTCGATTAGAAAGTGGCCCACATCTTACACTTCCTTCCTGTCACACAACACATCTATCATGACTACACACTAATAGACCTGCTTGACCCTGTCCTGAACCTAAATATCAACCTCACTCCCTCATATCCCTGTAATGACCTTGTATACCTTTCTGCTCCATCACCTTTTGCCA
Source organism: Cladorhizidae sp. MBARI D1340-BT2 (assembly GCA_028752905.1). Lineage (NCBI taxonomy): Eukaryota > Metazoa > Porifera > Demospongiae > Poecilosclerida > Cladorhizidae > Cladorhizidae sp. MBARI D1340-BT2. The sequence continues at coordinate 43,043,652 of JAQNBH010000009.1, read as the reverse complement.
ACCTAGACCACTTACTGCTCATACACTTGACATCCTCCTCCCTCCTCCCAATCACAAACATTTTCTCTTCTTTGTCTTCACCTTCCATTGCCTCACTGACCCTAGCTCAGCATTCAGTTCGTGTTTCCTCCTCAACAGTATATACTCTTCCACCATCCTATCCCTCCATCCATTCTTAGCTTGTCTGCCACAATTTTCACCAGTCTGCCCACCTCCATCTTTGCAAGCCTCCTACCTTAAACAATTTTTACTCCTCCTCTCTTCCTCCGTCCCAAGTATCCCAGTACTGCCACTCCTGCCACCGTGTTGCTAGCCCCTAATAGGTTTATTCCTACTTTCAACTGCTAATTTCCTACAAGCAGTCCTGGCCACACTTCAGCAGCATTAGTGGGCGGGGCTGGAAGGGATAATTTGTGCCCTGCGCGTCTTTGCGGGCTAACGGATGACGTCATTCATAATAAAGATGGGCTAGACTAAAGTAGTTTAGCATTGCCATAAAGACGTTTTACTATGGGGCAAGAAGGAATGATGAAGTTTACTGTAAAAGGTGGTGTTATGGTTCTGTCGTCTTCATTTTGAGGCCACTAGCAGCTTTTCTCAGCACAATGGCTGCATCTGATACTGTGCAAAAGAAAAGAAATAACTACAAACTTTTAGATGACCCCGAAATAAAGAAAGGATCAAAGAAGCTGTACAGATTGAATGGTGTGTCCTACAGGCTGAATGGCAAAGATGTGGAAGGGGTAAGCTATGGGTTTTTTTAATATGGTGTGCTTCATTTAGGAAATGAACACACCCCCTTTTACCCTTGACCTTCTAAGCTTTTCACCCCTAGGACATCTCTTCTGAGTACCTCTCCTAGCTTTTGACCATGTATTTATGTGTTTTTCAATGACAGTTTCCACCATGTGATCCACCCAAGGATCCCAGAACTCAGAAAACTGTTCTTGGCCAAGCTATGGAGTACAAGCTGCCTAGATTCAAGGTGTGTGTGTTTGATAGCTAGCTAGAAGCTTACCCTGGGTGTAGAAGCTTACCCTGGGTGTAGAAGCTTACCCTGGGTGCTCCTATCAAAGTGCCATAGCAGGTTGTATAACCTCCTCTTGCTGTAACTTTGTCAGTGTGAACAATGTGCATGATATGGCAGTAGTATGTAGTGTGTGTCCATTATTATTCCAAACCCTCACTACTTAATCACATCTACTTCCCAGTACGACAAATTCTGGCAGGGAACCCCCCCAGAGCGAGACGTATTTGTGATTGGACTGAACGAGAGTGTGAAGGTTTCCCTCTTTAAGGAGGTGTGCGTGGGTCTGGGGGATATTCAAAACATCAAGAACCACCTGCATCCCAAGTCCAAGACATTCCTGGGTGCCTCCACTGTCTCGTTCCTCGTTAGAGGGGTAGGCCAAACTGCAGTGAAGGAGCTGGATGGGAAGATTGTGGGAGGGTGCTACTTACGAGCTGAGCTGGATGACGATGGTGAGTGGTGTAAAGGTTGGGTACAGTATGTGGACAAACTTAAGAGGTGTTTGTGTGCATGTTACTGACTTTGAATGGTGCATTGATGATGACCATCGGTACATCGGTACCAAGAATACACAGTTTTTCCCCGTTTTTTTCCCTGTTGTCCTGTTGCCATGTCTTCTTTACCATTGGGAGGTTCCTCTCCAAACATCAACACCCCTATAGCAATTAGAAGAGTTTGAATATCTCATTACAGAGAACTGTAGCGAGATATACACAAGGATCAGCCAACTCTTGCTGAATTTCTGTGCAAAAGAAGAGATAAAAGAGCATGGAGCAGAGTAAGAAGGACAAGAGAAAGTGGAAGGCATTCTTGAAGTGACTTGAAGGTTGGGTAGAATGAATGTTTCTTAGCAGGGCTGGTTAACCTTGACAGCAGAAACACAATAGTGTAGCTCCAGGTATTTTGTTGCAATTGTCTGCTATGTAAGAGTAGTTTTGTAGACCAGTGTATGCTCCTGTGTGCAAGTGTATGCTCCTGTGTGCAAGTGTATGCTCCTGTGTGCAAGTGTATGCTCCTGTGTGCAAGTGTATGCTCCTGTGTGCAAGTGTATGCTCCTGTGTGCAAGTGTATGCTCCTGTGTGCAAGTGCATGCTCCTGTGTGCAAGTGCATGCTCCTGTGTGCAAGTGTATGCTCCTGTGTGCAAGTGTATGCTCCTGTGTGCAAGTGCATGCTCCTGTGTGCAAGTGCATGCTCCTGTGTGCAAGTGCATGCTCCTGTGTGCAAGTGCATGCTCCTGTGTGCATGTGTATGCTCCTGTGTGCAAGTGTATGCTCCTGTGTGCAAGTGTATGCTCCTGTGTGCAAGTGTATGCTCCTGTGTGCAAGTGTATGCTCCTGTGTGCAAGTGCATGCTCCTGTGTGCAAGTGCATGCTCCTGTGTGCAAGTGCATGCTCCTGTGTGCAAGTGCATGCTCCTGTGTGCAAGTGCATGCTCCTGTGTGCAAGTGCATGCTCCTGTGTGCAAGTGCATGCTCCTGTGTGCAAGTGCATGCTCCTGTGTGCAAGTGCATGCTCCTGTGTGCAAGTGCATGCTCCTGTGTGCAAGTGCATGCTCCTGTGTGCAAGTGGATGCTCCTGTATGCAAGTGTCCTGTGTGCAAGTGGATGCTCCTGTGTGCAAGTGCATGCTCCTGTGTGCAAGTGTATGCTCCTGTGTGCAAGTGCATGCTCCTGTGTGCAAGTGTCCTGTGTGCAAGTGTATGCTCCTGTGTGCAAGTGTATGCTCCTGTGTGCAAGTGTATGCTCCTGTGTGCAAGTGTATGCTCCTGTGTGCAAGTGTATGCTCCTGTGTGCAAGTGTATGCTCCTGTGTGCAAGTGTCCTGTGTGCAAGTGTATGCTCCTGTGTGCAAGTGTATGCTCCTGTGTGCAAGTGTCCTGTGTGCAAGTGTATGCTCCTGTGTGCAAGTGTATGCTCCTGTGTGCAAGTGTATGCTCCTGTGTGCAAGTGTATGCTCCTGTGTGCAAGTGTATGCTCCTGTGTGCAAGTGTATGCTCCTGTGTGCAAGTGTATGCTCCTGTGTGCAAGTGTATGCTCCTGTGTGCAAGTGTATGCTCCTGTGTGCAAGTGTATGCTCCTGTGTGCAAGTGTATGCTCCTGTGTGCAAGTGTATGCTCCTGTGTGCAAGTGTATGCTCCTGTGTGCAAGTGTATGCTCCTGTGTGCAAGTGTATGCTCCTGTGTGCAAGTGTCCTGTGTGCAAGTGCATGCTCCTGTGTGCAAGTGCATGCTCCTGTGTGCAAGTGTATGCTCCTGTGTGCAAGTGCATGCTCCTGTGTGCAAGTGTATGCTCCTGTGTGCAAGTGTATGCTCCTGTGTGCAAGTGTATGCTCCTGTGTGCAAGTGTATGCTCCTGTGTGCAAGTGTAAGTGTCCTGTGTGCAAGTGTAAGTGTCCTGTGTGCAAGTGCATGCTCCTGGGCTGTGTGCAAGTGTAAGTGTCCTGTGTGCAAGTGTATGCTCCTGTGTGCAAGTGCATGCTCCTGTGTGGAGGACTCATCTAGGCAATGGTAGCACCAGATGGAGAGAGTTTTTGTGGCCTAAACAACAAATAAATGCAGTCAAAGGAAGTGTGTGTTTGTGTGTGCTACTATGTATTGTAAGTTGTGCCGTGTTATGTAGGTTATGTGCAAGTATGGTGTGATTTGTGAGTAGAAATGACCATCTTGTTTACCCTCAGGGGAGCACTTAAGGAAGTATATGGAGGTGGTTCTGAAGAAGAGTGGTCTGGACAAGAAGACAACATCATTGGCTGCCAGCAAGCAGTATCACGCAGCGGGTGGGCTGTCGGGGGAAGGAGGAGGTTCTATCAGCGATTCTGATGGGATTCACACAAGATCCAGCTCCATAACAGAGAGCGCCTGTGATCTCAGTGAGTCTGAAGTTGAGGGAGCTGCTCCCTCTGTGACCACTCCTCTCACACCCACCACGTTCAAGGCCGAACCCTTCACAAAGCCTGGCGAAGGTGGTGGCAGCTTGCTCTACCCATTCTCTAGCCTGCATCTCTTGGCGGACCCTCCTGCTACCCCTGAGGCTGCTGGTGGTTTCAGCTCACCCATGTCCTTCTCGTCCCAAACCCCGGGGAGTATTGACTCTGGTATTTCTATCAAAACACACTCGACTGCTATTGTCAGTCCTAGCGACCCTCGATCTGCAAAGTGGGCGTCTTTTAACCCTTCCTCCTCCTCCTTTCCTCCCCTCCCACCAGAGGAGAACGCCCCGCCCTTACCACCGTCACCTCTGGATGATGAAACTCCTCCTCCATTACCCCCGCCTCTCCCTCCAGGTCCCGTGGACAATGTGTGCATAATAACCAAAGGTGGAGAAGAAGGGATAGAAAATATTACCTCCGATGAGGAGGGGGGGAACAAGGAGGGGCCCACCACTCCTCCTATACCCGTCTCCCCTCCTCCTCTTCCCATGGCCAGTACCGTCTCCCCAATATTTAACCCCTCGCTGGGACTACAAACACTCTTAGCAAATGGAACACGTTTCGGAGGTGGAGGGATCAAACCTTCCGCAGTGCCGTATGTGGCATCGACCTCACCCAGACCAGCATACGAACTGGAAGTGGAAGAAATATCTGGTGATGAATCTCCCGTGATGGTGTTCTTTGAACCATTGCAGGTGGAGAGTATATCAGATGATGATGATGAGGGCGTGGCAGAGGGGGGTGGAGCCGACATGGACATATCCGACAATGAAAACGACCAGGACAATGTAATTGAACTCAATGTTGAAACAGCACCTAGAATATTTCCCGTTAATATGGGTGTAAACCCGATGCTGGGGCCACACCTACCTTTTCATATGCCACACCTCTCCTTCATCCCAGGACCTCCGTCCAACTACTTTCCTCCCCCTGCTCCCCATCTGCCCCCTCCACCACCACCACCACATCTGCCCCCAGGTTACTCCATCCACCCCCCTCACAGCTTCCCCCCTCACATACCAATATTCCCATCTATGGAGGGACATAAACACTCTCCGGGGAGTCAACAAAACTCGCCCTCTTCTCATGCACGCAAGCGTGATGATGCACGTAGACGCTACGACTCACCTCCGCAACATTTCATCAAGGACCATCACATCACCCGTCACCCGAATGGTTACATCGGGAGTGTGTCCCGCTTCCCTCCGAGCCGCAGCTTTAGCAGGTCAAAGGTGCTGCGTAACTTCTGCTCGCCGACGAGCCTGACAGAGAAGATCAGTCAGGACGTCCTGTTCAAGGCCTTTGAGCAACTCCGCCTCATCCTCCATAATGACGTTAACAAGAAGATTGTGGAGAGCTCGGCCTATCCTGTCTTAGAAGAGCATTGGGAGAAGAGAGAGAAGGAGGTGAGTCCAATGGGAACCAGTTCTCCCTCGAGTTTTGTGATGCGGTAGCTATTTGTTTGTGGATAGATTTTTTTTTTGCAGGGAGGGCAGTTGTACCTCGGGCAATCCCAGGAAGTCCAATACTTTGTTGCCCACATAATGCTGGCCCTTACCACCATAAGATAGGAAGGGGCTTTAAACTGCGCGGACATCCATAGACGACCGTAGTTCATGGCATTGCAGGATGTATAGGCACCTTTGTTGTCCCCAATAATTTATTCCTTGAGTGGTTGCTTTAGAATGTTCTTGGCACTCACTGTGCATCCGTCGTGTCTAGAAACTTGTGCAGAAGTCGGAGATCTCTGAGCGAGGTGAGGGGAGGGAGGAGAAGGCTGTGGAGCCTTATCGGAGCATGATGCCTGGGATGAAAGAAGGAACGACCGGCACTAAGGTGGGGACTGGTGGAGAAGTGAGTAGGATGGAGGGAGAGAGCGAAGAGGAGGAAGAGGAAAAACCAACCCTCCCTACTCCGAGGAAGCGGTTACTCAACTTCAAGATCCCCCTGCTGGGGGGTCAGAGGAGAGACCAGCAAAAACAACTGTCAGTTGTTGCCCGAAGACGTCTCTTCAATGGGGACCCAGGAGACAGAGGTGTGGATAGCTACACATACAAAACAAGCTGCCATAAAAAAAATTAATTTTTTAAATATTATTATACTATTGTTGTTTTCATCAGAGGATGAAGATTCCGCAGCCAAGGCTCAGTCCGCGAGACAAGGCCGGGGTTACTATTCCGATATCAGCAGCTCAGAGGATTTCAGCTCCGAAGAGGACGAGGAGGAAAGGGAGATGTTTGATTCTTCAGGAGTGGAGAGTGAAGATAGATTCTCCAGTGAAGCTGACAAGAGCAGGTAAACTCACATATAATAATGACAGGGTCCAACAGGAAGAGCTAACAATGAAATACAGGGACACAAGGCAGTTATTAGTCCTTTTTATCCCCCATTGGATAGTTTTACAAAGTGTGTCTACAGACACTTAGTATGCCAAGAGTTATTGCTAGAGTATACTGTACACTCTGCCCGTTTGTTTCTGGATGAAGCGAGCTGCACACCAGCGGAGGTGAACTGTGTTGCGGCAAGTCCCTGTAAATGGTGGCCCTTTTGTGTGGGTGGTTGTGTATTGTATTACAGTTGCCTGTCCAGACTAATATGAACTTCTTCCAGGGCTACTGGGATACATGCTTATGGTGAGAAAGGTTCTTCTTGGCTGTTATCAGAAACCAGCTAATGCTCTTGTGGACAGTCCAGGGGCGTACCCAGCATAGAGCGCTCGGAGCGCGCACCCCCCCCCTAGAGTACAGAATGCAAAAAAGGAAAAAGAAGAAAAAAGGTGTGGCCAAGAGTAATCCACATGCGCGCATGCAGTAACTAGAGAGCCACCTCGTGTTCCATGACAGAAGTTCTCAAGCTAGCTCAGTGACTGTGTGGTTGATTTTTGATTTGAGCTGCCAACTATACATCTCAGCAGAAATGCCACCGAAAAAGAAGCAGAGAATTACACTTTTTGACTATTTTTTAATTGGTGCCAGCCATTCTGACAAATTGGTTTTCCGCATGCAGCAATACACTTCATTGAGCTATATACTATTCTATTTGGTTTTGACTACAAAGAGAGCACCCCCCCCTACCCCCCTCTCTAAATCCTGGGTACGTTCCTGTGACACCTTTAGAGCCCAACACAATAGGTGTGAAGTCATTTAACCCTCGTATGCACAGCCAACTAGCTCTACTTCAGTGACCTGATTTTTTCTTCTGAAGTGATTAGTACAAGATGAAGGGGTCTAAGGAGTCTTAATTCACTGTTTCCACACACCTAGTTGAACCTGTAGATTGTGATGGTTTTCTATATAAGCATGCTCCTGGCTAAAGGCTGGTTCACAACACGACGCAAACAGCGAACGTCGATGCGACGCGTCCTAAAGCATCGTGTGAACCATGTGCGTCGCATTCTAGCTTTAGGACGAGATGTGACGCGATGTTTGGATAGACTCGAATTCTATTTTTGCGTCCAGGTGTGAAACGTCCTCATCCGTCCAGCTAATCTTCTTCATCGCATGTGATTTTGTCAGCCTACGCATTATTTAGAAAGCTACATTAAGCAGTTAAGCAGAGTTTCTAAGCAATGGATGTGCTCCTCGTAATCGTCGCTCTCAGAGCTGTCGTCGAAGTCGGATTCCCAAGTATTCGAATATTTGCCATCTTCAATAATGAGGGTCGTAATTACATTCACAATGCACGTCTTGAACAACATTGTTAACCATGAGGATGTGTTAGAAAGCTTCTTTTTTTTTAGAACGCTTGAGGACACGACGCGTCAGAAAAAGGATATATTGTGAACAAGCCTTTAAGCCTTCTACTTATTTGTTGTTTGACATATCCTATGCCGACATGAGAAGGCATTTGCATGTGCAGCTGTTCTTGTTTAGGCAAGCTCTTACCTCTGGGTTGGGAAGCACCCTCCATGGAAAGGAGGAAGTGATAATGATGATAAGGGCATAAAGCTACTGCCAGACCTCCCAAAACAATCTTTCTCGATTGAGTATGTGTTATCGATGTCTTTATATACAAGCCTGCTTTACTACAGCAGAGCTTTCTGGTGTGTGTTGAGCAGAGTGTTGTGCCAGCTGTTGCTAGGCTGGCAGTGCCCACGCAAGTGACGAGGCACAGGCAGCTAACCTGGCGCTGTTGTGGGTGTGGCTGACCATGTGTTGAGGACTACGTACACAGGGTAGCTAATCCCAGAATAATCAAGCCTGGAAGAAAAAACTTCTAACTTTATTCTAACTAAGCAGTTTCTGTGTGATATATAGCGATTGTTTTTCAAGGAGCTAAAGTTTCAAGGATTGCTATAACCGAATTGTTTTGCGAATTGTTTTGCAGAATAATTTTCGAGGTTATTACAACCTCTTACCAGACTTTATTATTAATTAGAGGACACAATTTTCGCATCCAGGATCAAGTCATAATAATAATAATAATAATAATAATAATAATAATAATAATAATAATAATAATAATAATAATAATAATAATAATAATAATAAATAATAATAATAATTAATAATAGTAGTAGTAGTAGTAGTAGTAGTAGTAGTAATAATAATAATAATAATAAATAATAATAATAATAATAATAATAATAATAATAATAATAATAATAATAATAATAATAATAATAATAGTAATAATAATAGTAATAATAATAATAGTAGTAGTAGTAGTAGTAGTAGTAGTAGTAGTAGTAGTAGTAGTAATAATAATAATAATAATAATAATAATAATAATAATAATAATAATAATAATAATAATAATAATAATAATAATAATAATAAATAATGATGTAATTTACTAATGTAATAATATAGTAATAATAATTATAATACAATAAAAGATTATAGAAGATGATGTACTAATATTGTGAGGGACTATTCTTCTTCATGTGGCGGTCGGACTCCTCACTTGTCTACTGGTCTGGTTCAACTCTTATTCACAATCACAACATATGACCACACACACCAGAATGACAGAGTGAGCTGTTTGGCCACCTTTTATAGGTGGACAAACCCCTTACAGCACGTAATATTCTACAAGTGCTAGCTGACCAATCTGGTAACTACACATTCACAGCAATCAGCTGTTCTACATTAATTCTAAGTGTGTGGGTTTGTACTACATAGTTTAACTCTTCTATTAATGTTCTGTTTGCCTTGACTGTCAGGTCTCGGATTTCCCTGGAGCTCTGCAGCCCTTTAGTGGCTGCAACCATATGGTGGCTGCTGGTGGCTGCTGCAGCCCTATGGTGGCTGCATGGTTGCGGCTCCCTGACAAGTAAAATAAACGATAGTAGAAGATAACAACAAATTGCAACTTGGTTCTGCAAGCCCTCTTGCTTTCCTATCCCCCAGGACAGCTTCTTTATACCTTAAGATGTTCTTGGCTCACTCAATTTCTCTGTCTTTACGAGGTCCTTTAGTCGAAGCTAAAGATCTCTGAAGGCGGCACCCAAAATGCATGCAGCATTGGCCTGTTGGAGGTTACAGGAGGTAGGCTGTGGCATTCTCCTAAGTTACTGTTCTTTCATGGTGACTAAGTCCAAGGATTCTTTTCCAAATGCACTTGAGGTTTCTATGGTGCCTGGGATGAAGCAATAAACCTTGAGATGGTGGCATCTTTACCTTCTTCCTCTTCCCTGCGAATGCAACTTCCCCAGCCTCACAATGCTGGTGTCTGGACACGAGAGATCCTAAGCTAATGGTTTGCCAAACTTCCGTGGGGCTCTTCTGACTGGATCTGGGTTGCCATCTATCAGTTTGAGCCTGACCCCAAGGTTCGAGGTTGGCCTCAGTACGATGCTGTGCGTGGCAGGAAAAGGGGCCGGCACCCTTGACACAGCTGCGCCTGTGAGTGTGGTTGTACGGAGAGAGTTGAAGCTCGACTTGTAGGTGTGGCAAGTTGCCTCACCACCATGAATATTGCATCTCTGGTAGTTACCCCAAGCTGTGCATGCACACAACGTGAAGTGATCATGTTGTCCTTTATTATAGTTGTGTTTGTGTGTACATGGTATCTTTATCCAAACTAAAGAATCATGAAATTTCCACCTTCCCCCTCTAATACAACCATGTCTTGTTGGAGTAATGCTCGAGTCAGTGGAAGAGGAGAATCCTTGGCTGCATGCCGAGCCCCTGCGTTGGGAATGGAACTCAGGACTGCTCATGCTGGTAGGGGAAACATCCCTCCTGTGAGCCAGTAGAACTGCAGGACTGCTCATGCTGGTAGGGGAAACATCTATCCCGTGAGCCAGTAGAACTGCAGGACTGCTCATGCTATCTGGTAAGGGAAACATCCCTCCCGTGAGCCAGCAGAACTGCAGGACTGCTTATGCTGTCTGGTAAGGGAAACATCCCTCCTGTGAGCCAGTAGAACTGCAGGACTGCTCATGCTATCTGGTAAGGGAAACATCCGTCCCGTGAGCCAGTAGAACTGCAGGACTGCTCATGCTGTCTGGTAGGGGAAACATCCCTCCCGTGAGCCAGCAGAACTGCAGGACTGCTCATGCTATCTGGTAAGGGAAACATCCCTCCTGTGAGCCAGTAGAACTGCAGGACTGCTCATGCTGGTAGGGGAAACATCTCTCCCGTGAGCCAGTAGAACTCAGGACTGCTCATGCTGGTAGGGGAAACATCCCTCCTGTGAGCCAGTAGAACTGCAAGACTGCTCATGCTGTCTGGTAAGGGAAATATCCCTCCCATGAGCCAGTAGAACTGCAGAACTGCTTATGCTGTCTAGTAAGAGAGATAGAAGATGTTCCTTCTGCAGGAAGGATCTATAACAGTATATATATGGGGTTTCCGGTAGTGCATTTCTTTTTGGGTATCTTTTGCTAATGCATACAGGTGTCTTCTTCATAAACATAAGTTAAAAATACGATATAAGCATCTGTAGGTATATTTAAGGGCAGTTCATCATCTTCAACATTTTCTCAAATGTACACAGAGCACTCTTATTTTTATCCCCCCCTCAAAAGTAGATGTTAATGATCTCAGATTAGATTTTATCTGGACATGAAAATGGTCAAATATTCACTTAAAACAGCAGTTGTTGTACTAGTCAGATGTGCAGTTCAGCTTCATGTTAATAAAATATGTTTAGAAAAAACAACTAGGCGATGAGTTGTGCATACACGTTTTGATAACATTCTAAACCTGTTTGTGGTGGACCCAGACATTTATAAAAATGGCAGAGAGCAACTGTGTAACATGTTATTCGTGCAAAGTAAAATGTGTGTGCATGTTCTTTCAATAGTTCTTTGTCTTTTAAAAGAAGTTTGGCATGGCCATGCTTGAGCGTGTGGTGCACAGCATTTTGGCGCTTCAGCAACTGCTGGCGTGTGGGGTAGAATTCGCCACAGACTTTGCAGGTGTGCTTGGGGGCAGTAGAATTTGCAGCTGCCATCCTTTTTCCCACCATGTACAAGATGTGTGTACCACCATCAGCCTGACTGGCTGCTGGAAGGGGGAAGCAGGAAAGCTTAGAACCTTGAATACTGTCGTACACTACACGTGTTAATATTATAGCTGGTGATGTACTGGTAGTGTTTACAAATCTATAGTCAAGTATATTCTAGAGGTGCAGTTCCTCCTATACACAAGTCTTCCTAATACAAATAAAAGGCAATTTTGAATATGTTTGAAGTGACTTAATGATGTCATCCCTGCACTTGTGCCGTTAACCGTCTGATGCCACTTCGCGTGCTCATCTGCCGCTGTAAGGGTCGGCCGGTGCAAAGTAGCTTCAGGCAACGATAATGACCAGGATGATTTGGGGCCGGACAATAGTTGCCATGCTTCAGTTGCAAAAACAAGTCGTTTCCGAAAATAGTCATATGATGTCTACGTCCACATGATCAATATAGAACTTGTCCAGGACTGGCCGCAGCTGCTCTCCCGTCTTCCTTTATGCGGGTTAGATTTGTGGCAAAATCTTTTTATTACTGCAGTGTAATTGTCACTATCCCCTCCTTTATCGCATTTCTATAGTGTTGAAAAGCGTATATAACCCCCCTTCCCTTCCCTTCCCTTCCCTTCCCTTCCCTTCCCTTCCCTTCCCTTCCCTTCCCTTCCCTTCCCTTCCCTTCCCTTCCCTTCCCTTCCCTTCCCTTCCCTTCCCTTCCCTTCCCTTCCCTTCCCTTCCCTTCCCTTCCCTTCCCTTCCCTTCCCTTCCCTTCCCTTCCCTTCCCTTCCCTTCCCTTCCCTTCCCTTCCCTTCCCTTCCCTTCCCTTCCCTTCCCTTCCCTTCCCTTCCCTTCCCTTCCCTTCCCTTCCCTTCCCTTCCCTTCCCTTCCCTTCCCTTCCCTTCCCTTCCCTTCCCTTCCCTTCCCTTCCCTTCCTCCACATACGTGTTTTTTTTTAACACTTGGGACAATGTTGAGATATTTTTTAACCAGCCCTTAGCCTGCATCTACATTTGTCAATAATTTGGCTGGTAATGAAGGAGCCGGAGGCTGGAGTACAGTTGTAGCAAGTGTGCATGCAGGACTTCCAAACCACGCGGAGAGCATGTTCTGATGAGGGCCAGGCCCCGAGGTTGCGGGTCAATTGTTATCCAGGCTCCCACCCTAGCGCACCATTCTCTTCCCTGACTGGTGACAATCTTTCTCGAGGTCCAATGCCCTTCAGTCAACGCTGCAGTCGACTAGCTTCATTTGATCCACAAGGTTTGGCTGTCAGTCAGCTAAATTGTTGTGAAGTGAAGTTGAGTCATTTCTTAGCGACCAGGTGAGATGTGAGGATGGAGGAAGCGACACAGTTTAATGGCATCCACGCGACACATTGCTGCACCTATGCTATGCAGGGCTCCACAGTTCTGGTTGGTTTGCAAGAAGGAAGTCTTTGTCCGAAAGAAAGATAATGATCCAAAAGCTGCTGGATTCTGTCCAGTTTATTCTGTAAAGTCAAAGCTTCCGATAGCTTTGTGGTCTTGTAGTAGCTTGTGACAGCAGTCTATGCTATCTCTAGTGGCCTCTTGTAGTGAATGTAGTAGTAGCAACTACTCCCTACAAGGTGCTGTATTATAAACTACATGTGAGCAAGTTGCATTGGGGGTCTGTCTGTGCACCAGGCTGCTGCTGCTCTCACCCACTAGGCTTTGTGTTGGTTGCAGAGTGGACTACCTGGATTGGTTAGGGTGTGTGTGTGTGCTGAGGTGTAGCAGGGTTGAGCCTAGCGCTGAATTAGCAGCTAACCACAGTCCACAGGGTAGGTGAGAGGTTTGCACTGGACTGGTGAGGTTTTATTGTTCCATTCCATACACTTTTTCCTTTCTTCTCCCTTCCAGTGGAGAGGACCACTTTGATTTCAATGATGTCTTTGGGTCGGATCTTAGCAGTGATGATAAAGATTTTGAGAAGTTTCTGGAGGACTCCAAGAAGAAAAGGAAGAAGGCAAGAAAGATAATAAGTACAATTAGCAGTGAGCCCTCTGAAGATAATGTCCTCACCTCCAAGACTTGGGGAAAGCCCAAGAAAAGAGGACGTCCTAAAAAGAAACTAAAAATTGACAAAGAGGAATCATCTGTGAAGAAGAAGGGTGTGGCTCGCGAGAAGGGTTACATGAAGAAGCTGGTGAGTGTCGAGTTATCGGAGGAGGAGGAGGAAGTCGAGATCCCTACCCCACCTCGCAAGCCTCGCTTCAAGTGCAGGATGTCCATCGTTGAGGCGGAGGTTTTGAGTTCCTTCCTCAAGGCAGGACTGGACAGTGAGGATGTACAAATGTTCAAACTAGCCATGGCCAGGCTGAAGGGCGATGGGGACCCGCTGGTGGACGGCATACCCTGGGGTCACTACCCTCACAATATCCTTTTGTAATGAATTAATGTTACTAGAGTGGTGTGTTTGGGGCATGAAGAAGAGTTGAGGCATGAAGAAGAATGTGTTCATGGAGTTCGACATTAGTTGTTTCCCGTAGGATGAGAATGGGTGGGCGTGTAACGAAGTCACAGTGACACCATTAGAGTCTTGTGAGAGGTGAGGGTCAAGGCCATGACTAGTGCATGGAATATACCCAGGCTAGTATCCTAGGCTACCATTGTTGATATACCTAGGCTAGCATTGTTGATATTCCTAGGCTACCATTGTTGATATACCCAGGCTGATATTCTAGGCTAGCCTTGTTGATATACCTACATGTAGGCTAGCATTGTTGATATACCTAGGCTACCATTGTTGATATTCCTAGGTTGATATTCCTAGGCCAGCATTGTTGATATTCCTAGGCCAGCATTGTTGATATTCCTAGGCTAGCATGTTGATGTTCCTAGGCTAGCATTGTTGATATACCTAGGCTACCATTGTTGATATACCTAGGCCAGCATTGTTGATATTCCTAGGCCAGCATTGTTGATATTCCTATGCCAGCATTGTTGATATTCCTAGGCCAGCATTGTTGATATTCCTAGGTCAGCATTGTTGATATTCCTTGGCCAGCATTGTTGATATTCCCAGGCCAGCATTGTTGATATTCCTAGGTCAGTATTGTTGATATTCCTAGGCCAGCATTGTTGATATTCCTAGGTCAGTATTGTTGATATTCCTAGGCCAGCATTGTTGATATTCCTAGGTCAGCATTGTTGATATTCCTAGGCCAGCATTGTTGATATTCCTAGGCCAGCATTGTTGATATTCCTAGGTCAGCATTGTTGATATTCCTAGGCCAGCATTGTTGATATTCCTAGGCCAGCATTGTTGATATTCCTAGGCCAGCATTGTTGATATTCCTAGGCCAGCATTGTTGATATTCCTAGGCCAGCATTGTTGATATTCCTAGGTCAGTATTGTTGATATTCCTAGGCTAGCATGTTGATGTTCCTAGGCTAGCATTGTTGATATACCTAGGCTACCATTGTTGATATACCTAGGCCAGCATTGTTGATATTCCTAGGCCAGCATTGTTGATATTCCTAGGCTAGCATGTTGATGTTCCTAGGCTAGCATTGTTGATATACCTAGGCTACCATTGTTGATATACCTAGGCCAGCATTGTTGATATTCCTAGGCCAGCATTGTTGATATTCCTATGCCAGCATTGTTGATATTCCTAGGCCAGCATTGTTGATATTCCTAGGTCAGCATTGTTGATATTCCTTGGCCAGCATTGTTGATATTCCCAGGCCAGCATTGTTGATATTCCTAGGCCAGCATTGTTGATATTCCTAGGCCAGCATTGTTGATGTTCCTAGGCCAGCATTGTTGATATTCCCAGGCCAGCATTGTTGATATTCCCAGGCCAGCATTGTTGATATTCCTAGGCCAGCATTGTTGATATTCCTAGGCCAGCATTGTTGATGTTCCTAGGCCAGCATTGTTGATATTCCCAGGCCAGCATTGTTGATATTCCTAGGCCAGCATTGTTGATATTCCTAGGCTAGCATTGTTGATATTCCTAGGCCAGCATTGTTGATATTCCTAGGCTAGCATTGTTGATATTCCTAGGCCAGCATTGTTGATATTCCTAGGCTAGCATTGTTTCTTTAAAGTTCATCTCTTGTTCCTAAGTTTCTTCTTACAAGTCTGCAGCGTAATATGTGCTCTTAGTAATATGTGCTCTCTAAGACAAACGTTCCTTGACCGTGTGTTCTCACTACCTCAAAGTGCTCCTCCCCTTCCCCCTACTAAAAAGAGGCGTGTATCCAAGTACGCCAGCAAACCAGAGGAGGAGGAGCTTCATGTGACAGGCTCCGCTCGCTCGGAGGGCTACTACAAGATAGACATGCGCGACAAAGTCAAATACCTTCCCCACCTCAACGACAGGATATCTTCAGCACCAGCCAAACAGAAAACACAGGTGGGCGATGCATTGTGGGTGTGGTCATGTGTGTGAGGACGATGTGTTGGTGCCTAAGGGTATCAGCTGCCGGGGGGAGGTGGCAGCTGAAGCTGCACCAGAAATAGTAAGGCTTACCTCCGAGATAGAAGTTCGAGGATTCTAGTGACTCTTGCCCTCGATGACAAAGAAGAACAGGAAATTAACAAACTACTAGTAGATGAGGACTAGCAAACTTGTCTCATGACATTGTGCAGGACCAGCCCTCTCTTCTCTTCATCTTCTTTTTTTCTTTTCCTTTTGCATGTATTAAAAAAAAAAGTTATCATGAGCTGGCTATGAACAGTGACAGCGAGGAGAGTGTGTGGCATCTGGCTGGCTGTTCCCCAGCATGTGCCCACTAGCTTGACAGGGAGGAGACTGTGTGGCAGCTGGCTGGCTGTTCCCCAGCATGTGCCCACTAGCTTGACAGGGAGGAGACTGTGTGGCAGCTGGCTGGCTGTTCCCCAGCATGTGCCCAGCCCAAGCTAGCCTGACAGGGAGGAGACTGTGTGGCAGCTGGCTGGCTGTTCCCCAGCATGTGCCCAGCCCAAGCTAGCCTGACAGGGAGGAGACTGTGTGGCAGCTGGCTGACTGTTCCCCAGCATGTTCCCAGCCCAAGCTAGCCTGACAGGGAGGAGACTGTGTGGCAGCTGGATGACTGTTCCCCAGCACATGCCAACTGGGCTAGCCTGACAGGGAGGAGATTGTGTGGCAGCTGACTGACTGTTCCCCAGCATGTTCCCAGTCCAAGCTAGCTTGACAGGGAAGAGGGTATGTGGCAGCTGACTGACTGTTCCCCAGCATGTTCCTAGCCTGACAGGGAGGAGACTGTGTGGCAGCTGGCTGGCTGTTCCCCAGCATGTTTCCAGCCCAAACTAGCTTGACAGGGAGGAGACTGTGTGGCAGCTGGCTGGCTGTTCCCCAGCATGTGCCCAGCCCAAGCTAGCTTGACAGGGAGGAGACTGTGTGGCAGCTGGCTGACTGTTCCCCAGCACATGCCAGCCCAAGCTAGCCTGACAGGGAGGAGACTGTGTGGCAGCTGACTGACTGTTCCCCAGCATGTTCCCAGCCCAAGCTAGCCTGACAGGGAGGAGACTGTGTGGCAGCTGGCTGGCTGTTCCCCAGCATGTGCCCAGCCCAAGCTAGCTTGACAGGGAGGAGGGTGTGTGCCAGTGTGTTAACTGTAGCAGCACGTGCCCTGCCTCCAGGGTACCTTGGTTAATTGCGTAGGCCCTCCAGTTGTGCTGGCCTCATTTAGTGCATGCACAGTTTGGAAACCTGAACTTGGTGTATCTGTGGTAACCATTTTAGGAAGTACAGAGACTTCAAAGTGGTGAACTGCAGAGTTGTATGAGGTGTGAACTCTCAACAGTAGAGGGGTGGTGCTCTTTATCACTATGAGCGCTACATTCCTGAGCAATTCACACTGGGTTGACTAACACCACACCAAGTTGAAGTAGGCTAACTCGGTGGGGACACACACTGGACCAACATCTGAGGCAGGTTGAAGCAGGCTGACAATAGCTCTATAGGGACACACACTGGACCAACATCACACTGGGTTAGGCAGGTTGAAATAGGCTGGCAATAACTCTGTTGGGACACACACTGGACCAACGTCTGAGGCAGGTTGAAGCAGGTTGACAATAGCTCTATGGCGACACATTCACATGGAATTGTGTTTGAAGTATGTTTGACCAGGTGGGTTTGGAGTGCTGGTTATGACTGTGCTGTGTGCATGCCAGGCATACACTAGGTTATGACTGTGTTGTGTGCATGCCAGCATACACTAGGTTATGACTGTGTTGTGTGCATGCCAGGCATACACTAGGTTATGACTGTGTTGTGTGCATGCCAGCATACACTAGGTTATGACTGTGTGCATGCCAGGCATACACTAGGTTATGACTGTGCTGTGTGCATGCCAGGCATACACTAGGTTATGACTGTGTTGTGTGCATGCCAGCATACACTAGGTTATGACTGTGTTGTGTGCATGCCAGCATACACTAGGTTATGACTGTGTTGTGTGCATGCCAGGCATACACTAGGTTATGACTGTGTTGTGTGCATGCCAGGCATACACTAGGTTATGACTGTGTTGTGTGCATGCCAGGCATACACTAGGTTATGACTGTGCTGTGTGCATGCCAGCATACACTAGGTTATGACTGTGCTGTGTGCATGCCAGGCATACACTAGGTTATGACTGTGCTGTGTGCATGCCAGGCATACACTAGGTTATGACTGTGCTGTGTGCATGCCAGCATACACTAGGTTATGACTGTGCTGTGTGCATGCCAGGCATACACTAGGTTATGACTGTGTTGTGTGCATGCCAGGCATACACTAGGTTATGACTGTGCTGTGTGCATGCCAGGCATACACTAGGTTATGACTGTATTGTGTGCATGCCAGGCATACACTAGGTTATGACTGTGTTGTGTGCATGCCAGGCATACACTAGGTTATGACTGTGCTGTGTGCATGCCAGGCATACACTAGGTTATGACTGTGTTGTGTGCATGCCAGCATACACTAGGTTATGACTGTGTTGTGTGCATGCCAGGCATACACTAGGTTATGACTGTGTTGTGTGCATGCCAGGCATACACTAGGTTATGACTGTGCTGTGTGCATGCCAGGCATACACTAGGTTATGACTGTGCTGTGTGCATGCCAGGCATACACTAGGTTATGACTGTGCTGTGTGCATGCCAGGCATACACTAGGTTATGACTGTGCTGTGTGCATGCCAGGCATACACTAGGTTATGACTGTGTTGTGTGCATGCCAGGCATACACTAGGTTATGACTGTGCTGTGTGCATGCCAGGCATACACTAGGTTATGACTGTGTTGTGTGCATGCCAGGCATACACTAGGTTATGACTGTGCTGTGTGCATGCCAGGCATACACTAGGTTATGACTGTGTTGTGTGCATGCCAGGCATACACTAGGTTATGACTGTGTTGTGTTCATGCCAGGCATACACTAGGTTATGACTGTGCTGTGTGCATGCCAGGCATACACTAGGTTATGACTGTGTTGTGTGCATGCCAGGCATACACTAGGTTATGACTGTGCTGTGTGCATGCCAGGCATACGTGAGGTTATTATTTTATTTCTTGTGTATATATATGTTGTGTGTAGTTGAAGAGCAGTGGCCGTAAGAACAGGGCCAACCAGAGGAAGCTGGCCTCCCTGTACAGTGCAGGGGATGTCTCTCGCGACCTGGCCAAATACAATCAGTTCAAGGTGAGCACATCTACCATCTCGTATACCCTCCTCTGCTGGTTAGGCGGATCAATGTTGTGGTCTGGCCGTGTGTGTCCAAAGAAAAGCATAGGGAAATCTCCATGTTCTCCATTTCTGCCTCGTGTCTTTGCAAGAAGCAGAGAAAGCTGAGGCATCTTTATCGAATTTATTTAGCAGCTGGCACGATACCTGGAAAGTTATGTATCCCTCTTAATCCTCCGGGTCAGATCTCTGTTCCTAGTTATGTACCCCTATTAATCCTCCGGGTCAGATCTGTGTTCCTAGTTATGTACCCCTCTTAATCCTCCGGGTCAGATCTGTGTTCCTAGTTATGTACCCCTCTTAATCCTCTGGGTCAGATCTGTGTTCCTAGTTATGTATCCCTCTTAATCCTCCGGGTCAGATCTGTGTTCCTAGTTCTTAATCCTCCGGGTCAGATCTGTGTTCCTAGTTATGTATCCCTCTTAATCCTCCGGGTCAGATCTGTGTTCCTAGTTATGTATCCCTCTTAATCCTCCGGGTCAGATCTGTGTTCCTAGTTATGTACCCCTCCGGGTCAGATCTGTGTAACTAGTTATGTACCCCTCTTAATCCTCCGGGTCAGATCTGTGTTCCTAGTTATGTACCCCTCTTAATCCTCCGGGTCAGATCTGTGTTCCTAGTTATGTACCCCTCTTAATCCTCCGGGTCAGATCTGTGTTCCTAGTTATGTATCCCTCTTAATCCTCCGGGTCAGATCTGTGTTCCTAGTTATGTACCCCTCTTAATCCTCCGGGTCAGATCTGTGTTCCTAGTTTTGTACCCCTCTTAATCCTCCGGGTTAGATCTGTGTTCCTAGTTATGTATCCCTCTTAATCCTCCAGGCCACATGTTGTAATGTCACACTATTTAACTCTCCATGTGTCCACATGTTGTAATGTCACACTATTTAACTCTCCATGTAGCCACATGTTGTAATGTCACACTATTTAACTCTCCATGTGTCCACATGTTGTAATGTCACACTATTTAACTCTCCATGTGGCCACATGTTGTAATGTCCCACTATTTAACTCTCCATGTGGCCACATGTTGTAATGTCTCACTATTTAACTATCCATGTGGCCACATGTTGTAATGTCACACTATTTAACTCTCCATGTGGCCACATGTTGTAATGTCACACTATTTAACTCTCCATGTGGCCACATGTTGTAATGTCACACTATTTAACTCTCCATGTGGCCACATGTTGTAATGTCACACTATTTAACTCTCCATGTGTCCACATGTTGTAATGTCACACTATTTAACTCTCCATGTGGCCACATGTTGTAATGTCACACTATTTAACTCTCCATGTGGGCCACATGTTGTAATGTCACACTATTTAACTCTCCATGTGGCCACATGTTGTAATGTCTCACTATTTAACTCTCCATGTGGCCACATGTTGTAATGTCACACTATTTAACCATCCATGTGGGCCACATGTAATGTCACACTATTTAACTCTCCATGTGTCCACATGTTGTAATGTCTCACTATTTAACTCTCCATGTGTCCACATGTTGTAATGCCACAATATTTAACTCCATGTGGCCACATGTTGTAATGTCACACTATTTAACTCTCCATGTGTCCACATGTTGTAATGTCACATTATTTAACTCCATGTGGCCACATGTTGTAATGTCTCGCTATTTAACTATCCATGTGGCCACATGTAATGCTGTAATGTCACACTATTTAACTCTCCATGTGTCCACATGTTGTAATGCCACACTATTTAACTCTCCATGTGGCCACATGTTGTAATGTCACACTATTTAACTCTCCATGTGGCCACATGTTGTAATGTCACACTATTTAACTCTCCATGTGGCCACATGTTGTAATGTCTCGCTATTTAACTCTCCATGTGGCCACATGTAATGCTGTAATGTCACACTATTTAACTCTCCATGTGTCCACGTGTTGTAATGTCTCACTATTTAACTCTCCATGTGTCCACATGTAATGTCTCACTATTTAACTCTCCATGTGTCCACATGTTGTAATGTCACACTATTTAACTCTCCATGTGGCCACATGTAATGTCACACTATTTAACTCTCCATGTGTCCACATGTTGTAATGCCACACTATTTAACTCTCCATGTGGCCACATGTTGTAATGTCACACTATTTAACTCTCCATGTGTCCACATGTTGTAATGTCTCGCTATTTAACTCTCCATGTGGCCACATGTAATGCTGTAATGTCACACTATTTAACTCTCCATGTGTCCACGTGTTGTAATGTCTCACTATTTAACTCTCCATGTGGCCACATGTTGTAATGTCTCACTATTTAACTCTCCATGTGTCCACATGTTGTAATGTCTCACTATTTAACTCTCCATGTGGGCCACATGTTGTAATATCACACTATTTAACTCCATGTGGCCACATGTGGTAATGTCACACTATTTAACTCTCCATGTGGCCACATGTAGCATTGCACTATTGAACTCTGCATGGGGCAACATGCACTGAATATCCCATGCAACATGCAGGCCAGGAAGAAGCAACTCAAGTTTGCTAAGTCTGCCATCCACAACTGGGGCTTGTTTGCCCTGGAGGCAGTCCCTGCTGACGAGATGGTGATCGAGTATGTTGGGGAGGTGGTGCGTCAGTGTGTGGCAGACGAGCGGGAGAGGCGCTACGAGGCTGCCGGCATCGGCAGCAGCTACCTCTTCCGTGTGGACCAAGATTACATCATTGACGCAACTCGTAGAGGAGGGCTGGCCCGCTTCATCAATCACTGCTGTGATGTGAGTGGGGGTGTGGTGATGCGAGTGCTGGAGTGAGTGGTGATGTGAGCGCTTGTGTGGGTGTGATGATGTGAGTGTATGTGGATCAATTAGATGACCCTTTACCATTTAAATGTATTTACACCATTTTTACAGAATTTTTTTTGCGAATTGAAAGGAAACAAAAGTGTACCAAAAGTGTACCCATATAGACCACGACCAGTTAATGATCCTTTACCATTTTATGCAGTATTTGAGTGGTAAAGGGTCATCTGGCTAGTTTGTTAGTTTTTCTAGTTGTTTTACACTTCAAGTGGCAAACCAAACAGCAGCAGGCCAACAAGCAGAGGTCAACCACTCCCACTAAACTCTTCGACTAACTTGCTTTTGATCGTACCCTACACAAGTCATGCCACACCTTGTTGGTTTGTTATTAGAGTCAGCCGGGAAGCAACTGTAGCTTCTTCCTTCAAGGACTTGGCAAGAGTTGCACAGGAGAACTCCAGAACATCACAGATGTTATTCTATAGCATGTTCATTGCTCAAGCACGCACACATTTACTGCTGCATGCTGCATGCATGCACACATACTGCTGCATGCTGTATAGCTACTTGCTTCTGCTAACTTTTTGTTAGAAGATCTCGTGAATCAACTGCCGACTCAGAGCAGATACAGCACGGCATAGCTCTAGGCATGTGAATGATGATCCTTACCGGCATGTGAGCTAGCTCGATTGCTATAGTGACGCCCACTACTAGCCACGCCTTTTAGTTAAGCAGCCACCTAACAAGAAGTTACTCAGTGTAACACCAGAATTAACTATTTGCCATGTTTATTACTAAAGTAGATACACGTGCCATGTTGAAACAATTCACATAGACACGTGCATTATAAGTATATAGTTATCGGGGTTTTGTTGAAGGCACTTCTGAGGAAACCAACTGGTCACTTCTTGGTAAGAAAAGGGTGCACTGTTGGTGACGCAGAGCTCAGTTCTGTTAACTAGCTTCGCAAGAATATTAATAAGCTTAATGAGGAAACCAACTGATAAACATGTGTATAATTACCTGTTTTTGATGGAGGTTTCTCTGTCACTATTGTCACGAGGAAGTTCTGAGGAAACCAACTGGTCTCGTGTTGATAAGAAAACGTGCATCTGCTTGCTGTTTCAGATGTTTATGACAGTGACGCACTCAGAAAAAGATGGCGTGGGTGTACTGCCTCTACAGTCCTATATACTTTGGGCCAATAAGAGAGGAATCTGTAATCCGTGCAGAAGTACTCTTCGCATATTTCCTTGGAGAGCACCATCTTGCCTTTCAATTGGGAGATCATTGTACCAAACTATTCAAGTTGATGTTTCCTGATTCTTCTATTGCGACCTTTTACAGATCTTCGGGTGTTTGGCTGAGTGGAGAAACGGATTAGTGCTGAATCTAGAACTGGGTTAATTGATAGGATGGTTTGGAGTCGTATTATATTTAGTAAAATTGTAACCAATGAACATGCTCTACAAAGGTAGAAATATGAAGTTAGGTATGGGGGGAGTAGAAATATAAAATTAGGTATGGGGGGAGTAGAAATATAAAGTTAGGTATGGGGGAAGTAGAAATATAAAGTTAGGTACGGGGGGAGTAGAAATGTGAAGTTAGGTATGGGGGGAGTAGAAATATAAAGTTAGGTATGGGGGGGTAGAAATGGTATGGGGGGAGTAGAAATATAAAGTTAGGTATGGGGGGAGTAGAAATGTGAAGTTAGGTACGGGGGAGTAGAAATATAAAGTTAGGTATGGGGGAGTAGAAATATAAAGTTAGGTACGGGGGGAGTAGAAATATAAAGTTAGGTATGGGGGGAGTAGAAATATGAAGTTAGGTACGGGGAGTTAGGTACGGGGGAGTAGAAATATAAAGTTAGGTACGGGGGGAGTAGAAATATAAAGTTAGGTACGGGGGAGTAGAAATATAAAGTTAGGTACGGGGGGAGTAGAAATATAAAGTTAGGTACGGGGAGTTAGGTACGGGGGAGTAGAAATATAAAGTTAGGTACAGGGGGAGTAGAAATATAAAGTTAGGTACGGGGGAGTAGAAATATAAAGTTAGGTACGGGGGAGTAGAAATATAAAGTTAGGTACGGGGGGAGTAGAAATATAAATGGTGCTAGATTCAGAAATGAATTAGTCGTTGCAATGCATGGAAGAATTTGGAGTCTTCTGGTAGTAAAATTATGATGAACAGACATTGTATGCAAGTTATGTGTGGGGGGGGGGGGGGGGGGTAGATAGAAGATCCTGAAGATGAAAAGTCACTGTTTTAACGCTGGGGGGGGGGGGGGGGGGGGGGGGTTGATCCTCATTTACTAACTTCACGAAGGATTTAAAGCACGCTCGGATGTTTTGTGATTGAAGTCAGCAGAGTACACCGTTTATGATATTAAAAGCTGCCAACGTGAGTTTTAGGCCAGATATATACACACTTTGTGTGTGTTTTTGTTTTTGTGTTTTTGCCATTTTAAAATAAAGGTCAAAGTAATATAGGGAGTGCCTCCCTGATAAACAGCTTCTTATGAATTGCAAGAGATCTTTTCACATTTCCTTTTTTAAGGTTGCTAGTTGACTACCAGTGAACACTTTGGAGTTTTTCTTTTCTTTCTTTCCCTTCCCCTTTTTTTGGGGGGGGGGGGGGGTTGTTGTCCATCAATGTCTCCAATATAGGAGTATATATGGTTTTAAATAGTTGTAGGTTTGTCTAGCTGGTTGTGATATCTACTTACCAATAAAGTTGTTTACTATAAAGTTGTTTACTATAAACACCCCCATCATCTCTCTCTCACACACACACACACACAAATGTTCCGTGTCTTCTGCGAGTATGGGATATAACCAAAAAAGCCAAGTAAGGTAGCCACCGGTTAGACAATTAATTAACTGTTACCAGATATAGAGTGAGGACTTAAATGGAATACTCGCTACAAAAAAAAACTCCCTAGAAAATAGTCATGTGCAATAACTATGTGCGAGCGAGTCGACATGAACTCCGACTAAATAGCTGTAGCTAAATAAAGTCTACACAACTGAACACATCCATAATGATGATAGGACCCAAAGTTCAGGCCTTCGTGTCCTGGTGTCATTAGCGAGGGTGTGTAGGTGGAGTTACTATCCCTTTACCTGATTGTATCGTATACTCTCTCTCTTGTGCAGCCCAACTGCTACGCTAAGGTCATCAACTTCCAGACTGGCAAGAAAATTGTGATCTACTCTAAGAGGGACATTGCTCTTGGGGAAGAAATCACCTATGATTACAAGTTCCCCATTGAGGAAGAGAAGATCCCCTGTCTATGTGGAGCTCCTAATTGCAGGAGCACCCTCAATTAACCTTTCAGGACATGTCATACATTCATTCTCAACATGGCAACTTAGGGTTTATGAATTTGCACAATATATGAGTATACTAAATTGACATATATTTATTATATGCAAGGAAGTCCATACACTGGTACAATACCAGTGTGGAGGAACAGGATGCCTTCACTTTCTTGGACGTTTCCAGTGCTTACAGGTGGAGCATTGTCCAGTAAGGATAGCTGCTAAACTATATACTTTCACCATTCAAGATAATGCAGCCCTCACAATGGAGTGTGCAGTCAAGTCATCAGTTAGTATGTTGTAATTTGTCCATGTTAATTATTCTATGCTCACTTCTTGCTCTTGTAAGTTAGCTTCTTTTTTTTGTAAACTTGTCACGGATATTTCCGTAATTCTTCTATTATTCAAAAAAAAATGCATACTCGTGTGGGCGATTTCCGGTGATTCTAGTTAGTTCTATTTATAGAACGATCAAATCGCCAGCGAATCAAAACGTTATTGCTGTTCAT
The DNA here is from genome assembly GCA_028752905.1 of Cladorhizidae sp. MBARI D1340-BT2. Lineage (NCBI taxonomy): Eukaryota > Metazoa > Porifera > Demospongiae > Poecilosclerida > Cladorhizidae > Cladorhizidae sp. MBARI D1340-BT2. The sequence goes on along the minus strand of JAQNBH010000009.1, from coordinate 43,017,983 downwards.
TTGATGGATTGTACAGTAGATTACTCGCTTTTAAAACATAACAGCTGAACAAATGAGACGCTCTCAAGTTAGATATATACAATGAACTGGAAACTCGGTCAACAAGCGTTGGGTTGCCGTATTCTGACATCAAAGTTTGTCTACGAGTGCGGCTTGTTAGCTGTCCCTCGCTCAGATTTTAGCAAGCAATATCTAAAACTGTGCTAGAATATGCACATCAAGAATATATAGAAAAAGGTGATTCATTGTACATGCAAGTTTGCAGAGTTTAGAGAAATGGTAGAGTGCTTTTGTTGCAAGGAGCAGTTTCATTGTGTTAATGTCCCAGAAGAAGCAGACAACCTGATGTTGCACATGTATGAGCATTATATTGGTATACATGACTGTTTTGCATTTCCAAGTTATAACATTAATGATGTAACAAATCGTAATGAAGGCTAGAGCATCTAGTTGGAATAGTGGGCCAAGATTTGAGGGTAGAGTGCACACCCCTGTATTTGACTGTGACCTCCTTATTATATGATCTTCCGAGGATGCAGTTCATTTTAGTTTCAGCGAGACAGACAGGTGAGTATTTTAGAGTAGCTAGGCCAAAATATTTGTCTTGCTGAGTTGTGACCTATCTGAGGATGGAAGCATTTGACAGTGATCCCCTGTGCAGTTACCTACCTCTGAATGGACCCTCCCACCACGTGACCTGTCCAAGCAGGTATCATAGTGCATTACACTCTGGGATCAATGTATCTTGCCATATAGTGGGAATGATCTCTCCTCCCCCCCCCCCTCCCTCACAGATCATTAGTTGCAGAATGATTAATGCAATTTCACCCTAGTATGTATGCTTTTCTAGTCAGTCATTTCTCAGGATATCACAAAGTCACCATAGCTCTAAATTACTCGAGAAATGGTTGGCCATTATTTTCCCAGTCGAGTGTTTTGGGCTAAGTCCAGACCAAGGTGATTGATCGGGTGGAGAGCTACAGCATATATTATAACAGATTTATCAGACATTATGTGGTGAGTTATATATAGCATACCTGTGAATAACTCTGTTGCAGATATGCGTTGCTGATGTAACAGTTTGTAGCTAATAGTGAAAATTCTTACTGAAAACTTTCTCAAGTCTCGAGAGAGATGTAAATGGTTTAGACTGAGAGCATTAACATCATCAATTAGAACGAGGCCAGAGGACAGATGTGGGAAAATTTGCTGCATAGTAGCTAGCACATCGACTATCAGAAAAGGAAGCCAGTGTTCAATGAAGACGATGTAGCTACAGTTGAGATGCAACATTTATCATTACTACAAGATGGCTAAACTTTTAAAGCCAAGAAGCCCAAATCAACCTCTCAACACGGTTGCCAACCGTGAACCACTCTGACCATGTCTTGTAAAATGTGACTTTCTATTGTTTTGCTGGAAATCATATCAAAACACTGCAGGAGCTTGTTAAAACAATGTGGCCAGCAGACATGCACTACAAACAGGTGACATCCATTTGCTTGATGTTCAATTCCAGCTGCTTTAAGTTCCAGTTGCTCTCTGAGTCATCTATTTACGACTTTTTCTGACTTCTCCTCACTTATGGCTGCGGCTGCTCCTACAAAGAAATCCAAGAGGGTCTGTTACTTTAATCCCAAGTGGATCAAAGGGGATTAGAAAGATTCACAAAGATTCAAGTCTTCAAAAAAATGATTATAATATAAATATTTCACTAATAGGCTATCCATTCGCAAGATGCACTCTATGTCAGGCCGGATTCCTTGACACCGAAATAGGCAATGTGAAAACAAGGTTCTTAGACACGTCTGTGGTAAATACAGGCACGGGCCTTGAGAAGTACAATCTGGACTTAAGTAAAGCCATGGCATTTATGTCAGACACAGCCATTGTTATGAAGGGTCAAGATCTGGTGTTCAGAAGCTTATAAAAAGGGATAACTCTTATATATCACCTTGCTGATCTCTGCAAGGCTATTCTTCCATTAGATGTTGATCAGCTCTCTATCGACATTTATAACTACTTCCATCACAGTATATAGTAAGAGTCAGTAATGTTTGCCATTCCTTCTATGCAAATGAGCGTAAAGTGAAACTGAAGCACTTCCAGCACGTTGGTGAACCTTGTTGACACCAAGATCTGCTTGATGGTTTCACATCACACTTTCTTTCTTCTACTGAACAAACTGCCAAGGTAGAAAGCACTTTTGGAGAGACTTCAGAATTCAATTAAGCCAATTTTTCTCTTTCTAAATATATCCTTCGATCTATAGATCACTTTAATAGGTCTTTTCAAATGTCCAACGAAACACAATGTGTGAGTTGTATATGAGATAGCTAGGCTTGTGAAGATTTATGCACTAAAGTCCTTATTGAAGAAGCAGTTCTTGAAGCTGGTGATGAGATTCACTTCATCAGAGATGGCTGCCATTTTAAAGCTAGATTTACCTCCCCAGGGTGTGTGTGCTCTCACCCCTGTTTGCTGGCTTGTTTATCTTTCTGTTATATGCAACAAGTTTACACAGAAACTTACAGATGGATGTTCACAAAATTGTATGGGCATGAGTTATTGAGCCATTAAATTTTGGTGGTAATTCAGATCTGGACCCGGTTTTCTGTATCATTTTTAAGACTTTTAACCATTGCAAGACAGGGCATTTTATCATATTTCCATCAATCCATCCATCATACTGTCAAAAATTGTATGGTGTGGTTTTCAGTCTCTGGGTTGCTTTTGATGCCTTGCAGTCTCTGGTTGATGCTTCGTGTTTTTTTAATAATATCAGATTCTCTTGATTCTTGACTTAAATATCAAATCTTACATCGATTTGATTCGATTTGATGTACAAGGAATGTAATTGAATATATTCATATATTCTAGATATATTATCATTCTCATCAATTCCAAATAATTTTTCACAATTAAAACATTAATTTTATACACATCATTATTACCAACATTTGATCATTGTTCCTCCTGTACAATATATAGCTACAGTAATTAGGCAAACCTCTGTACATAACCTTATGGCAAAAACAGCATCTGGAGGAACCCATCCTGCATTTACATCCGGCAAGCTTGATGATTGCTAGTGGAGCGGGAATGTTTGCAGATAATTATAGAAGATAGATGGAAATGGTGATATCTCACCAAAGATATCTGCGAACATTCCTGCCTCCATAAATGTATTCATATCCCACTACACAAGTTAGTCAATTGCACAGCTTGCAGTAACATGAACAATCATGAAGAAGCTGACCCAATGATTTATCATGGAATCCAAATAAAATCATCTTTGTGATTGTTCCATGTCACATCACAATTTTTATTTGAAGTATTTTCCTCCATTGCTGACACTGATTGTAGTGGCAGAATTACTTGCTGTTTGCACAAGGTACTCATTGATGCCATTTCTCATTGCATGATAAGAATTGCCATAGGCTCATCTCTCACTTGGTATTGATTTGCATTGGCACTGCTGCTCTTGTGGGGATTTCTGTTTTGTATGTATCAAACAACTATATATAACGTCTTTGAAATCCTAAGAGAGGACCTGGAATGCTTTGGTACCTATATTCTGCAGTGTGGAACGATGATGTTTTAGATTCTGTTTTTGCAAGACATTTATTCCATCAACAACTGTTAGCTATATATATTATATATAACCAGGTTCATGGACTATAGAATCACCCATCACTAAATTACAAAGGCAATGCCTATATTCTGTAGTGGGAGTGATGCATTCCAGTTTTTTTAAAGACATTCTTTCCATCACCAACTGCAATTGTGTGGTTCATGGACTACAGCATCTTCCATCACTTGACTTACAAAGGCAGTACATATATTCTGCAGTGGGAGTGATGATGCTTTCGATTACCAGTTTTTGTAAGACATTCTAAGAACAGCAATTTTATGGTTCGTGACCACATTGTCTTCTATCACTTGACTTTCTGCCAAACTAGTCAGGAGATCTCCAAGGACTTGTCTTTGCTTACACCAATGGATCCATCCATTTGGATGAAAGTGAGCTCGGGCGAGTGTAAATTCATGTTTCCCAATTGTACCCTTTTGATCGATGTTGTTATCATGCTGCTGCATCCTGGAGTTCACACAACCAGCTGTACACTTTCCTACTACAGATGGTATTTTCATTGAATCTGTCAACAACATATTTCAAACATATCTCAGCCACAGGTTTCCATTTTATGAATCACTGGCACATCCACATAGGGGGTAAATGCATGAGTCCCAGCAGAGGGATTCATGTGTTCTTTGCTGTTATATATGAGGTTATCTGTTTTAGTGAGTAGAGAATCACTATGACAATGTGCTTGTGATGTGCTTATTGTCATTATGTTGTCGATAAACGGAACCTAAGGTCAACACGTCAGGTCTGAGGTCGACATGTGTGAGGTCCTATGTGTCCAGGAAATGATTGCATTTAAACAGGATCTTTTCAGTTTTCCCCCAACAGAATCAGTGCAGAGTGCGACAGGAGTTTTCCCCCCTCAGAGTCTGTTTGATAAGATTAAAAACACAGGACTTGAGTGAAGCAGGGAGAGCAAGTGAATGGGATACTAACGTAATAGGTTTATAACACTTGATGGTTTTAAAATGGCTTACCTCTCTCAGACTGCCTTATCTCTATCATTATTAATATTGTTGTCATCAAGTGTCCATCTTGCATTTCAGCATGACCACCAATTTTAGGATGTGTTAATAAAAATTTCTGACCCAAGATAATCTAGGTATAGGTCAAGGTTCTTTGAACATGAGGGAGTTAGAGTTTGAAAATGGTCTGAGATGGCAGCCATTTTTAAACATCCAATATGGCTGTTTGAAGGTTTGCATGATAGTTGAACATTGATTTTTAGACTCAGTGTGTAATAATAATTTTTAAACTCCCCCAATCCCCCCTTCCCGGCAGCTACATTTGGAACGAAACATTTTTCACGAGTGGAATTTCTCTACCATGGCATATCAATGTTATCTTAGATTCCACATACAATCAGTGCCAGATTTTCCCTACGAACCTTCAGCAGAATTGATTCCTCCATTTTCTCTTCGGAAATAAATTTGCTTCGATTGAATGAAATTTTTGCAACTGTGATAGACCTCTTTAATAGGACTTCTGATATGTCCTTTGATCTGCTCATCTTAGCCATTGATGAGCAGCTGGTATTTGACCAGTCAAACACAGTGATAATTTTGATAATTCTGAGTAAGCATTCTGAGTAAGCAAGCATTCTGAGTAAGCACAGTGCCGTCAGTGGTATCGAGGCCAGATACAGCAAATTCATAGATTGTGATCTTGGTTTGATAGCCAATTCACCAGAGCCCATGTTACTGTGCTACCACCAATATGATTGCAGAGCCCCAAGAAGAGGTATTGGGGTCCTATATGTATAAATCATGTTGCAGGCACTATATATGCATCTCATGATGTGACTACACTTGATGAACAAGTTACCTATGTGTCGGGGGAAAAGCTATCAAAATGATTCAAAGTCCAAAGTTCACCAACAGCACCATGTGTCAGAGTGGAGGCTGGTTATCTAGGCAGCATGTGTCCATATGGCAACAGGGATGCACATGACTACAGGTGGGCATGATCTGTGATGTCCACTATGAGGACATGCTGCATCTCTACAAAGAGTAAGATGCATGGGATTATGGCAGGGTTGTGGGTGATGCTGTTAAGACAATGTGCGTGTATTTAAAATGGGGTGCAAGTGACTATGACCCACAGTGGGAGTTATGACCCACAGTGGGAGTTATTTAAGTGTGATCAGTACTGCTGACATTTCTTGATCAAAACATTACATAAATGGTTTGTGTCTGGTCAAATATTCAATAGTCCGGCTATGATAATGGGGAAGTTGCCTTGTTGAACTTTAAAAAAATGCATAGCTATATACCAACCTATCAATTCTCCCTCTCTTCTTGTTTGCAAACTTGTCAATGTGGGACATCACAATTTCATAAATGGTGCAGCCACAGTTACTCACACTGCTTATCAAATATTAGTTAAGGTATAGATTAAAATATATATTTAGCATATTGAGGGTTTGGAAAAGGGTTCACACTATAAAAACAACAAATACAACAACAAAATTAAAAACATGAAAATAAAAACATTTATTTTTCCTTTTTCTGTTCCGGTATACATTCAGATATTTTTCAATCAGGATATTCGATGCACACTTGTTACCATGGTCTAAGCTCCTAAGGTGTCTTCAGCAAGCTTGCTTCTCAAATTGTCATATGCTGAAATTTCTTTAGGTTATATAGAAATTAAAGATTTGGAGTGCTATATAGTCAGATCAAAGTGGCTACCAAAATTATTAAGCAATGTGCACCAAAAAATTGTCCACTCTACTGCAGTTCCCATGGCTACATCAAGAGAGTTTTGTCCGAATCTAAAATGTAATCTTCTGTGGACTGCCATAGAAGTTGGTCAGTGTTTGGGCCCTTGCCATATTGAAGAAAAAGATGGGAAGGGTGAATGGACTTCACATCTTCAACCTACAGTAATGTAGTCAATTACATTCAGTCATTATTTTCAGCACTTCAACCAGGATATTCGATGCACACTTGCCTATATAGTGTGATGTGTCTTCATCAATCCTGCTTCTCAAATTGTCTTCAAAGTTTCATGTAGGCAGGAACAAATGTATGGCAGTGCAGGTACAGCTTCATATAATTATTTTAGTATTGTGACTAAAACCTGTTGATCAGGCTTAGTTGCAAAGCACTTCAATGGCCCTCTCACAAGTTGCTGGGTTGCGAGGGTTATGTTACTCATTGCAGTTGTTGTACTAACAAACTGTGTTTCAAGTTTCAGCTCATTATTGTCAGCCATTTTTGAGTTATGATACTTTAATGTTGCTACTTCATTATATGTATATAGGTTGAGAAATGGACGAGAAGAAGCATGAATAACATGCTTGTGTATTGGTGATGTAAAACTCAGTCAATTAATACTGAAAGCTCTTGCTTTTGAATGATCAACTTTTTTCTTTTCTCATGAGATAAGAGTCCAGTCTGTGTGCTCACCTCACCTGCCATCAGTGAAAATGGGCGGATCAATTGAAGAATAGTCACCCGGGCCAACCGATCTTCTGAAGAATAGTCACCCGAGCTAGATCTACATTGGGAATTGGAGAGCAATATGATCACACAGGCTCTGGAATGCATTCTGAGAGAAAGCCCTAGCCCTAGCCCCAGCCCTAGCCCAGCGAGCCGGTATCTTTTATGATAGTCACCCGGGCCGCTGACTATTCTCAATTGACCCAAATGGACTAATTGATAATTCATGTCATATTGCGGGTATATACTCTGATGGTATCAAGTACAAACCGTATATATGTAGAATGGTTTGTAAGAGGTTTTTATTAATTTCAATGACTTTAGTGTTGTTCTATGGTTGATTGCACACCACCACTATAGAAATGGGCCATCTTTTGAGACCAAAATTATTGAAAATAGATGAAGCATAAGAAGGTTATGGTGTTGTTAATATTAAAAAAACACCCACAAATATGGACTGGTCCTCACTTAATCATCATGCACAAACATCAGTCAACTCAGTTGCAGGGTCTGGAAAAAACAGATTTTCTGCTAGCAATTTTCTGCCTGCTGCAACAATTGCTGCAATTTTTTGTTTTTGTTTTTGCAGGTAGCAGTAGAGACCATTGACGGGGGCCTCTACCACCCAGGGCCATGCCCTCTCTGTTGGGGAGGACAGGAAAATGTCTGTGCAATGCAGAAACCGTGGGTGGCTGAGCCCCTAATGCAGTTGAGGTCATCAAGAGGATTGGTTGCCTGCAGGACCAGTGGCTGGGCATCCCTCCAGCTGAAACAACCACCCACTTGTTCCAGAGATTTGTCATCGGCCTCTGGAGAGGCAATGCCAACCTGCCTTACTATTGCAGCCATCTGAGGTCGATGGGGTGGTGTGATCAATTAGTAATCAAAATCAGTGTAAAGATTGATGTATACGTCACATTCTGTGTACAATACTATATAGAGTTGGTATGTTTTGTAGATAGAAACATGACATAGATAGAACACATAGATACATACATAGATTAGAGTATTAATCAGTATGAGAGAGGAATTCCAACTACACCCAATTCAATGCTGGTATATATCTGGTGTATATGCAGTGGGAAGAGTAGACAGTTGACTTCCCCTGACCGAAGGAGTGGAAAAGATGATGTGCATGTTGGCAATCAAATCTGCTCGATGCGCTTAAACAAAAAATAATGGCATCTCTGTCCATACCTCCAGCGGTTGGCAAAGATCAAGGGAGTGAATGAGGCCATCTCAATTTCATCAATTTCATGGATTCTATCACCCATTCTCTCTCTTTTTTTAGCTTGCTCATGCCTTCTGTATGTGGCTGGAGTGTGTGGATGTGATGGTGGTAGCTTGATACGTTTAGGTGGAAACTCTGTACACACACAAAAAAATGCATTTTGTTGCTGTCTCCCAAACCCCTACTCTGCCACCATCCCACCTGTTTGATGACTGAGGTATGATGGTTTCATCTCACTGGCTGTAGTGGAGGCTCTCCTTCAATACCATGGCCCACTTCACTGAGCCATGATAGACAGTGAATTATTCCTGATAAGAATAGAGCATCTGGCCAAAAACGTCTAGAGAGTAAATTTAAGTTGATTATTGTGAAAGTCCTTGTATGCACATGCAATGTTGTGGTGTGTTCTTGAGTACCCATCCATGTTGCAAAGACAAGGCAGCTCTGTCTAGTAGAAAAGCAGTCAGCCATAGACCTTCTCTTTGTGGCTAAATCCATTGCTCATAAGTTGCAATGGGAGCTGTTCTTTGACCTCTTTGAGCTGTCTGTTCACAGAGGATTTTGTGCTGTTGAGTTGAGGTTTGGAGGAGTCTCTTTGGTCTATGATCATCTTTGGTCTAGTGTGCCCATCTTTGGTCTAGTATGATCATCTTTGGATTATCTTTGGTCTAGTATGATCAACTTTGGTATGGTATGATCATCTTTGGTCTAGTATAATCATCTTTGGTCTAGTATAATCATCTTTGGTCTAGTATGAGTATAATCATCTTTGGTCTAGTATGATCATCTATGGTATGGTATGATCATCTTTGGTCTAGTATGATCACATTTGGTCTAGTATAATCATCTTTGGTCTAGTATGATCATCTTTGGTCTAGTAAGATCATCTTTGGTCTAGTAGGATCATCTTTGGTCAGTGGTACACCAATTTTCCCCCCTGGAGTAATCAGTCCATTCTCAGGGGGTATTGGGTTTAACGTTTAGGATTCCGTGACAGGGAGGGAGAGAAAATAATTTTTTTTCACAGGAGAGAGCAGCGTCGGTGGAATGAATTGTTGGTTACTGTATCACATCTTCAATTGAGTGTACTTATGCAATTAATGGTTTCTGCATTACATATTTACATCTCCAGGTGATTCCATGAACAAAAGAAACATATGCTGAATGACATTAGCTGTGTGCTAGAATTGAGAGGCAGTAATTCAGTTGTTCATTACTTTACTTTAATATTCTTCTGCAATGGAGGCCAATGGCAGCACTTCAAAGTGCCTTGATTTTACAGTACTAAGTTACAGTAGTAGTGATCAAGGAAGAAGCTTCACAGTTCATTGGTACAACAAGGAAGTGGTACAAGTTGTGCATGATGCGTCTAATATCAAACTCATTTGATGTGCATTTTTGCCATGAATTCCAGGAAGCTATAAACTTTCAGCAATAGGAGTAATCTATGAAGTGTAATCTAGGAAGTGGCATAACAAAGAAGTATAGTATTGGGTTGTGGAATCCAGTACCAAAATCGTGGTTGATCAACGTTCATTGTAAAGACTACGTCATATCTTGGGTTTATCACGCGCGGTTATTTGTGGCGTGGATACCGCGTATAATTAGCCGTAGACGCCATTGCTGCCGCAGTTTTGTTCACTGCCTCGCCTAACCAATAGTGGCAATGCTAAAGTATCTGTGCCTAGTCTTTTTGTCGTTCGAGTTATTCTTGCACACCAATTTCTGCCTAGCTGCGAAAAATGGGACTAACAGCGGGACTTCTAGCAAGTCAGTGGTAAGTCTCCTGGTGCTGTTGCCTCTCTCTGAAGCTGCCCAAAACCAGAACACAGCGTGGGAAAGAGGCAAAGAGATCCTACCTGGAGCCAAACTGGCTGTGGACCAGATAAACAACAGCTCTACTCTGTTGCAACACTCCACACTCAATTTGCATGTAGTCAGTATAGACCTTTGCAAAAAGGACACATACACCTCCAATATTAATGCAACAACTGCCTTTGCTCACACAGTGGAAGGTGTGGGAAATTACTTGAACATCCTTGGAATAGTAGGTGGGCCTTTCTGCCCAGAATTGCTTCAGAAGATTGTCTCGCCACTAGCTAGCCGAGAGTCGGTGAGTCTGTTCCAGGTTTATGGCTCCACATCAATGTCTGCTCGAACCCCCCCAAAAATCGACAACCACAATAACTTCATCACTCCCTCAGTAGAGATCCACTATGAGGTTGTCTACGCATTGATGCAAGAATTCCACTGGAACAAGCTGTATATGATAGCCAGGACCTTTGGTAATGTAACTAGAATAAAAGGCAGCAAAGGCCTGAACATCACCTACTCCGAGTTCACATCCGACCTGCGCATCATGTTTTCTGACTTGCGAAGGTCAATGAAGAAGATTGTGTTTGCATCTGTTGATGCAGATGATGCAGTGGCAATACTATGTGCTGCACATGCAGGATCTCTTATATATCCTAACTATGTATGGCTCTTTCATGATCTTAACTCAACTGCACTCCTCCATCACAACTCCTCCTGTGGGACCAAAGCATTAGAAGAATCCTTGAAAGGTGTGTTCTTTCTAAGATTTCCCTTCCATCAAGATTCTCCAAAAGCTGAGCTGGTTTCAGGAGGCAGTTACTTAGACTACTACAATGATTATACTTCTCGACTTTCTGGAGGAAATATCCATCCTAACCTTTACGCCAACATCATGTATGACTCGGTTTGGGCATTTGCACTGACACTTAATAAGGTACTTACCCAGATTGGTATTCCTCTTTCTGATTTTCTGAATACTAGCGGCAAACAAAAGCTGGTTAAGGACATGAATGATGTGCTACATAATATTAGTTTTGAGGGTGCAACTGGAAGCATTCACTTCAGTGATTTGAAAGTCAATGGAAAAGTAGAGATATTCATTTCAGATGTTCTAATAGGCACATATTGTGATTCACTGAACATTTCACTGAATAATTCAATGGTGTTCAAGATGACCAGTGATGAACTTGACTTTCGTTACAAACTCGTTCCCATCCCTTTAGCCATTACCCTGGCCTCTGTCGTCCTCATCTGCCTCCTCATGACCACAATCATCCTGGCGCTGTTTATTTACTTCAGAAATGAGCCTGACATCAAGGCCTCTAGCTCTCACCTCAGCTACATCATGTTCTTTGGTTGCTACATGCTGTTTGGATCTACTCTGCTCCACAGCTTTTCCGGAGCCTTCCCTATAACGGGTGTGGCTGCAGTGAGGAGTGTGTGTGGTGCTGTGATCATTGGTGATAGTTTAGGCATCAACCTCATCTTCACCACAATACTTCTACGCATGCTTCGTGTCTACAGAATCTTTAATTACTTCGGGAAGACGGGCAAGTTATGGTCTGACAAGGTGATGATTCTGATCATCATGTTAGTAGTGATGGGGGACATTGCCCTTATCTTGGTGTGGTCATTTGTGGACACTTTTGAAGCAATCCAAGACATTGTCTTCCACCCTCTTGCCAACCCTCCTTTCCATGAGATTAGGCAGTTCTGTCACTCGGACTACCTCAGTCTATGGCTTGGAATTCTGTTAGGAAAACTTGGAATTCTCTTGGTGATTGTCATGTTACTGGCGATCAAGACCAGAAATATCCGTCGCTCCAACTTCAAGGACACCAAGAAAGTGAACATTTACATCTTCTTGGCCATGTTGCTGATGATCATGCCCATGGCTCTATTCTTTATGCTGAAATCTACCAAAAGTGTTCTGGGGACATACCTGACTCTGTACATAGTGTTCGGTTTCTTAGGTATACTCTGTCAGCTGCTTTTATTTGTCCCTAAAGTGACTTCTCCCATCTTAAAGAAGTACGGCTATGAAATGACCTACAGTATTGAAAAGAGAAGAACAACAGTCACCAAATGTCCATTACAGTCAAACAGTAGTAGATATATTTGTTCTTAACTGCTGAGATGACTTATTCTCGTAAACATGTCATTATTTAGACTCACTCCAACTTTGTTGTGTGGTTTGTGTTTCGAGAGGAAATTTTATATGTAAACTTAAACTTAACTGATGACCATAAATGTATCCAACTAAATATATTTTTGCAAAATAATTAAAGGAAGACCTATTTAAGGATATCCTAAACCTATCCTAAACCATGAGCCAGCTGAAACATGATTCCAGGCTAGCTAGGGGTTAACAGCTTGGCACGACTCTCAGGAATTAAGTGTTTCTTTTTGTATATAATCCTAATTACAATGGGGACCTATTAACATCTTTCGTCTGGGATTGTTAAAGGTATCTACAATTTGTTGATGTTTTTAAATTTTATTATAACATTAATTTTTATGTACTTGGGATAGCTGATATGACATTTAAAATGACCCCCACTCCCCCCTCCCCCCCCCCCCCCCCTCACTCATACCCTTACCACACACAACACACACACACACACACCACATACACTTCTTACACAACTGCTTCAGTGCAAGCATGTCAAATAGTCTTACACGTGTGCCATTTGGGGGCCTAACATGATTATGAAATCCAAATGAGCTGCGAATGTACAACAACAAATAGCTCTGTCTTTACATGTTATAAAATTGTTGTAACATTTGTCCTTTCAACACAAACAATTATGGATGTCTCTATCGTCTCTTCCAAAAATGGAAGTTTACAGATTTGGTGGCTTCACAAAATTGAAGAATACAGGCTTGCACAACTGAGAGATGTTGGTCTGTATTGTCCAAGTTATCATTCAAGTCTTCATTTAATTTGTCATGTGCTTGGGCCTGATGCTCAATAGTTGGGCTCTTAATGTTTTATTCTGGTATTGGACCGCGTACATGTATATGCACTCATTGTTGTTGTTAAGCTATCAAAGCAAAGAAGAAATTGAACTTGTCTTTATTGGAGAAACTACTCCTAACATACATTCTTAGCATGCAATCACTTTTCTTCTAGTTCAACACCACCTCTGCCCCCTACAGAGACTCATATGACATCCAGTTCCTCAAAATCTATTACACTTGGAACAATCACTTATGGGTCTGTAGTTAATTTGAGGGGAGCTCATGCTCATCTTAGTGGTTCCTTCCTTTTTGGTTGCTGAAGCCAAATTGGAGATTATTATATCACAAGGACCAATTGCTTTGTTTTAGCCACAGTTGCCAACTATTTATCTAAGGACCTTGACTTGCTAATATAGAGCACTATTTGTAGCCTTCATCAACAAACTACCTTCTAAGTATATGTATGTATATATATATATATACAGAAATCATTTATGGAGCTCATATATTTTACGTGCTTCACAGAATAACTGAGTAGCCACTTACAATATTTCTTTTTTTTCCTGAACAATTTATATCTCTTGGTTACAATCAATTGGATAGTGCATATATTCTATGTTACTGGAAATATAATGAAGGAGAGGGGGAACTAGGGATGTCGAGTTTATTTTATTTGGTGAAGGTGCACTCTAAATAATCCTGGAATCAGTTCCACCATGTAAATGGTACCACCCCCCCCCCCCCCCCCCCCACACACACACACACTCAACCCCATTTTTGGCAAAAGAGCATCTTGTGCCGAGGTAGATATTGCACCCCCCCCCCTCTCCCCCCCCCCCCCCCCACTTTTACATATTTGCATGCACCAAGAGCTTAATAATAGTCATGAATGACATTTATCCTAAGCCAGGGCACTCTTTGAAAGACACAAAAATAGATGGACCAGGAGAGGTGAGGTTATGGAGTCAAGGCCGTAGCCTGGTTTTTGGCTGGGAGAGCTTTTTTCTTCTTCAAGTGTTTCCAAGGGGGTATGAGGAATCAATTTGATTAAATTAGTGGTCAGCTGAGCTTCCTCCTCCATACTAAGGTGGGTGGTCGGGCGTGCTTTCCCAGATAATTTAAACAATTAGGTTATAAAATATATGTAGTAATTATTATTATATATTAGGTTATCAGAAATGACTTTCTAAATTCTATTAATTCTCTGAAAAAATTAAGTCTCAATGTATATATTCTATAATTTAATCAAAATGCTCACCCTTGGGACTAGCGCACCCTAGTGCAGTATAAATAAATGATGACAGTAAATAAGGTAAGATGACTTGTACTGTAATAAACACTGACATACATATCTGATAAACATTAAGTTAATGTTGTATGCTAAATGAGTGTACTGCTTGGTTATGGTGGAATGGGGGGAGGCCATAAATTAGTCCCTTCCTCATCTGCCAATACTTCACTATGCACTGACATATATTTTACGACGGAGGACACAAGATCAGCTTGCTCCAGAGCAGTATGATGGCACAAACAATGCTCATGCTCCTTAATCTTCGCACTTTTTTGTTCCACATGGAATGGCTAACAAACTTGCCCCTTGAATTATCAGCACAGAAATAGCACAAGCAATACAGAACCAACCATACATGACAAAAACTTTGATTACAACCACCAAGGAACTGTGTGGGAAATACCCAAATCTAGCTAGGTTTCTTGTGATGGTTCACAAATGATACTTCTATATAGGCTGCAGTCAGGGCTTGTACTGTGTCACAGAAATTTTTGGATGACTTTGATTGGGAGTAAATGCCACCTATTTCCAGCAGAGTGCAGGCGGGTGGATGACTGCCATCTGCACCATCATCCGGTGGTGTCATGTGAAACTCAGACCGAAAGCTTCGACATCTTCCTTGTGGGTTACTGATATGATGACAGTCAGAGAAGTGTCTCGTTGAAATACTTTCCTTTGAGTAGAGGGAATGAAAGTAACCTCCCACTGGAAGCAATTGATTTAATTACTTTACATTGTTTCCTGGTCAAGTTCCACATCTTCAATGCTGTCACCCCTGGCCTCATGGTATACATATGTGAAAGCAAAGAGATGTGACAGACACTTGCTGGTGAATTCACCGCAGAAGATGTTGAGACATCTTGATGACTGGCTGTCTTCACTGGAATGGGCCAGTAACTGGAACTCTTGGTCAGAAGAGGACTTTCTAATGCAGCTAGCAGGTCACCTCAAAGGGCATGCCTTGCATAAGTGCAATCTGCTGAGATCAGAAGATAAGGCTAAGTTTGCCACTGCAGTTGAGAGGCTCCGTGCAAGAGTTCATCCGAGGAGCAAGACACTTGCTGCTCAGGATTCTCAACACGCCATCTGGAAGGATGGAGAGTCTGTTGCAGACTTCATTCGATGTCTGGAAAGATTTTATGGCCGGGACTAGATGTCCACAGAGACCTGAAACACTCTAATGTGTGGATGATGAGGATCAGCGGTGTCAGGAGCTAAGCATTTTTCAGAAACTGATACAACAAGGATGGGAACACAGAAGATGACATTTTAATTTTCTCATCAATGTTGGAAGAGCACCTGGACCATCTGAGACAAGTTTTCGGTCGTCTGAGAGAAGTCACTGAAGTTGCAACTGTCGATGTGTCTATTCATCACAGAGGAGGTTGAGCACTTAGGTAATTTGATTACCGAGCAAGGATTGAAGACAAATTGCCAGCTTACAAAAGCTGCACATGAGTTTCTCAAGCCAAAGGATCTTTATGACATTTGGAGATTCCTGGGTCTGTCTTCTTACTATTGTCGATTCATCCCAAAATTCACAAGATAGTCCAGCCACTACATCGACTGACAGCAAAATATGTACCCTTCTTGTGGTCAACAGTGAAGAAGCCTCCATGACTCAAAGGACAGCTGTCTAGCTCACCTGTATTAGCCTATCCTATATTTGACCAAGACTTCACCCTGGAAACAGAAGCCACAATCCAAGAATTGTGAGTTATCCTATCTCAAGTGCAAGCAGATCGAAAGATGCATCCAGTAGCTTATGCAACTAGATCCCTCAACCCCTCTGAGAAGAATGATACTAGCATATGATAGAACTAGAAACCCTGGCTGTGGTGTGGGCCATTACTCACCTTCACACATCTCTATGGAAGTAGTACCCATGTCCTGCTAATCACTCTGCAGTTAAGTTTGTTCTAGGACTCCAAACCTCACAGACAAGCATGCCTATTGGTGGACTAGAGTGTACGGCAGAGGAGTGAAGGATATGAGGATTACTTATCGAGCTGGATGTGAGTATGTGACTGTGATGCCCTCTCTTGGAGTCCCAGAGACCCTGCACCAGAGTGTGACCAAACAGAAGGAGAGGTCCAGGTTGCTGTTGTGCAGGGAAGTGGAAAGGATGTTTCTTTAGAAGTAGGAGAAGTCAACAGGTAATACTGCCAAGCAGGTCAAGGATCCTGACTTTCAGAAAGTGATACTGACCAGATCAAGGATCCTGAATTACACTAAGTGATTGAGAGAGGATTAAAGAAAGAAGCTGGCTGTTCGAGAGTCGCTCTTCACTTTGGTGGATGGCATACTATACTACATTGATCATCATCAAGACACACAAGGGAGTTGCAGCCCTTGTCATCTATGTGAGAAGATAGGGAGAGTCACTGAGGACTGGATATACAGAAGCCATTTTGCAGGAAACCAACTCCACAATGCTTTAGTCAAGCATTGGTGCTAGTGGGACTGGGTGTATGCAGATGCTGTGGCTTTCTGTAAGCAGTGTCCTGAATGTGCCATTGTAACTGGAGGAGGATGCCAGCACAGGCCACACCTGAGTCTGATACCAGTACAGAGACCCTTCCAGATCTAGGAGTCGATATAATGGATCTGCTCTGCATAGACATTGGAAACAAGCACATCACTGTTTTCCAGGATATGTTTACAAAGTGGCTGATGGTGCTTCCCATCCCAGAACGGAAGTCAGAGATGATTGTGAGACTGCTCTGTGAAGAGACTGTGCCATTGTTTGGTGTCCCAGAGGCACTATCTGACCTAGGCATGAGCCTTCTCTCCCACCTCATGATAGACTTATGTGCTTTACTCAGAACCACAAAACTCATCATCCAGAACATGATGGCATGGTCGAGTGTGATTTAATTGACAATGCTGCACAAGAGTTGCTCAGTACAGAACCCAGTGGGATAGATATCTGCCTGGACTGCTATGGGTGTATAGGAATACTCCACATGATTCCACTGGTGAGAAGCTATCGTTTCTCCTCTTCGGATGGGATTGCAAGTCACCACTGGAATCTACTCTCCTTCCAGCAGACAGTCCAACCAATCACAGTTGAAGACTACTGTAAAGAGCTCATGTTTACCTTCAGCAAGACGAGCTGTACTGGAGTGCATTAACTGGCCACAGATACAAGGCTCTGTATGACAAGAAGACTGCACCACTGAAATATCGTATTGGTGGGTGCTGCTTCCTTTCAAATTGAAGTGACAGGAAAGCAGAGGAAGCTATCGAGACCTTGGCATGGCCCCTATTGGGTCTCACAGCATCCAACATCACTGAACTATCCCTGGCAGGACACTGTAAAAGTGCATTAGAACAGAGTGAAGTCTTGCCCCGAAGGTTTCATGGCCGGGTACTACTGTATGGCAACAAACAAATATTGATAGGAAGAGATTCTACCTTAGTTTCAGACAAATTAGCTACAAAATGGGGAGTTTTTACTCTAGTTGCAAACTTCCTATACAATATTGAGCCACATATGAGAAGCTTTTACCCTAGTTTCATACAGAATTGAGCTACATAACAGGGGAGTTTTTACCCTAATTTGAATACTCATATATACACAATATTAAGTTACACATTTGCTTTTACTCTAGTTTCATACAGAATTGAGCTACATAACAGGGGAGTTTTTACCCTAATTTCAATACTCATATATACACAATACTGAGTTACTCATTTGCTTTTACCATAGTTTGAACCCCCCTCTACAATATTGAGTTGCATATAGGAATTGCTTTACCTAGTGTCAGACCATCTCTCTACAAGATGGAGCTACACACAAGGGGACTAATTTCTGACCACTTTCAGTATTGGAGGAGCTTTTACTCTATAGCTAGTTTCTGATTTCCTAGATTACGATATTGAGCAATAAATCAGATTAGCAATACAATTTTAATGTGTCCAGAGCATCCAGTCAAAACGTCGAGAGAGTAAAATTCAAGTTGATTATTGAGAAGATCACTGTAATAATGATCAAGTTTTTATAACCTGTTCAATGGATATTCCAAACCTGCATTCAAGTTAATAATCAGCTTTCCTGAGTTTTTTTCTCGCTGAAGTTATCTTTTTTGCATGAGGGCTGTTGGCCAAAAGGAACTCTTCTTGTAAGAGTTGTTGTAGAAATTGTTGCACTCTCTGTGTGAAAACATTCTTTGCATCCATCATATTCCACCATGCGGTGGCATTCATCCTACATACACAAAATATTTCTAATTTCTGTGTACGAATACAACAATTCTTTTCCCACTCTTATAGCTGGAAAAGGAAGAGCTTCAAAAGCATCAATTAGATGTTTCTTCATCCCAACTCAAATAAATTCAAAGCACTCTGGATTTTGTGCATGCATATAGCTGTACCCATTTCTATGCACAATCTTAGCCCCTCTTTTGAGTTGCACTTAATATATTCGATGGCGATTATTGTTTTTTCATTACAATAGGATCAGCTGCATGCAATCTTCTTTCTGATAATGGTTGGAACTCATCTAACTATAGATATTGCTATCCAATGATTTTTTAAAACTTGAACAAACTTTCGGTTTCCAGGTATATCAAAGGTACGTGTTATTTGTAGCAGCGTATTTTGAAGAGCAAAAATTCCATGTCATTGCTGGCATTGATGTGCTTGTCATGCAGCCATTTTTGCTTCTCTATGTTTCCTTATCAGCAATAGCAAGAAAACTGTTCCTATTACGATCATCAGAAGAGATTTAGTAGCCATAGAATCATTGGTGAAGTCCACATCCGCAAAGTGTCTTTTAGTGTTGATGCACTTCCTACCAGGATACCAATAGTCACCACAACTTTGAGCACTCCTTTTGCACGAGCATCTTCTTGAAGCACAATGTGTTTTACACATGATGCAGGACATACGTATTGCTGTGAGACTGGAGATTTCTGAGGAGGCTGCAGTAAATGTGATGGTATCGGTTGTTGTGAAGGAAGTGACAATGGATTTTCTACAGATGTTGATAGTGAAAAAGGCTGCTGAAGTTCGATCCATTGTATAACTTTTTGGGCACTCTTCTATTCACTGATATATGCCTTCACCAGTTAGCTTCACAATAGACCCTTCCATCATCCATCTTCCCTCCCATTGATGAGAATTGGGCACATCTTTCAGCATAACTTTGCTTATATAATATACAACAATTATATACTATGTCCTTGTATAATAAATATGATGCTAATGTTTGCTTAATTATTTAGAACTCGCAGCTGCACGATTGTTATAATAAATCTATAGCGGCATTCGAGGAAATACATTTTTTAATACTTTTTTTGAATTTTTATCATTCTTATGCTTGTTTTAATCTGTGGCAATATCTTTACAATGACAAGACTTTCATAACTTATCCATAATGCCTTCCATATTTCCGTCACCTTCATCCTCAGTGATTACTTAATCATCCTTGATTTCTTCTTCACCTTTAATTACATTTTCATCCTCAGTGATTACTTAATCATCCTTGATTTCTTCTTCACCCTTAATTACATCTTCATCATAATTTCTTTACTTTCTTCATCCATAATTTTGTTCCGCATTCTTAATGTATTCTTTATTTCTGATTCATTTCAAAAGTCACAGCCTTTCTAGGGTAGCTACCCAATGTACATAATAAAAATGGACTGAACTTTAAGGATGCTTGCCTGGACACCTGATAAGCATATAATGTGCGAGGAATATTCTCATCGCAATCATTATTTGTATTAACACTGTGGTTAGAATGCTCTTCCAGGCCATTAGTTTGGGGATGGTATATATCACTGGAAACACAATGTTTAATTCAAAAAGGCAAGTGTTGATTTCATTAACGAATTCTCTCCCTTGATCAGACTGAATACTCTTAGTCAACCCATGATGATGAGGTGTCATACAAAAAAATGTCTATATAGCTATGCCTGACACTTTTTTTGTGCTGCCCCTTGAAAAATAATCAGAAATGGTGATAATATATTTATTGCCAGCTTCTGACTGGAAGAGACCCCACCAAATCAATTCCAACCCTGTGCCATACTTTAGTTACAGGTAGAGGTTGAAGTTCAGATCTTGGTTTCTGCAAGTGGTGATTCATACGTTGGCACTTGTCACATTTTCTACAGACCTTCTGCACATCACCAAGCAAACCCTTCCAATAGAATTCATCAGTGATCTACAAATGTAATACTATGTTTAACTATTAATATAATTATTTTATGTGAGGAAGCTATTAATGTAATGCAGCCGATTCTTGTAGCTAGTATTATGTGATAATTATTATGGTGCTGCTAATTCTTATAAAATATCTTTCTGATGTTTTGTCCTTTCCAAAGTACATGTCATCTATTCCACTGGCAAATGTTTAGTATCTATTCTTCCCCTGCTGCTTCACATCAACTCTCAATTTCTTAGGTATAGCTCCAACATCCTATCGGCTTTGACTACATACAGAAAGTGCTGCTCAACGATTAACATGATGCCTTGTCTCTGATATTTTCCCCTTATTATTGCAGGCTGTTTCTATACCAATTTGGGTTTGCACAATCAATATATAATTTACTCTTCCAGTGTAGCTGAGTGTTTGTATTGCCGCGTGTTTGTATTGCAATTGTGCATGGTACTGGGAGATTCTACTTAGGCAGTCTCCCATCACACTTAACCATCAAGGAGGAGCTTTCACCTTGTAGTGCTAGATCTGTTACTTCCAAAGAGGAGGATCTCCATACATAGGGACCTTCTACTGCATGCTTCTAATTCAACTCATATATACGTTATTAGCATATCATTACGCCATAACTATGGCTGAGATATTTGGGAAAGTCCCCCCCCCCAAAAAAAGTAGACTAGTACTTGTCAAGGAATATCCTTTCTAGGCTATACTGAATCAGGAGGAAATCTTAAGCAACTAGCACTAACGAGGAGCCTTGAAGGAGAGACTATATACCATAAAATAGAAGGTGCTAAAGTTTGTGGTTACGATCATAGATTCTGCACACTTCACTATGGACTTGATATATTTCTGTATCTCTGTGTGCTCTCTTTTGATATACTAACTATTCCACAGTTACTGCAGCTAAAGTGGGGGCACCTCAAAACCCCCGAGTGGGGGTACCTAAAAAACCCAGAGTGTCTGATATTGCAACATGTCTAACTTCAGATTGCTAGACAACTGTAATTAGCACTGTGGCCAGAGAAAACAGCATACAAGATCAGGTGATAAAACATGAGTCGTGGTCATGCCCGCTGGTTGAAAATCAATTTCCATCCAAGCGCTTGACCAGTACTTGTGTTTTAGCACCTAATGAAAACACTCATTGTATGCAGTAGGACTCTCTGGCCACTTTATCAGGTCCATACTGATAGAGTGAGTTGTGCAGAATCTATGGAGCTCTAAAGTCATAACCGCAAGTATTTTTAGCACCTATATGGTTCACCCTGAAGATGAAGGGGTTAAAATCTGGGTCAAGGAGAATTGGTACACTTGTTATCAAACAGTGTATAAACATATGTAGATTATGGGTCAAACATTGCTACAAAATGTCAGAAGGAAGCCGTGCATGATTTTCAATATTGCAGATGAAGCCACTGATGTTTGCAACACTGAACATTGTCAATATGAGGGTGAGATCAGTATGAATTTCTATAGGATCTTGTAGACTTATTCCGAAGCATAATAACATTAAAATCACCTTCTCAATAATTTTTATTCACTCGACGTTTCGACTAGATGTTCTAGTCTTCCTGATTAGAGCGTCAAGTCGAAACATCGAGTGAATAAAAATTGAAGTTGATTATTGAGAAGGTGATTTTAATAAGCATGTTGATAGCAAAAATAGTTAGCTAAATGAACAGAAGAGAAAATAAGTTTATTCATAATTATATACCAAAATACTTTTTATGCCCATCATACCTGCCCTCTGGGGGATCCAGGTGCATACTTACCTTAAAACACTTTTCCCCCCAAGGCTCTGAGATTAATTCAGGTGCATTCTGAGCTAAACGTCAATATCATAAACCTATATAATATATATATATATATAATATATATATAATATATATATATAGCAGTTAACTTTATTTTACTGCAAAACTTGCCTGACAGTCTACGATATTAAATTTGAATGAAACACATTCATATACATGTGATGTACAAAGAGCCCCCTATCTCATTTTGAGTGGGCAGGCTGAAGCCAGGCCCCCTCCACTTCTTGCACCACTGCTAAGTGTATGTAGCTACTAACATGTGGAATAGTATATAGTAGCCATGATTTTCTGGAGCATACAGGTTTACTTTGCTCAGCAACAGGGGGAAATTATGCACACTCTATACAAAACCATGCAGGCTGGGAAATTCCAACTGGCAGTTGATACAGCATCACAATGTTACCATTGCAACAGTCTTTAGCAAGGACAAACAGATCATTAATGCACAGTATATAGTATTCCACTCTGGAATGATCTACTGATGGAGGCATCCAGGTTCAGACCTTGATGTTTAAAAAATATATACACTTATCCATGTTACTTTATTTATGTAATCATGCAATTTTATATAAAATTACTGTTACACTAACATTACATACATAGCAGGAGCTACTTATGTAGACCATTTATTTAATAAAATAAAAAGATAAGATAAAAAAAAAATGCTGTAAAAAATTGTTGCTGTAAGTTTTAGCTAACTATATAAAATTCAAACTGGAGATTTCTTTTTAATGTTCAAATTAGTTTTTATGCTAATGGTTCAGTTGGTAGAAGCATTGGTACAAACCAATTTGAACCGATTAAAAAATAAATCTTTGGTTTGCATGTCTGGCTTCGTTGTGTATGTAGTCTACAGGAAGTGCTTGAATGCTACTGGGCTATATGGAGAGTAGATTTTTTTTGCAGATTTTTAAGTCAAATAGCATTGTTAGATATTATTTGCTTGCTTAATCCCTGCTTGCTTAATCCCTCATTTTTTAAACTCCATTCTCATCTCATTGGTGATTTCAATGTCAACTTGCTTCTACCATCTTCTCTTCATATTATAAACATGATTCTGAACACATCAGAACAAAATCAGTTTGGGCACGATTACCCACTTCCTCATCCCACTTCCTCATCGCATAGTGTATCGGCTGATGTTGAGGGCATTCAGTGCCAGACTAGGTCTTGCCCCTGTGGCAAACTCGGACCATCAAGGTATGTATACTTGGGGACTGTAAGAGGATGTAGTCTCTCCCGTAGTTGATGTAGAGAAGGGTCATTTGGAGGGATGCAGGTTTTGACAAAGCTTGCATTCTTTAAAAAAGTGGATCTTGTAGATTTTTTTCATCTAATCAAGTGGAGATTTGCTACCTTGGAAAAATGCTTTTATGAGAATTACGCTGTGTCACCCTATAAGTCTCACCCTCCCTGAATATCTAAAGCTATTCAGGTAATCAGAAATATTTAAAGCTTTGTTATTCAGTGTGAGCACTTTAGATCTAAAGTCCATAGATCCTAAAAGTAGAATTTTTTTGGGGAAATCAGCACTTAAAAGAAAACTTCTATCCCTGCCAAGCCCTTAAAGTGAATGAAGGTCACATAAAGGCAAATCTCGTCAATGCTCACTTCACCTCCCGTTTCAATACATCCACCCTACCTCTTGATAATGATTATATACTTTGCCAGGCTCGAGTACAGGGAGGTGCCTAATAACAACCTATGTACTGAGAAGCAGGTTTTAGCAATTTTTGTGAATTGATAGCTATCTTTAAAGCTAACAGACCTGATATATCAGCAGAGATGTTCAAATTTACCATAACTAGGATACCGGTAGTGTCAGGAGTGACTAAACTCCACATATCTTGAGAAGCACGCACAAAAAAAGTTGTTGTCTGGTCAGCAGTGGGGTTTCCTTCAGGGTAGATCAACTATAGGTGTGCTACTAGATATAGTTGACAGTTGGTATAGGTCTATTGAAAGTGGCAAGAAGTATCTTCTTGATCTAGCAAAGGCCTTGACAAAGTTCCACACACCTTTTGAGAAAGCTGAGGAAGTTGTGCTTAGATGCTTACTTACTCCATTGGTTAGGCAACTATCTGCTGGACAGATCTCATTTTGTTGTAAATACTACAATGACCTTCTCAATAATCACCTTGAAATTCCATCTCTCAACGTTTCAGCTAGATGCTCTAGCCAGCCTTCATTGGGAATAATGAGATGGTAAGATTCACGCGACAAAATATTAAAATCTTGAGGGTTGTGTCTGGTATTCCCCAGGATTCTCTACTCTTCCTCGATCGGTCTATTTATAGAACATTCACAGGACTCCAGTGCACATCTGCAAATATTATAATCTCCTACTCGATTGCGGAAAAGGACATGATGAGTGCAGTTTTATAAGAAACACACGTAATTCTCCAAAATGCTACACAATCTATGCTCTATGCCAGGTAACTTTTATCGGCTCCCTGAGCATATTGTTAACGCTCCTTTCTTTAGTGTATTTAAGACCTAGAAACTTTCAAGAATTCTAAATGGTGGGAAAAGCAGATTAAAGCACATTGACTGCTAAGGAAAAGAATGTGTGTAGACAAATCACCAGTCAGAGGTGAATTCAAGATCGATATATAGAATATTCTTGGTCCCTAGTCTGCACTACCTGTTTGCTGTGAATGCTACTATTAGGAAGGTGAATACAAAGCCCGCCAGATGCATGAAGTCTTGGCTAGGACTATCTCAATCACAGTTACAGTCAATCATCACCCATTTTGGACATTCCATTCATGCATTTCAGAACTAAAGCTAAATGGAAGAGATTTCATCATTCCTCTCTCCGGCTCATTTATGAATAGGAATGGTAGCTACACATAATGAAAAGGCCATCAGTTCAATTGTGTTCATCAATAGGAAAATCTTGCTAAAGACAAACAAGACCTTACAGAAACTTGCAAGGAAAAGTGATCTTCCCATCTGGACTCCCTCGCACTTCAGAAGAAATACAAAGATGCTTGTCCTTTGGAGGAAGGAAATAGAGTTTGGGAAGGAATTAAGGATGCACTTTCTGCAGGACAGCTGTCTTTCATTGTTTGAGCTGCCTCCCCATTGAACATGAAATGCTGGAAAATAAGAGCAAGTGCCAAATGTGATCTCTATGGTCAGAATTCTTCAACATCATTCCATATTCTAAATGGTTGCTGTTGCCTTAGAACAAGGAAGATATATGTGGCGCATGAGAACATCCTATAGAGTATAGAAACTAATCCAAACCCTAAAAAAAGAGGGTGACAAGATCTGTGGAGATATTGAAGGCTACAGAGCAGGTGAAAATCCTCATGCTACCATCCCTCAAGAGTTACTCTCAATCACCGCATGTCCAGATACTGTTGTTACAGGGCTAGGTGTATCGTTCATGGTGGAATTAACTGTGCCATGTAACACTATGTAATCTTTATAACAAGCTAGGTCGAGGAAGTTAGGGAAAGAATGTTGCAAAGTGATTTAGAGGCCAAATTCCTGAAGACCCTTTTTATGACAGTGGAGATTGGTGCCCTTGGTCACTCACTACCAAGCTCAACATTGCCAGAAAGAGAGTCTTCCAAATGGAATCAAAGGTTCTTGAGAGGCAGCCAAGGTGTCACTATATCGTCAATTTAACAAGGAAAGAACTTGCGTGGAACTCCAATCGCCCACTATCTATAATAATTTAAGTTTTGCATTCTTGTTCTGTTTTGTTAGGGTCAATCTAACTGTTTATTGGAACCTTGATGTCTTGGGGCAGATTGTATGTATTCTCACTATCTCTATAACAATAAAGTTGGTTTTTCTCTCCTCTCATTTACTTACTTATTGAAATATAACTCAATGAGTTGATCTGGTAGAAGACACATGATAATTCGAGAGCATTCATTAGTAGCACACCTTTCTATCAACTTTCAATTGAGATGAATGTAGCTACTTGTAAGATTCTGAAGAAGAGCCTTCTTTTCCTTTCGATTGTATATTATATCTATGTATATTAAACCTTGTCTTTTGTCTCTGATGCCCCCCCCCCCCCTGCCCTCCCCTATTCTCTTACTATCCCTTTAGATCCTCCTAATGCCCCCAGAAGAGGCAGTAATGCCCACTTTGGGAAACACTGCTCTATGCAGATGAATCTGAAGTGAGTGTTCAGTTGATTTATACCGATACAACACATGTGTGAGTACTTTAGCAAAAACATCTGCTATTTGGTCCAAGACCTGATCTTGAGTTCTCCTCCGAAACTCTTTGCTGATAAAGAAAGTTTTTTTTTAAAGCAAACAATTTTTAAAGCAAACAAACTATTGAATTGAACTGAAAGAGGGTAACCAGTTAGGTGACCCTTTGACTATGTGCACCAACTAGGCCTGAGTGCAATATGCTGGCATAATTTTTAGAATAGAGAATAATAGGAAAATATTTTAGCATAATTATGTGAACTTTGAGTCCACTGGCTATTTGTGTACATTCCATTAATTATCACAACCACATGATTTATGGTGTTAAATCTAACATCATGAGTCATGAGTCATGAGGGTCATCTCATGTGATGTGACATGTGAGTTATGACATGCCACATGTAGTGTTGAAGAATGTTCTAGAACTTCTACACTACAATTGATTTTAGCCTTGCTAGAAAACAAATGGTGTTGCCTTACGTACTTTGAAGATAGTTTATCCCAAATTATTGGATGTGCTTTGCTTCTCCCATACACTTAACAGGTTCGTGAACACTTTGAAATTCCAAACCTCCTAGAGTTTATGAGTGCATGGATAACAATGTTCTCGCACAGTCCTAAGGCCAAGTTAGCCTGGAAACAAAAGACTGGTCGGTTAATGGCTTCCTATAGTGATACACGATAGTGGAGCAAGTGGTATCAGATAACGGTATATTATGGTTTGAGCCCTTTCTTTTGGTGCTCCAGCCTCAAACAAAAAACTTCTTACTTTCTTCCAGGACAAGTAAAAGTGCATACATTTTTTCAGTTGGAGCTTGCCAGAATTGTGGACTGGGGCGAACACTTCGTCAAAGCAACGTATTTCCTTGAAGGAGATGGGCCCCTAGCATTGAAGTACTATGAAGAAATATCTTAGCTGCAATACATCCCTCCATCCATCCATCCATTTAACACTTCATATAGTTTGTTAGGCATGTATTCAAATCAATGAGGTGTGAGGGAAGTCCATTGACAGCAGCCATGTGTTGACAGCAGCCATGTGTTGACAGCAGCCATGTGTTGACAGCATCCAAATACATTCAGCCAATTCAAGCAGTGTCTAAAAAAATTGCCAGACAGATAAAACACTCTTCAGCCACAGCAGATGATTCAATATTCTCGAAATTGTGCTACACCTGCAATCGATTACTTTCAGCAACAGTTGTGTGGAAGTATGCAAGCACCCCTGGAAGGTTTTAAGGCTGCACATCTTTTTCATCCACAAAAAGCACATGAAATGCAGCCAACAGCTGATTCTCTTTTTGCCATTCCATTCTTCTCTAGAGATGATATTGAGGAACTGAAAAAGACCACTTTATTTGGCCAAGTGTGATGACATTGATGAGAACTTCTGTCCCAATAAATGATGGAAGGAGAATGTTCAGGCACTTCCTCATTGGGCTTCAGCTTTTTCGAAAGCAGTGCTTGTACAACCTACTTCTGCAGCATCAGAACGTGTTTTTTCTATTCTAAAGGCATCCTTCAATGAGTGGCAGACCAGCACACTCCAAGAATACATGGAAACATCCATGCTTATGTTACAACTTAAAGTTGTTATAATCATCAACGCTGAACTTGCTATTTTTTTAATAATAGGCAGGCAAAAAAGAATAATGGGCACATTAGAAAGATTAGAAAGAATAATAGGCAGGGAAAAAAAGAAATTCAGCATAGAATAATAGGCAACAATTTTAGCATATTGTAGCAGGCCTAGCACCAACATTGTACTGCTTATAAAGAGGTAAAGGGTAATCTGACTTGTTGTGACTACAGGGGTACAATCTTGTGTCCATATAATATTTTTGTCCTATTTCGTTATGTGTTCCATGCGACAAAAAAAAACTTTTGTGACTTCTACAAAATCTTAATAATATGGCACCATTATTTTTCATTGCTCTTGCCATTGCTCTATATAGCTGGACATACATGTACGACCAAGTGATAACAGTCCTCGTCATCATCGGTATGCAATATGTTATGTTTGGATTGTGATTCACAATCCAAACATGCTAATAATTTTTGTGCACAATTATGCACATTATTTACCCGGTTTCATGAAAGCAAAGCAGAGGCTTATTATTTTAAGTATAATATAGCTATGTAGCCACGATTATTTTCAGTCAGCATCAATAGTTTCTCTTTCAATCTGCCTTTTGTTTTATTGCTAAAGTTCAGCCGAAGTATTTCGACCTGGTCAAGACTGAAGTATTTCAGTGTTGAAATATTGGCAATAAAAGCAACATCTAAAGAACATAATTATTAAGCAGATGAGAATATGTGAAGGGTTTTGCATTATATGAAAGTGTCAAATACTTCTGGGAAAACACCTTATATATTGAATTTGATCTTCTCCAGAGTAATAAATCATTTTGTTACTAGTGAAGAAAGGAGTCCCGTCCAACACTACATGACTGGAAAAAAATTAACACCCCTTCCCCCCATTTAACAAAACAGGAGTTGCCCGACCCTTACATACTATATAATAGTGTAGCAATAAGTCTAGTCTAGCGATGTAGTCAGTGGTGTGTCTAATTCAGGCCTCGATACAAGAAGTGATGTTCCCGTAGACACTCGTACTATGCTGACATAACTTGTACGCTGAACATGCAAAATGGATGCAACTAGTGTCAACATTACAGTCATCATCTAAGCAGTGGTTAATTATGGAGCAAGAGTTTCCAACACGTGAGCTAGTTAGTGAGAAGACATTCCCCTCTCCCACACATAGCTGACTAACATTAGTATCCACAAAGCACCATTTTCTCAAATTTAGTTTTTAGAGGCTCTTGAAAACAAAAAATTCTAAATCCTTGAAAATTCCAACCCACCATGAATCATTAGGTACACAATGTGCAGAACTCGTCATGTTCCTTCAGTCATTCCCCCCCGACATTGCCTACCTGTGAGCCTCCATATTATTACGAAAATAGGATCCATTTAATATATATATATATAATATGTATGTGTTGCAAATCTACACTAAAACATCTTCAGTAATATATAGCCATTCAAATTTGGAGAAAGAGAGAGTTGATCTATTCAGCCAAAAAGCTTGATGTAGCAAGTCTGACAATACGGGTTGTGGCGGTGTTCCTTGAAGGTACCCTTGTTGAGCAGTTTTAGACAGAAGGCACAGGTGAAGTGTTCCGGGTGCCACTTGCGGCTCATGGCAGTGATACACTTGCCTGCAACAAGAAAGTTTGTATCAAAAACTCAGCAGTCTGTGGTGTGTTAGTAGCTTCAACAATAGCAATATAGGTAAAAATAAGAATGCATCATCATATATACAATACACACACACACAGAGTATATCACCCTCCATAACTCCATAACTCCATAAACATTACTCTATAGGGAAGAGAAAAAAGAAAAAGAAAAAAAGAAGAGCTTTCTGATCTCGTAACATCTACATATTTCTGAAGGTTTAAACGATGTCTGGTCACCACCTGCATCTAGTGTACATCATGAACCAGATCTCCAGCTAAGGTTACAGTGTGCACACTAAATCTTGTGGATGAAGGTCACACTTGTGAAAAGTGGCTGAGTGTATATAGCACCACAAGATGAGAGTAAAACTTGTGAAAAGTGGCTGCGTGTATATAGCACCACAAGATGAGAGTAAAACTTGTGAAAAGTGGCTCAGTGCAGCACCACAAGATGAGAGTAACACTTGTGAAAAGTGGCTGAGTGCAGTACCACAAGATGAGAGTAAAACTTGTGAAAAGTGGCTGAGTGTAGCACCACAAGATGAGAGTAAAACTTGTGAAAAGTGGCTCAGTGCAGCACCACAAGATGAGAGTAAACTTGTGAAAAGTGGCTGAGTGCATCACCACAAGATGAGAGTAAAACTTGTGAAAAGTGGCTGAGTGCAGCACCACAAGATGAGAGTAAAACTTGTGAAAAGTGGCTGAGTGCAGCACCACAAGATGAGAGTAAAACTTGTGAGCATAGCCAGTGTCCTCAGGTGGAAGAGCCATTTAACATTTGGTACAGTGACTTAAGTG
Source organism: Cladorhizidae sp. MBARI D1340-BT2 (assembly GCA_028752905.1). Taxonomy (NCBI): domain Eukaryota; kingdom Metazoa; phylum Porifera; class Demospongiae; order Poecilosclerida; family Cladorhizidae; species Cladorhizidae sp. MBARI D1340-BT2. Next base: position 42,987,389 of record JAQNBH010000009.1, on the reverse strand, counting down.
TGAGAGGTTGGTCTAATCAGTGGTGATATGTCGATCGATTAACCTAAATTCTTTGGAAAGGAAGTTGGTGCAAGTGGTTCCTTCAAGTGCTCAACATAATGGCTTGATATCTTTAAAAGGAGACAAGGAATCAAGATGCCTGTTATTCATGGGGAGAATGGGAGTGCAGATATGGGAATGTGAAGCATGGTGGGAAGACTTTAAAGAAACACTTTGCTAAGTTCAGACTATAACACGGATGAGATGGGATTATTCACCAAACAGCAGCTTAGCATCTGCTCCAGTCAATGGGAAGAAGAAGTCTATAAACCTAGGTGCTTTGGAAATACATTACCACATTATCTCGTAACAACCAGAAAGCTTGGATAACCTCTGTATTCTTCCAAGACTGGGTGGGAAGTTGAACAACACAATCAGGCAATGTTGTGTCTAAGTTTCTCTCTGCCAACACCACTTCTCATCCTCAGCCTATGATGCTGGCATCACCAAGAACTCAAAGACTTTCTACCACAAGAAGCCGACTCATCTGCCACCCTTCCCCACATCTGCCAGACATTGAAGATGACGGCATCAACATGGCAGCAGGGCAAGAGTGACTGCAACATCACCTGCTTGCATCATGCTGACATCCTCCCTAACATACTGTTCCATGCCACCACCAATACTCTAAGCAGATATGTCTTCTCCTGCCCAAGAGCTCGATGACCTACTGCAGAAGCTCTACTCTGGATCCTATAAACATGACTGCTGAGGAGGTTGTAAATGTTGATAACACTGAGGATGTGACCATCTATCTCACTGACGAGAATATTCTGGATATGATTCAAAGAAACAGAATAGTAAGAAGATGGAGAAGAGGGGGAAAATGAAGAAGATCAGAATTGATGTATCTCTCAAGGATGCCTGCCAAGTCTGCTCTAGCAACAGCTAGGAGGTTTAAAAAAAAAAAAAATGCTGGATATCATCAGTTTTTTAAATTACTGCAAGGAGCATTGAAGATATGATGGGAAGTGAGTCAGAAGCCGATGAAGCAGTCCAGCATCTAGGAATTATTTCACTGACAATTACACTAGTTGCTTTGCAGGATGTGCATGCTTCAGTTGTTAATTTTCCACCCGCGCACTTGACCATGTGCTTACGTTTTAGTGCCTAATGATACCACTCATTGTATAGAGTAGAGCTCACTGGTGCTAATTTAATTGTCTTGCACTTTTCAATTAGGAGTTAGAAATGCAGAAAGCTCGGGCAGGCTGGTTTTGAGACCCCCAATTTTGAATGCATGTACATTGGGTATGGTTGTACCTATTCTGATATTTTGGATGCAGAAAGCTCTTTCACAATCAGCAGGTGAAACGCAGAATAGCGTTCTGGTAAGGCAAAATCTTCTTGCAAACAAAACAAAACTAACCGTTATCGTACTGAAGCTAAAGCCACCTCTCTTTCGCTGGAATTTGTCGACCCTTCTTTGCAGTACCAGCTATAGCATTGCTATTCTCAAGAGACGTCTCCTAGATTCAGGGAAGTGGAAGGCTAAGTACAACTGTGAATGAGCCTGGACTCCAACTCTGACATTTTATTTTTGCATGCTTTCACATGCAGGATTTTCCTGTTACCCAGAATTCTATTTATGCGGGATTAATATTAAACTAGTGGGATGCACAAGTTAACGGAAGCTCTGAATAGGTACAGCCATTAAAAGTTTACTTAGAAGACTCCAAATTGTCAAATGCATTGTAGCAACTCACCTGTTTCTCGACCAGTGAAACATGAAGAAAGTCTTAAATACAATAAACCTCTTAAGTGTGAGTTTGCAATATTGGGCGTAGCTATGTGTGAGATTGCAATATTGGGCCTAGCTATGTGTGAGATTGCAATATTGGGCCTAGCTATGTGTGAGATTGCAATATTGGGCCAGCTATGTGTGAGATTGCAATATTGGGCCTAGCTATGTGTGAGATTGCAATATTGGGCCTAGCTATGTGTGAAATTGCAATATTGGGCCTAGCTATGTGTGAGATTGCAATATTGGGCCTAGCTATGTGTGAGTTTGCAATATTGGGCCTAGCTATGTGTGAGATTGCAATATTGGGCCTAGCTATGTGTGAGATTGCAATATTGGGCCTAGCTATGTGTGAGATTGCAATATTGGGCCTAGCTATGTGTGAGATTGCAATATTGGGCCTAGCTATGTGTGAGATTGCAATAATGGGCCTAGCTATGTGTGAGATTGCAATATTGGGCCTAGCTATGTGTGAGATTGCAATATTGGGCCTAGCTATGTGTGAGATTGCAATATTGGGCCTAGCTATGTGTGAGTTTGCAATATTGGGCCTAGCTATGTGTGAGATTGCAATATTGGGCCTAGCTATGTGTGAGATTGCAATATTGGGCCTAGCTATGTGTGAGATTGCAATATTGGGCCTAGCTATGTGTGAGTTTGCAATATTGGGCCTAGCTATGTGTGAGATTGCAATATTGGGCCTAGCTATGTGTGAGATTGCAATATTGGGCCTAGCTATGTGTGAGATTGCAATATTGGGCCTAGCTATGTGTGAGATTGCAATATTGGGCCTAGCTATGTGTGAGATTGCAATATTGGGCCTAGCTATGTGTGAGATTGCAATATTGGGCCTAGCTATGTGTGAGATTGCCCTAGCTATGTGTGAGATTGCAATATTGGGCCTAGCTATGTGTGAGATTGCAATATTGGGCCTAGCTATGTGTGATATTGCAATATTGGGCCTAGCTATGTGTGATATTGCAATATTGGGCCTAGCTATGTGTGAGTTTGCAATATTGGGCCTAGCTATGTGTGAGATTGCAATATTGGGCCTAGCTATGTGTGAGATTGCAATATTGGGCCTAGCTATGTGTGAGTTTGCAATATTGGGCCTAGCTATGTGTGAGATTGCAATATTGGGCCTAGCTATGTGTGAGTTTGCAATATTGGGCCTAGCTATGTGTGAGTTTGCAATATTGGGCCTAGCTATGTGTGAGATTGCCCTAGCTATGTGTGAGATTGCAATATTGGGCCTAGCTATGTGTGAGATTGCAATATTGGGCCTAGCTATGTGTGAGATTGCAATATTGGGACTAGCTATGTGTGAGATTGCAATATTGGGCCTAGCTATGTGTGAGATTGCAATATTGGGCCTAGCTATGTGTGAGATTGCAATATTGGGCCTAGCTATGTGTGAGATTGCAATATTGGGCCTAGCTATGTGTGAGATTGCAATATTGGGCCTAGCTATGTGTGAGATTGCCCTAGCTATGTGTGAGATTGCAATATTGGGCCTAGCTATGTGTGAGATTGCAATATTGGGCCTAGCTATGTGTGAGATTGCAATATTGGGACTAGCTATGTGTGAGATTGCAATATTGGGCCTAGCTATGTGTGAGATTGCAATATTGGGCCTAGCTATGTGTGAGATTGCAATATTGGGCCTAGCTATGTGTGAGATTGCAATATTGGGCCTAGCTATGTGTGAGATTGCAATATTGGGCCTAGCTATGTGTGAGATTGCAATATTGGGCCTAGCTATGTGTGAGATTGCAATATTGGGCCTAGCTATGTGTGAGATTGCAATATTGGGCCTTATTGGGCCTAGCTATGTGTGAGTTTGCAATATTGGGCCTAGCTATGTGTGAGATTGCAATATTGGGCCTAGCTATGTGTGAGATTGCAATATTGGGCCTAGGTGAGTTGGTTTAGTAGCTGCATGTTGCATGTTCTCACTCCCAAAAAGTGAACAAGTTTTTTTTACTGGGAATTGTGACACGAGATAACAGCACAGACCTTCGACAAAACCAGGTAAACTACTTGTGAAAATAATTTTAACATCCACTGCGATTGGTGTTTTGGAACTCTCCAGAGCAATTTCTTGAAGGAGGCTGCTGACTAGGAAATGAATTTTTTTTTTGGAAACAAGACAAAAATGTGTATATCCACACGTACTTTACATTTGGAAACTCTTTTTCCTCTCTTATCATATCCTCAATGAACTCTCAGTTCACATATATAGTAGATACGACTTTCAACTTTTAAATTTACTCACTTGATGAGGAATAATGACTCATGTGAGATATCTCCTTGAATCTTACTGAGTCTTAGAAACTTGGATTATTGTGTATGGCATGGGTTAACAAAGTGCTCAAGTAGGTGTGGAAGCTACACTTGTAGCTGCCTAGAGTACCTATAATCATACCAGTTACTATTGCTTTAGTCTTACAACCACAGAGCAAGACCCCAGATGAAAACTTAAGGCTTAGCAACTAGCAACTAGCCTCGTAGGAGCCGCCTCCAAGCTAACCAAGTTCTGTGCATTACCAGCTTTGTTTGTTCTACATAGTATTGGCATCCACTCAAGAGCTAGATATGTCTAGATACACCAAAGGGGACTCTCAAGAATAGCTCCCAACTTTTGTTTCACTAAACAGATAACAACAGGTCTAGATAACTACAGGACAAGGACAACTTCTCAGACTTTCCTCAGAACATACTCGTCAATCTTGAGATAACTTATGTGGTTCAAAACACCTGCAGTATTTCCTTTCAGTGAGTGAATAGGATTACACAAACTTGAAACTGGCTTCAACTTAAAAGGAATATTGCCTAGGTTTCAGCTAAATGCAGCCAAAGAGTTAATTAAATTCATGGCCTAGCTTAAGAAAATAATGAGCCTATCAGCAAGTTAATTAGTCTCTAGTCTTGCAGACAACTGAGGTTCTACTGTATGTATATATATATATATATATATATATATATATATATATATGTGTGTGTGTGTGTGTGTGTGTGTTTGTGTGTATTTATTTGTTGTTGTTCAATTTTTCATGCCACATTTCATTAAATAGAGATCACGCTCCCAACAGTTCATCCCTTCTGACATCCACAAAGTCAATAAAAAACACCTTCACACTTGCAGTATATTAATTTAATTCTACCTGCAATTTAAGTAGTCACACAATTTAAGTAGTCACACTGTAGCTTAGCTGTTATCAGTAATCATAACTACTTTATACAAACCCAAGCAACCAGCGTTCCGGCAGATAGGTTCAAAGATGGACAAATCCATTACACAAATTACATGAAAAATGTGAGCAATTCTTCTGATGGACAGGTCAGAAGAGGCAAGGTCATTATTTCAAAGATATTGCAATAAACATCTCAGCCATTTCAGCGATCCCTGGCGGCTACTAACCAGCTGTTGTGGAGCTATCTGACGGATGGGTACGGTAAGATCATTTGCTTTCATTGATGAAGAGGATGAAGAAAAGGCTGGACATGTACATTGATAGCTAATGAATGTGATCACTGAGAATGACTGGCTGGCAGCAGCATTGCAATCATGACCAGTCACTTGGCAACAGAAGTATATCTAAGCATGTTGACTACTACAGGGCAAAACATGTTGACTACTACAGGGCAAAACATGTTGATCTTGAATTCAATGAAGTACAGTATTTGTGCAGTACAGGACACACTCACTTATGCAGTGCAGGACACACTCACACTTGTATAATACAGGACACACTCACACTTGTATAATACAGGACACAATCACACTTGTATAATACAGGACACACTCACACTTGTATAATACAGGACACACTTGTACTAATGCAGTACAGGACACACTCACTTATGCAGTGCAGGACACACTCACTTATGCAGTGCAGGACACACTCACTTATGCAGTGCAGGACACACTCACACTTGCATTAATGCAGGACACACTCACACTTGTATAATACAGGACACACTCATACTTGTATAATACAGGATACCGTTGTACTTATGCAGTGCAGGACACAATACTTTGGCAGGTAACAAGTCCTAAGTCATTAGATACTAAAACAGTTCTCCTCTCATAATTACTGGGGGCTACCCCTACCTGGTGGCAGCCATTTAGTGCTAATCCTTACCCGTGACTGGTTTCTGGCAGCTGGCACAGAGAGTGCCTCTGGAGGCATGGTAGTGTAGCTCACAGTGAGGCTCACCCTCGTGCTCGAAATAGTTACCCTTGGGGAACGTAATGCCGCAAACCTACAGACACACACCCACATACATACATGCCATTGTTAACACATGTGGTAGTCAGGGGTGGATCAAAATGCACTCCTGCCGCTCGTGAGGGTTGGGGATATGCTCCACTGCTGACTGCCTGTGCATTGCTACATGCTATACATGTATCAGAGAGAGGGGTATTTTTGAGGGGGTTAATATTTGTGTTTCCCCCGGCTAAAATTCACTTTCTGCGAATAGATAGAATGAAGTAGAGCTTGGAGGGCCTTCCACTAAACACGATAGAATTAACGATCATCCCTCTCTCATTAATTCTTCTGTTAGTCATAATTTGCGAATATCTAACCCATGAAAAACGTCCCTCTATACGAAATGTTGCCTAAGATTCCCCGTTGTCGCTACAGCAACTGACGTGGGTAGGACTCACCTTGCAGGAGAAGCACTCGGGGTGCCACTGAGCGTTGAGGGCGGTGATGAAGCCTTCCATGATGGCCTTGGAGCAGCGATGACAGCGAGGAGCGTACTTCTCGTAATAGCACTCACGACAGAAGGCCTTCTTGTCCTTCTCGTGGAATCCCTCGCTGCCAAAGCTCTTGCCACACAGAGTGCAGAAGAAATGCTCAGGATGCCATGTCTGATCCAGAGCACGCATCACTCGCTGTGTGTATGTGTGTGTGTGGGTGGGAGGGGGGGGAGAGTTGTGAATTTATGTATGTATGTATGTGCATGTGTGTGTATAGTTGTGTAAGTGGTTGTGTGTGTGTGTGTGTAGTGTGTAGTTGTGTAGGTGTGGCAATAGAGTCTGAATAAAGGAGTTAGTTGTTAAGTGGTATATACACATATATATATATATACACCAGTGGCAGTGTTGATGTTCCAGCCATATAGAACTGAGTTTTTGTTAACCATTACATGCTGTAAGAAGATTTAGCCACAAACTTGATACGGTCACAACAAAGAATTATAAAAAAGACTGTATATATTTCTTTTAAAACGTGCACATGCCCAGTAGCTTGCTCTAGTGATTAAATAGCTGATGATCGCAACTACTGTTTCTGGAAGTCTTCTTCAGATGAAGTGCTCCTCAATGGACATCTTTGCTGGCAGTTTGTAGACAGAGTGACGTAGCACTACTACTGTACGTAGCTTTGGTTCCTATACCAAACTGCAACTTATTGTATGCATTCCAATGACATGAAGAGCTTGTTCATAAAAAGGGATATAGAAACCACAAATAGAGTCAGTAGGTGTGGTCAATCATCTACTTGACCGTTGATTCTATCCCTATATGTACATAAGCAGGGGGGAGGGGGGGTTACTCTGAAAATGTCCGCCTGGAAAATGCACTTGTGGTTATGACTTTGGAGCTCCATAGATTCTGCACACTCCACTGTATGAACTTGATATGTAGCTCAAAAGATAGCTCTCTCTGTGTGCTCTCTTTTGGCATTAAAAAAAACTGCATAGGCATAACTATGCCAAAGTTACATGCAGTTAAAGTGGGAGTCCTCAACATTTGTGTGGCTGAACTGTTTATAGTTATTGGTTCCTGATTGGAAAGTGCCTTAAGAGGAAGCTCTACTCTACAATACAACACTGTGTCACTAAAACTTAACGAATTAGGCAAGCTTGGGGAGCACAAAAAAAATTCCTTTTTCTTCCTTCAACAACCACAGCTTGCCTAATTAGTCATGGTTTAGCATCTAGTAGGGCTCCCTCTAGCCACAGATAATAATGGCTAGCCCTTTCCAATTAGGAACCACCACTACAAACACTTCAGGCACACAAATGTTGAGGACTCCCACTTTGGCTGCATGTGACTTTAGCAGTTATATCTATGCAGCCAAAAGAGAGCACACAGAGAGCTCCAAAGTGGTAACCACAAGTTTGTTTCTAGTCTTTGTAATTATAATTTTAGAAACCACATAAGTCCACTTTAAAAAAACACTCTCTACATTAGGTTGTAGTGTTTGTGCAACTCTATCAATGGCTGTGATTGATGCTGGTGTGTTATTTCCTGAACGAGTTTGGTGGAGTGATCTTTCTTCACATTCCAACTTGCAGTTCCAAAAGATAAACATGCATGGCAAAACAAACATTGCCATCAGAAAGCATCTGCACTGGCTACATTTTAGCATATAAATCAGGACCATAGCATGAATGTTTGCTAAGATATGGATGGTACTTTAAATGGTAAACTACGGTTTTCAGCCTCTTTCCACTAAGCATCAATTGTCCTTCTGCTCAAAGATGGAGTTGAATTAGAAGTTGAGATGTCCACAACTTTCCAGGCTCTGTTCTGCAACAATTCAACCATTCACCATCCCTTCCATCCTAGTACCTATACACTTGTGTCCCTTCCAGCTAGCCTAGTACCTATACACTTGTGTCCCTTCCAGCTAGCCTAGTACTTATACTGTCCCTTCCAGCTAGCCTAGTACCTATACACTTGTGTCCCTTCCAGCTAGCCTAGTACCTATACACTTGTGTCTCCTCCAGCTAGTCTAGTACTTATTCACTTGTGTCCCTTCCAGCTAGCCTAGTACCTATACACTTGTGTCTCCTCCAGCTAGTCTAGTACTTATTCACTTGTGTCCCTTCCAGCTAGCCTAGTACCTAAACACTTGTGTCCCTTCCAGCTAGCCTAGTACCTATACACTTGTGTCTCCTCCAGCTAGTCTAGTACTTATTCACTTGTGTCCCTTCCAGCTAGCCTAGTACCTAAACACTTGTGTCCCTTCCAGCTAGCCTAGTACCTAAACACTTGTGTCCCTTCCAGCTAGCCTAGTACCTAAACACTTGTTGATCCATGCCTAGAATAAATTGATTACGACTGCAAGGGTACTACAGTAGACCCTCGCTAATCCGGACCCCATTAATCCGAAACCTCGCTAATCCGGGGGGGAAAAAAGAAAGGAAAAAAAATGCGTGCCATTATTGAACTTTGAACCTACCACGAGCCTGTCATACGATGCAGCTGCAGTGATATGGAGAAGAAAAGAGCACACAAGAGCCTTACCATCGAGGAGAAGTTCAAGATCCTGGACCAGCTCGGGAAGAAAAGCTACAAGTTACTATCTGAACAGTATGGAGTTGCAGTCTCAACTATCTCAGACACAAAGAAGAAGGGCAGCGAGTTGTGAGGATGCAAAAGGAAGATGACTGAGATGGGATTCCGGAGTTCTGCTAAAAGAATAAGGATGGGAAGGGATCATAATGATTAAAAATAACTTGTACTCCCACCACCCAGTATATTCAACCCACACCTGCAAAAAATAAACAAATTCAGAGTTCAATTTAATGATATTCATAAATTTCACTAATCCGAAAATTTCACTAATCCGAACTACTCAGATCCCCAGGCTATTCGGATTAGTGAGGGTCTACTGTACTTGTTAACTGATTGAACGCTGACTTTATTTGTGGTTTGTTGTGTTACAAACTCCTCAAACAGTTCATATCATTAGAATGGAAATACAAGAAGCTGCAGTTGGTATAAGAAACAGCTACATTGAGGCAAGCAAACAAGAGCTAGGCAGCTGCTACATGGCTATATGTCCACAACAACACTTACAGCAGAGAAATCTACCCAGGAGCACCTCCTTGCTCAAGAGTGAAGGAACTCAGAGTGGTTCCTGGTAAGCATAGACTTGGCTTTATATATCTTCTTTGCTTACAAAGAGTTTGAGGATGAATTTAAACACTCAAACCGATGGCCTTACCTTATAATCTAATCCCTGATCACCATCAATGGAGACCTAATGACTATTGCTACTTAGCCTGCTATATGTGTTTAGGATAGGTGACCTGTTCATGTGTGCTTAGGATAAGTGACCTGTTCATGTGTGTTTAGGATAAGTGACCTGTTCATGTGTGTTTAGGATAAGTGACCTGTTCATGTGTGTTTAGGATAATCATCGTGCAGTAAGTGAGCTCTCCACCAAAGAACAGCATCCAAAAACAGTAGCACAAACAAATACCGTCCAACTGGAAGTAAAGTTTTATAACTCAATAGAGCAGTCTATTGGGCATGTGCATACAACGAATGGGCGCATAGTTCAAATTCTTCAAATTTCATTCTCCGACGATCCACGTCATACAGTGCTAATGGCATTTAATCGGTTAAGCACCTGCTTGATATTAAGCGTCCATTTTCTTGTTGACTGATGCTATAAGCACCCTGCTTTGGAATCCACGTCTACATCCGACTTCATCAAAAAAACACGCACTGGATCATCAAGGACAAGCTGTTGAAGTCAATTATCCGATAACTTTACGTTTGTTACCTTTTTGACAACCGATAACTTTGGCGATAACTTTGGTGAGTGCTGCGAGTGGGAGGTGTTGGGAAAGTGATCTTAGCAACAAATAGCTCGACTTGTAGAAACAACATGAGCACCAAGCAAGCAGAAAGAGTTTTGTGTCCATCGTGAGATAGTTGCTACCTCACACATGAGCATCCGGTGCAAAGCATAACTTACATCATGTGCTATCTATTAAGTACAACTCCCCCTCCGCCCCCACTCTCCATAGATCCATTTGTATGCACTTCACTGCAGACTAAATTACACATACACGCACAACGCCTAGAAGCAACGGGCCTGGCAGCAACCTGCCTAGCAGTAACGTGCCTGTGCCTAGCAGCAACGTGCCTAGCAGCAACATGCCTGTGCCTAGCAGCAACGTGCCTAGCAGCAACGTGCCTAGCAGCAACGTACCTAGCAGCAACGTGCCGGTGCCTAGCAGCAACGTGCCTAGCAGCAACGTGCCTAGCAGCAACGTGCCTAGCAGCAACATGCCTAGCAGCAACGTGCCGGTGCCTAGCAGCAACGTGCCTAGCAGCAACGTGCCTAGCAGCAACGTGCCTGTGCCTAGCAGCAACGTGCCTGGCAGCAACGTGCCTAGCAGCAACGTGCCTGTGCCTAGCAGCAACGTGCCTTTGCCTAGCAGCAACGTGCCTAGCAGCAACGTGCCTAGCAGCAACGTGCCTATGCCTAGCAGTAGCCTAGCAGCAACGTGCCTAGCAGCAACGTGCCTAGTAGCAACGTGCCTAGTAGCAACGTGCCTAGTGGCAATGTGTTACAACATCATTCAACTAATACGCTACAAACAAAGGGTACTCACATCAAGGATGGGGCCATTGCAGTAAGCACAACGTGGGGCAAACAGCTCATGGTAGTCCTTCTCACAATACGGACGTCCATTGCTCTCGTAGTATGTGACAGTCCCGAGTTCCGTCTCGCAGGTGTTGCACACAAAGTGCTCCGGGTGCCACTGTCTGCCCAGGGCATCCAACACTTTCCCCAAGATAGGCTTCTTACAGGCAGAGCACATGCCTTTAGCCACAGTGCTCACCCCATGGATATTCTCCATGTCGAGCTCCAGAGAACCGAGCATGTTGCTCAGGTCATCCATGGCAGACTGAGGCTTCTTACTAACCTTGTCTTTAACGGGATGAGGCGTCGGAGGCTCAAAGCCCTCCAGGTTATGCATGAGCTGGTCCAGTTCCAGGGTGGCCGAGGAGGCGGTGATATGGGATCGCTTCATTCCACTGTCCTGGGGGTGGACACGCATGGGGGCAATAGAGAGGGGTTCCTCGTTATCGCTGTTCCCTCCAACCTGGGGATAATGTGGAGGTGTGAGGAAGGAGAGGGAAAGGCAGGTTGATGATACGTAGATCAAGGTGAGAAAAGGGCGTGGCAATAAATGAAGCATACCCAACATTGGGTAGAGGAGGAAAGAGGTTTGGAGGAAAGGGGGGGAGGGGAAAGGAATGTTTGGAGGGGGGGAAAGAATGTTTGGAGGGGGGGGGGGGAAAGGAATGTTTGGAGGGGGGGAAAGGAATGTTTGGAGGGGGGGAAAGAATGTTTGGAGGGGGGGAAAGGAATGTTTGGGGGGGGGGGAAAGGAATGTTTGGAGGGGGAAAGGAATGTTTGGAGGGGGGAAATGTGTATACCCCCACGGATATCTCCATTTATAGTCCTGCATGTACGCTCTCCTTGAGTGTGGCTCTTCCAGGCTCCTTATTGTCAGTTGAGAGTCTATTTGCCTACTAGTACTACTCATCAAGTCCTGGCCCAATAATTAAGCTCAGTTATTGGGTGCAACTGCATTCTACACTACTACACTTTCTGAATAACCTAATAATGTATTGGGATGGCTAGTCCTACTATAGTTTCATGCGAATGCAATCATCAGGGACAATGAGCAACTGAGAGGTGGCATGTGGGCACACTAGCCATCCCAATCCTCTTCTATTATTACTATCCAATAGCTCTGCTTTAACACAGCATTGAGCACTATTTGTAGCCTTCATCAGCAAACTACCTTCTAAGTATATATATATATATATGTATTGTTTCTCAGCATTTTGGCTAGATGCTCCATTTTGGCTAGATGCTCTAGCCTTCATCAGCCTTAGCTGCACTCTATATAGCTACAGCACGGGTCAGGGTGTGCATTAATTGGACCAACCTGCATTACTGGACCAACCTGTTTCTCGATTTCAGTGAGTTCATCGACTAGTGTGCCAACGCTGGGACGCGAAGACCGAGGGTCCATCCCAGATGAGGCACGACCATCTGAAGATTCAGAGGGGTCTAAAGAAAGAGATTAAGAAGAACATAATTAACATGACACACACAACCAACGTCTCTCTCCCCTCCCCCCACCCCTCCCCACACACACACCTCCTCTACACACATGCACACACACAGAAATAGGAAATTGAAGGCAGAGCATGTTTAGATGTTAATTACGTTACGCACTTAATCTCTTGTTTTGCGCGGACGGTGATGATGGCGATGAGAGAGAGGAGGGGCCATTATCCACACTCATTATGGTCCGATGTGATGGTGAAGATTTCCTTCTCAACCTCTTCTCTCTTTTCTGCTGTTGAGAAGGGACATTACAACTGCTGAAGATATCCGTTGGAGCGGCACCTTTCTCTCTGTCCAACGTCTTAGCATTGGAACCAGCGTGCCTTCTCATGGCTTGAGCTTGAGCCAAGGGAGACGAGGTAGAAGGGGGCGGAGGCACACTCACACACCGACCTTCACCTAGGCCATCTTGGGAGACGAGGAATGGTCCAGATCCTCCCACACTTTTCCTCTCCCTCAAGAACATCCGAGGGGTGGGAGGAGAAGGGATTTTATCCAGGCTGGTCTCGTTGCTCTGCAAGACACTGATCTCAGAGTCCGTCGGACTGTTGCCCATGCTGGACTGCCGACTAGTGGTGACACTTGTGGCCGGAGTTCGGTACAAAGGCGGAGATGTGGTCGCAAGGCCTGAATCACTTCTACAGCCGAGGAAGTCTAAGGATGAGGAGCGATTTAGATTTGTCTTGGTGGGAGTCTGGGGGATTACGGCCACGACGACATTGGTGGGAGATGTGCGTCGGTTCAGGTGGTTGAGGGAGCTGGACTTCATGGACAAGCTCTGACTGGGAGACCGCTCGTTTGACCTGTTGGAAAAAAGTGCCGCAAAGCTGTGCCGTGGTTCATTCAAGCTCTTCGACAGACCTCCGTTGGCTCGCTTCTGAACCTTCAGGTGGCTGAACGCTGCGGAGAAAAAGCTACGTTTGGGGCTTTTACTTTTCGAGGAGTTGGCACTGTTTAATATGGTCAATGACGAAGAATTCGATCTTGGGAAAGAACTGCTGAGTTGCGGGGACATACATATAGCTCTCTGTGTAGAAGACGCTGGGGATTGTGCCGAGGACGAGTTGGACCGTTGTAACTTTAACTGCTTTTTCCTCCTGTACAATGGTCTCTCGTAGGTTATGGGAATTGGTTTCTTCTTTAACTGCGGCTTAGAAGGAGTCTGAAAGCTGGAGACATGGCCAGCCTTCTCCAGATTCATGTCCCCCACCTCCATAGCCGTCAATTTCTTGTGGAGAATCTTAGCATCCTCCAGCAAGAAGGCCAAGTCGTGTGCCTTGGGGTCTTTCATGTCTCTCCCCACTTTCAAAATCTGGTCAGTGAGAGGGGTCCTTGCCTTGCCCTGCGGCAGACTGTTTAAGTGGGGAAAGGAACGAGCAGTTGGTGAGGCAGGGGTGCTCTTGTTGCTCTTAGCATAGCCCCTCCACTTGGGAGGAAGGGCAGAGCGAGTTGAACAGCTGATACTCTGGAAAGAGCAAACATCCACAGAAGTTCGGCCTACTGTGTGTCTCAGATGAGAAGTGGTTTGATGCCTGGACAAAACATCCATACTCATCAGCTAAAATCAACAGCAATACTGGCAGGGATATCAACAGCAGCAGCAAGAAGCCAATGGTATGAAGCGACTCTTCAGGTTGTAGAGAGCAGGAAACTGCACTGTTAGGTCAATAGAACTGAGTAGTAGCTACACAAAGGTTTCCTGTGTGCTGATAATGCTCAACTGCTGCCCAGAGTGAGTCAAGCCTATTTATAATGGACAAGTTCTTCCACTTCCTTCCTGGAATGTCCCTAGATGTTGACACAGTAAAGACCACTATCTCAACAGCTTGTAGTGCAACACCCTTGAGCAGCCGGACAGCTGGAGATATCCTGATAAGGACTACAATCACACTTTGCTTATCTCACAGGAACATCTACGACTCCAACTAGAGCACAAACACAAAAAAAGCCACAAAAAGCCGCTAGCTAGCACTCAACACGACAAGAAGAACTCGACTAGCAGCAGACTGAAATGCTCTGAAATGCCCCAAGAGTAAGGCAAATTGCCTTTTAATGGCTCAGCACAGCAGTGTGGTAACATGTGTCTCATGTGGTTGCATAAGGAATGTATGTTATGTGTGTGTGGGCTAGAACCCTAATCCTTCATCTACTTAGCCAGCCAACTGGGTGGGGGCAATTACTATGCATATTATTGTCACGGGGAAAAATTAGTTGATATATGGCACATGTGTGCATGTTACGGTGGCTTAATCGAGCCACACACAGGGTAATGGAACTTGAAGTTTAGTACTAGAGTCTGTATGTCTACCTACCTATCTATTGATCCATCATCATGTTAGTATTGCTTGCCAGTCTGTATGTCTATCTACCTATCTATTGATCCATCATCATGTTAGTATTGCTTGCCAGTCTGTATGTCTATCTACCTATCTATTGATCCATCATCATGTTAGTATTGCTTGCCAGTCTGTATGCCTACCTACCTATCTATTGATCCATCATCATGTTAGTATTGCTTGCCAGTCTGTATGTCTATCTACCTATCTATTGATCTATCATCATGTTAGTATTGCTTGCCAGTCTGTATGTCTACCTACCTATCTATTGATCCATCATCATGTTAGTACTGCTTGCCAGTCTGTATGCCTACCTACCTATCTATTGATCTATCATCATGTTAGTATACTGCTTGCCAGTCTGTATGTCTACCTACCTATCTATTGATCTATCATCATATTTGTCCAGTGATGCGGTGAACAATAATGCCTGGACATAGTGACTGTCTTTGTTTTAAGTTAGTGCGCACCTAATACTGGCCAGAGTGAAGACTCCTATAGTAATTAAGTTGGCAACATTTTTTGCCCCTTTGGACGTCCATAATTGATCGGGGGAGCTGTCCACTGGGCCACCCTCACATCGTTGATGTTCACTAGTAATTAATAATTGGCTATTGTCGACTCATTCAAGCTGTCACTATGTGTGTGCCTAAATGGAAGTGGTTGTCACAGCCTTCCCTTGCTTGTACGGCAGAGAAACCCGCAGACACAATGCAGCTGCTTGCGAGAGACTATAGGGGATCCAGTTGGAGACAGCTACAGGAAGCAACCAGAGAGGAAACGCCAAGACTCGGAGAAGAGGATTCTTGACTAGTGGGTTTGGACAGGAGAGGGGAGCCTGCCGATGATAAAGGTCAGGCTGAACAGGAACATCACAAAGATCCCTCCCCCCCCCACTGAGTGGATGCAAATTAGCTTCAACATATGCACACCGACACTACTTCGCTACTTCGCTACATGCATAGGTGCGTGTTACGCACTTGCAGGCTTGGCAAGCTGCTTCGTCTCACCACACAATGCCTTAATTAATGCACACCCTGACCCATGTAGGCGCATATGGTGACCTTTAACCTTAGAGCAACTGATCATCGTCCGAGTTGCTAGCACAGTGATCTTACCGGTGAATGGGTCATTACTCACAAACTCAAATTTTCATTCCAAGTACATGAAATACAACACCACTACAATATCCATGACAAGGAAGAGATGCGTGTGTGTGTGTGTGGGGGGGGGGGGGGTGTAAGTGGGATCCCATCGTTGGTGTAGCTCTACCGCTGAAACAGAGGATCTCGACGACAGTTGTCAGACTAATATTTATGGCACACCATGTGCTGGTGTAGTTGCCAACAACTCCAGACTGCTAGCTGCTGCTCATTTGCCGATAGGCTGGAGTTGAACTTCCTTTGTCTCGGATGAAGTTCAACCTTGACCCACAAGAAAGGACATGTCATCCTGTACTGTGATCCTGGTTGATTAAGAAAAGGTGAGTCCCCTGGAAGACCACTTCCACTAGAAGGATAATGATTTAACAACACACTAGTACTGGTCTTGGTTTGTTAATAATTATATAATAATGATAATGATAATGATAATGATAATGATAATAATAATAATAATAATAATAATAATAATAATAATAATAATAATAATAATAATAATAATAATAATAATAATAATAATAATAATAATAATAATAATAATAATAATAATAATAATAATAATAATAATAATAATAATAATAATAATAATAATAATAATAATAATAATAATAATAATAATAATAATAATAATAATAATAATAATAATAATAATAATAATAATAATAATAATAATAATAATAATAATAATAATAATAATAATAATAATAATAATAATAATAATAATAATAATAATAATAATAATAATAATAATAATAATAATAATAATAATAATGCCTGTAAGATTAATTCCATCTCTCCAATCTCTCCATCATAATAAACACTGTACATTAGCAGTAGATGACCTTCTTGCTTTAAATTTTTTTTTACTGCAAATCTCGTGTTAAAAACAAACATAACTAACTAACTAATGGGCTTGATCATGTCTGAAAGATATCTTTGAATTCTATTTTTCACCCTAGATGTTAACTCTTGCATGATCAAGCCCAATAATAACAACAACAATAAACAACAACAACAAAAAAACAAAACAATGATAGAGTTAATTAAAAGAGTAAAAACAGCAAACAATCGAAATGTCGAGAGAGTAAATTTCAAGTTGATCAGGTCATTGTAATAATGATAATATTATTACAGCATTGAAATAGTCCATACATGTCATGCGTAAGGTAGGCACGGGTTGTGTGCTGGTGGCAGCAGTGACCGGCCCTTCACCAGACATCGTGCACAGGTGTTGTTCTGGTGGCAGCAGTGACTGGCCCTTCACCAGACATCATGCACAGGTGGTGTGCTGGTGGCAGCAGTGACCGGCCCTTCACCAGACATCGTGCACAGGTGGTGTGCTGGTGGCAGCAGTGAACTGACCCTTCACCAGACATTGTGCACAGGTGGTGTGCTGGTGGCAGCAGTGATCGACCCTTCACCAGACATTGTGCACAGGTGGTGTGCTGGTGGCAGCAGTGACCGACCCTTCGCCAGATATATATCGTACACAGGTGATGTCTGGTGGCAGCAGTGACCGGCCCTTCACCAGACATCATGCACAGGTGTTGTGCTGCTGGCAGCAGTGACTGATCCTTCACCAGACATCGTGCACAGGTGGTGTGCTGGTGGCAGCAGTGAGACTGACCCTTCACCAGACATCGTGCATAGGTGGTGTGATGGTGGCAGCAGTGACTGACCCTTCACCAGACATGGTGCACAGGTGGTGTGCTGGTGGCAGCAGTGACCGACCCTTCACCAGACATCGTACACAGGTGGTGTGCTGGCAGCAGTGACCGACCCTTCACCAGACATCGTGCACAGGTGGTGTGCTGGTGGCAGCAGTGAGACTGACCCTTCACCAGACATCGTGCACAGGTGGTGTGATGGTGGCAGCAGTGACTGACCCTTCACCAGACATGGTGCACAGGTGGTGTGCTGGTGGCAGCAGTGACCGACCCTTCACCAGACATTGTGCACAGGTGATGTGCTGGTGGCAGCAGTGACTGACCCTTCACCAGACATCGTGCACAGGTGGTGTGCTGGTGGCAGCAGTGAACTGACCCTTCACCAGACATCATGCACAGGTGGTGTGCTGGTGGCAGCAGTGACCGACCCTTCACCAGACATCATGCACAGGTGATGTGCTGGTGGCAGCAGTGACCGGCCCTTCACCAGACATCATGCACAGGTGATGTGCTGGTGGCAGCAGTGACCGGCCCTTCACCAGACATCGTGCACAGGTGGTGTGCTGGTGGCAGCAGTGACCGACCCTTCACCAGACATCGTGCACAGGTGATGTGCTAGTGGCAGCAGTGACCGACCCTTCACCAGACATCGTGCACAGGTGGTGTGCTGGTGGCAGCAGTGACCGACCTTTTACCAGACATCAAAGAAGCCATGGAAACTTAGCTACAGTTCAAACTACATGTCAAATTATGATCGAAGGGTCAGCTTTGATATCTGGAAATCATTATGTTCCTAAGAGCAAGATCCCTTAGGAATGGGAAGGCCATTATTTTGGGTAAGGGAAATAGCTGCTGCTGCAGTGAGAGACAGCAGGAAACACTGTCACATTGGCCAACTGAAAACAAATCACGTAATCTCCCAGGCAGGGAAGTCACAATGTTCGATATTATGTGATGGTACTTCAGAGTGCATTTCCAGCAAACATGGACGTAGGGCTAGGGCTGGGGCTGGGGCTAGTAAGTACATTGCAACATGCCCAACAAGTTTCAGTTCGCAATCTTCCCTCGGAACTTCACACACATAATAGCCAGTGGGGAAATCTGCTCAGTTGAACTACATAACTGTTACCAGTACAATTCTTACCACACACACACACACACACACACACACACACACACACACACACGGCATTCATACAGCAGTCTGAGAACGGGCTCCTAGGAGTGCCAGGCTTCAGCATGTAGAGTGCAACTGCTACACTGGCACGAGCTAACTATGAGCCAACTGTACTCGGAGCGACTGCAAGGATACCGCAGGGTGAGAACTTCTCACTGGTTGAAAGGTTTGTTTGTTTCGCTCTGCCTCTTCCCCAGAGGAAATTAAACCTGGCTGGCAGTCTCCCTCACTACAAGCTACTTGGGACTAGACACATCTTCAAAGGCCCTTATGGACATTTGTCCGAGGGATACAAACCAGTTGCCATGAAGCTACCAACTGAGTGTAAGGCACTAGCTAGGTGAGTGTAAGGCACTAGCTAGGTGAGTGTAAGGCACTAGCTAGGTGAGTGTAAGGCACTAGCTAGGTGAGTGTAAGGCACTAGCTAGTTGAGTGTAAGGCACTAGCTAGGTGAGTGTAAGGCACTAGCTAGGTGAGTGTAAGGCACTAGCTAGGTGAGTGTAAGGCACTAGCTAGGTGAGTGTAAGGCACTAGCTAGGTGAGTGTAAAGCACTAGCTAGGTGAGTGTAAGGCACTAGCTAGGTGAGTGTAAGGCACTAGCTAGGTGAGTGTAAAGCACTAGCTAGGTGAGTGTAAGGCACTAGCTGCAGGTCCTTCAGTGCTGCTCAATTGTTTTCCTTTCTCATGAGCCTGCCACCTCCTTCAAAGTACGAAGTATACGTGAATGCATGGCATCTCCAATCCTCCTTGCACCAGGCAGGGCTATCTTACTTGAATTAGCGAGTGACACAACAAGCGATTGAGCTACTGCTATATATTGGGGGGGGGGGGGGGGGGGGGGGAAGATGGCCAAAAAAGTTTAATTTTTTTTAATATTACCCCAAAGGCGTTCTCTCTTGAACCGAAACAAAAGTCAGGTGCAACAAAATTGTCCCATTACAGGGGCCATTGTCAAAATCCCATTTTCTGTTCCAGGTTTTACTTCGTTCAACAACCCATGGGGGAAAGTCTGAGGCTACAGTTCCAGTGCATGTAAAGGATGTAGCAACAAACCACAGCTGTAGCTATGGCAGCTGCTAGAAGACAGCCTTGCAAACCACAGCTGTAGCTATGGCAGCTGCTAGCCTTGCAAACCACAGCTGTAGCTATGGCAGCTGCTAGAAGACTAGCCTTGCAAACCACAGCTGTAGCTATGGCAGCTGCTAGAAGACTAGCCTTGCAAACTACAGCTGTAGCTATGGCAGCTGCTAGAAGACTAGCCTTGCAAACCACAGCTGTAGCTGGCAGCTGCTAGAAGACAGCCTTGCAAACCACAGCTGTAGCTATGGCAGCTGCTAGAAGACTAGCCTTGCAAACCACATCTGTAGCTATGGCAGCTGCTAGAAGATAGCCTTGCAAACCACAGCTGTAGCTATGGCAGCTGCTAGCCTTGCAAACCACAGCTGTAGCTGGCAGCTGCTAGAAGAAAGCCTTGCAAACCACAGCTGTAGCTATGGCACTGCTAGAAGACTAGCCTTGCAAACCAGAGCTGTAGCTATGGCAGCTGCTAGAAGAAAGCCTTGCAAACCACAGCTGTAGCTGGCAGCTGCTAGAAGAAAGCCTTGCAAACCACAGCTGTAGCTATGGCAGCTGCTAGAAGACAGTCTTGCAAACCACAGCTATAGTGCAATTGGCAGTTCAAGCAGGAGACCATAAACATTTCAATTGACTTCTCATTTCCACTTCCTGCTTCACAATACGAACTCAGTGAACTGACTTCAAGTCCATGAAAATGATTCCACTTATGTACATAACCTTGTTTGCTGAGGGAGACAGTAAGTTCATGCATGCCATTAGAAGAGAACAAGTCTGTGTGGACTACTGCACTGTATTTCCTGTTTACAGAGACACAAGATCATGCCATTAGTGCAGCGGAGTGTGTGTGGGCTCCATGCAGAGCCCGCCTGCATAGGCCGCCACTCACACCCACATTACAAGCCTCCAGGCAATTATCCCAAGGATCAAATAAATATCTGCATATGTAAAATAAGTAATTATCCCAGGGATCAAAGACATTTCTGCATGTAATAAGTAAATATTTCAAGGATCAAAGACATATATGTATTTATTAAGTAGGTTTCCCAGGATTCAAAACATCCCAGTATCACTAGTACCAAGTAATTATCCCAGGGTTCCCAGGGGTTCAAAACATCCCAGCACTACCAAGTAATTATCCGGAGATCAAAGACATATATGTGTAATTATCCCAGGGTTCCCAGGGTTCAAAACATTCCAGGATCACTAGCCCCAAGTAATTATCTGGGGATCAAAGACATATATGTGTAATTATCCCAGGGTTCCCACCTGGGGGTTCAAAACATCCCAGGATCACTACCAAGTAATTATCTCAGGGGTCAAATAATTTATTATCCCAGGGTTCCCAGGGGTTCAAAACATCCCAGGATCATAGTAATTATCTCAGGGGCCAAAGAATTTATTATCCCAGGGTTCCCAGGGTTCAAAACATCCCAGGATCACTACCAAGGTGTGGACAGTCAAGAATTTGAAAGATTTGTACATGGAATGATGTTTGAAGGCACTACAATTAGTTTGTGGTGGTGACAAGCATAATCAAGGGTTTTATATATAGCACTCCGGTTATTTGGTGGCTGCGAGCTTCGGCAAATTATTTTAATTCCCAGTCATGTGCTGCATGTATCAGAGGTCAGGTCAAACACGCATGCAAGCAGAAGTATACAGGGGCACATCCACCCACACAATTACCAAAGCACACATCCACAAGATACACATGCACACACACACACACACTGTTGCAAACAAGACCTATCAAGTGGGTAGAAAGGGGAGGAGTTTAAGTGAACTTTGTCTAAAGCAAGGTCATAACCCAGCCCAACTAAATATAGTGCCCATGTGTGTGTGTGTGTGTGTGTGTGTTTGAGTGGAGAGAGAGGGAGGGAAAGAGCTGATGATAAGTTATGCACTGATAAATGAGAAGACATTTCTTGACAATAAGAAAATGTTCAGTTCCCTCTCAGAATCTTAGTTGAGCTATTCACCTCTGGAGTTCAAATGACCTTTAAGCTACCCAAACAGGCACTGTCCAACCCACCTACCGCCTGGCTGCTCTGTTAAGTTGTCTTGACGACAAGTACCTGCTGTAACAGTAGACTTACTCATGTATCTAAATCTTAGCAGGTATCTATACGAAGCAGCCACTTCACTGTTAGTTCTACAATTTGTTAAGCATCGGTTGTGACCACTACACATTGCTCTTCCCCAAGCATCTGTCCTTCTTCTATCACTGACTAATTTGTAGACGGAAATGTCCACATCCGACACACTCTGACCTATGCAACAACTCGGTCGTTTTCCATCCTTATAGCTAGTCCGATCTACATCAGCGATCCTTACCTACAAGGAAATGGATTATGTCCGTGCATAGACATTGCTTGTTAAGCGGCCTCCTGGTATTAGGGCCCATTTTACTTTTAACAAATGCTGTTTTTATTAACAAACACCTTTTTGCAGTACCACACTTAAGAGTGAGAGGAATTATAATTGGCTATAATTAAAGCAAACTAGCTTCGTAGATCGGGCCTGGGGCTAATTGACTTTCTGGCTCTGATGGTGGCATGAAATGTAACAACGTAAGGAAGACAGAGGCCATAATTAATTTTCCGGGAACTACCAACCACACTAGATTAATGTATCCTGCATACATGCACGCACGCATAATTGGCTATAATTAAAGCAAACTAGCTTCGTAGATCGGGCCTGGGGCTAATTGACTTTCTGGCTCTGATGGTGGCATGAAATGTAACAACGTAAGGAAGACAGAGGCTATAATTAATTTTCCGGGAACTACCAACCACACTAGATTAATGTATCCTGCATACATGCACGCACGCACACACACAATGAATTGATAAGCCCATTTATATTTAACTAGCAGGGGCACCTGCACCAACGATGCAGGAAGGAACTTTTGGTTTTATCAAAACTGATATACATCGTGAGGACATAGAGTTTTAGCGGAGGAAGGCTAGAGGCAGCCTTGCTTTATCACAGCTGTGATGGCTAAGCATTTCTGATTATCATCGGAGAACTTATTTCGTGTTGGCGGCCATTGTTTCATCCAACCATGAAACATCTCTAACAATGGAAAAGTGATATTAGGCCGACTAGAAAAGAGGCTGTACCTTCACCCAATCCAATGATCCTTTACCTGATTCCTCTTTACGAGGAGGCAGCAATCGTATCCCCACCTCAGGAAGCTGTTTTTGATATTTAAAAAATCAGAAATAAAACATAGAGCATAATTCACAAAAGCCGACTCTGTCGTTGTTGTTGTTGTTATTACTTTGCATTGGCTATCTACCCAAGGTCACAACTCTGTGAGGACAAACATCAGAGAAGCACTCCAGGTAAGTATGGACAGGTGTTCTAGGTACAACTGCCACTGTTCGTAGTTGCTAGCCTCTTTATCTAATGCCTTGTTGAACTCTCTGTCTAGGTATGTGGTTGTCAGTAGATATACCTTACTAGCCTCTTTATCTAATGCTTTGTTGAACTCTCTGTCTAGGTATGTGGCAGTCAGTAGATGTTTAGTGGGTAGGTAGCCACTCCCACAAGCATCCTCTGATATGTGTGTCCAGTCTTATGCTGGAAGCCTCCTCTATGTGTGTCCAGGACTTATGCTGGAAGCCTCTAGTGTGTCCAGTCTTATGCTGGAAGCCTCTATATGTGTCCAGTCTTATGCTGGAAGCCTCTAGTGTGTCCAGTCTTATGCTGGAAGCCTCCTCTATGTGTGTCCAGGTCTTATGCTGGAAGCCTCTAGTGTGTCCAGTCTTATGCTGGAAGCCTCTATGTGTGTCCAGTCTTATGCTGGAAGCCTCTATGTGTGTCCAGTCTTATGCTGGAAGCCTCTATGTGTGTCCAGTCTTGTATGCTGGAAGCCTCTATGTGTGTCCAGGTCTTATGCTGGAAGCCTCTAGTGTGTCCAGTCTTATGCTGGAAGCCTCTATGTGTGTCCAGTCTTATGCTGGAAGCCTCTAGTGTGTCCAGGTCTTATGCTGGAAGCCTCTAGTGTGTCCAGTCTTATGCTGGAAGCCTCCTCTATGTGTGTCCAGGTCTTATGCTGGAAGCCTCTAGTGTGTCCAGTCTTATGCTGGAAGCCTCCTCTATGTGTGTCCAGTCTTATGCTAGAAGCCTCTATGTGTGTCCAGTCTTATGCTGGAAGCCTCTATGTGTGTCCAGTCTTGTATGCTGGAAGCCTCCATGTGTGTCCAGTCTTATGCTGGAAGCCTCTATGTGTGTCCAGTCTTATGCTGGAAGCCTCCAGTCCTATGCTGGAAGCCTCCAGTCCTATGCTGGAAGCCTCCAGTCTTATGCTGGAAGCCTCTATGTGTGTCCAGTCTTATGCTGGAAGCCTCTATGTGTGTCCAGTCTTATGCTGGAAGCCTCTATGTGTGTCCAGTCTCATGCTGGAAGCCTCTAGTGTGTCCAGGTCTTATGCTGGAAGCCTCTAGTGTGTCTCTTATGCTGGAAGCCTCTAGTGTGTCCAGTCTTATGCTGGAAGCCTCTATGTGTGTCCAGTCTTATGCTGGAAGCCTCTATGTGTGTCCAGTCTTATGCTGGAAGCCTCTAGTGTGTCCAGTCTTATGCTGGAAGCCTCTATGTGTGTCCAGTCTTATGCTGGAAGCCTCTATGTGTGTCCAGTCTCATGCTGGAAGCCTCTAGTGTGTCCAGTCTTATGCTGGAAGCCTCTATGTGTGTCCAGTCTTATGCTGGAAGCCTCTATGTGTGTCCAGTCTTATGCTGGAAGCCTCTATGTGTGTCCAGTCTTATGCTGGAAGCCTCTATGTGTGTCCAGTCTTATGCTGGAAGCCTCCTCTATGTGTGTCCAGTTTTATGTGGAAGCCTCTAGTGTGTCCAGTCTTATGCTGGAAGCCTCTATGTGTGTCCAGTCTTATGCTGGAAGCCTCTATGTGTGTCCAGTCTTATGCTGGAAGCCTCCTCTATGTGTGTCCAGTTTTATGTGGAAGCCTCTAGTGTGTCCAGTCTTATGCTGGAAGCCTCCTCTATGTGTGTCCAGTTTTATGTGGAAGCCTCTAGTGTGTCCAGTCTTATGCTGGAAGCCTCTATGTGTGTCCAGTCTTATGCTGGAAGCCTCTATGTGTGTCCAGTCTTATGCTGGAAGCCTCTATGTGTGTCCAGTCAGTCTTATGCTGGAAGCCTCCAGTCTTATGCTGGAAGCCTCCTCTATGTGTGTCCAGTCTCATGCTGGAAGCCTCTATGTGTGTCCAGTCTTATGCTGGAAGCCTCTATGTGTGTCCAGTCTTATGCTGGAAGCCTCTATGTGTGTCCAGTCTTATGCTGGAAGCCTCTATGTGTGTCCAGTCTTATGCTGGAAGCCTCTATGTGTGTCCAGTCTTATGCTGGAAGCCTCTATGTGTGTCCAGTCTTATGCTGGAAGCCTCTATGTGTGTCCAGGTCTTATGCTGGAAGCCTCTAGTGTGTCCAGTCTTATGCTGGAAGCCTCTATGTGTGTCCAGTCTTATGCTGGAAGCCTCTGCTATATTTATAAAACACCAGTACTTGGTTAGCCACCCTGCCTACATGTAGAGTTCTCTTTCAACACAGAACTGAGCTATTATCCACACCTTGACTCATCCACATCAGTAGCTATATCAGCTGCTGCTGGACTCATCCACAGCTGTAGCTATATCAGCTGCTGCTGGACTCATCCTCAGCAGTAGCTATATCAGCTGCTGCTGGACTCATCCACAGCTGTAGCTATATCAGCTGCTGCTGGACTCATCCACAGCAGTAGCTATATCAGCTGCTGCTGGACTCATCCACAGCAGTAGCTACATCAGCTGCTGCTGGACTCATCCACAGGTGTAGCTATATCAGCTGCTGCCGGACTCATCCAACAGCAGTAGCTATATCAGCTGCTGCCGGACTCATTCACAGCAGTAGCTATATCAGCTGCTGCTGGACTCATCTACAGCTGTAGCTAAGCTATATCAGCTGCTGCTAGACTCATCCACAGCAGTAGCTGCTGCTGGACTCATTCACAGCTGTAGCTATATCAGCTGCTGCTGGACTCATCCACAGCTGTAGCTATATCAGCTGCTGCTGGACTCATCCACAGCTGTAGCTATATCAGCTGCTGCTGGACTCATCCACAGCAGTAGCTATATCAGCTGCTGCTGGACTCATCCACAGCAGTAGTTATACCAGCTGCTGCTGGACTCATCCACAGCTGTAGCTATATCAGCTGCTGCTGGACTCATCCACAGCTGTAGCTATACCAGCTGCTGCTGGACTCATCCACAGCAGTAGCTATATCAGCTGCTGCTGGACTCATCCACAGCAGTAGCTATATCAGCTGCTGCTGGACTCATCCACAGCAGTAGCTATATCAGCTGCTGCTGGACTCATCCACAGCTGTAGCTATATCAGCTGCTGCTGGACTCATCCACAGCAGTAGCTGCTGCCCGACTCATCCACAGCAGTAGCTATATCAGCTGCTGCTGGACTCATTCACAGCAGTAGTTATACCAGCTGCTGCTGGACTCATCCACAGCTGTAGCTATATCAGCTGATGCTGGACTCATCCACAGCAGTAGCTATACCAGCTGCTGCTGGACTCATCCACAGCTGTAGCTATATCAGCTGCTGCCGGACTCATCCACAGCAGTAGCTATATCAGCTGCTGCTGGACTCATCCACAGCAGTAGCTATATCAGCTGCTGCTGGACTAGGCCCAAACAAAGCAACCCAACAGGATGAAAGCTCACCTGATTAGCTACTAAAGTTTCTATGCAGCCATAGCTTAGCTGCAACCAACTTGAAATACAGCATATTTCAATAGAGCACTCTTGCAGTGAGAAAGCTAGAGCTACAAACCTCAGCTGTAATGGCTGCTGCATTGGTCTAGGCTTGGCCCAAAGAAGGAAGTCCATGATGTGTATATTTCCACTCATAGATATGCTGAACATATATAACTGTATATGCAAATTATCACGTATGTCCACCACACGAGTGTTGTACAAACATGTCCACCCGTTCAGAGGGTTAAACAGGTAAAGGGTGGATTTGGCCTGGATGATGGATACTAGTCATTGTATTCACTCTTTCCCTTTAAGAAATGATGCAGATGTTCATTGCAGCAGGCAGGCAGAAGTTACAACCCTTTACCTATTTTCATCTAAAACACTATACGTAACATCATGTTTGCAAGCTATGAACAGTCACTGCATATATGTGGTTGATATGGGGTCAAGGGTTATCATGACGAATAAACACTGGACGAAGAAAAAAGGAAGAAAGAACAGAAGAAGGAAAGGAAGGAAGACAAGCCAAAGCCAGCTAGTCCACATGTAGGCTATTTTTAGACCAAGACAGTCCACCTGTAGGCTATTTTTAGACCAAGACAGTCCACCTGTAGGCTATTTTTAGACCAAGACAGTCCACCTGTAGGCTATTTTTAGACCAAGACAGTCCACCTGTAGGCTATTTTTAGACCAAGACAGTCCGCCTGTAGGCTATTTTTAGACCAAGACAGTCCACCTGTAGGCTATTTTTAGACCAAGACAGGCTATTTTTAGCTGTGCTTGGGGGGGGGGGGGGGGGGAGGGTCCTATTAGCCACCTTGTCCACCCCAATATAAAACGCTACCACACCCTCTCATAACATGCCTGCCAATGTTCTAGCCACTTAAAAGCTTAAAAATCACAGCTGAAATTAACATGACTACGACAATAAAGCTACTTGTCCAAAAATGGACAGCCTCATCACGCCTCGTGACCATCGTCCCTTCCTTGACAAGTCAGACCAGTACCACCCTATTGTGAGGTTAAGGAGCCAAATGGATAGGCCAACAAGTGCTTGCCATAGAACAGGTTTGTGTAGTACCTTTTCCTGCTAGTAAAGCTTTAGCTTGTAGACACGTACACAACACTCTCCTTTCAAACCACTCCATCCTTTAGCCTCACACACATGTGACGTGGAATGGTTTGTTTTCTTCCCAAGCGTGAGAATTGTTCATGGCAAACTAGATAATTTGGCACCGTGATCTTTATCCAGCAAGCAGCACTCCATTGTGGAAATGTTTTCAAGATGGTAAGGCATCCAGGTCTCTCACACAGACAACTAGGCTATTAAAAAAATTTTTTTGTGGAACCATCGACAACGACCCTTCCAAATGCAATTTTTGCCGTTTCAGCAACTGTGATATTCTTCTAATAGAGTAGGGCTAGAGATAGCCTCGCTAGCAAACTGCTTGCACTATGTAAGTTCTAACGTAGCTAGCATAGTTTGTTGGTAATCCCATGTTACACTACTCAACGCACTATTGTCAGGAATGTGAAAAAAGCATGAGCTGGTATATCTCTAAAATAAAATGGCTGACAATAGCTGTCGTGCCGTTTCTGACGATGGTGGCTTCCAGCGAACTTGGACTTCGATGTCACCTAATGCCACGTTGGCATTGCCACAGTATAAAAAGTACTCCTGCAGAGTTTGAGCTTCCTAGCTTCAAAACTGCAACAAGGGCCTACTAACACACACGACTTCCTTCTGCTTACATAATCATGTAGTTTTGACAACAGCACAGCACTCCCTGTTCCATCAGTATATCAAAGCTCCGCTCAATTTGCTGGAATGCACCAAGGCTGAACCCAATAGTCAGACTTGTGGTCGATGCATCCTACCACATGGGCCGGCGGACTAAACACACACATGCTGATACCTATATTAAAGTAGCTATTTTACACTGTCTGTGTACTAGCTTTGAGGAGCATCTTGAGAGTATGTATATGTCGCTGCCAATACGTATATATCAAGAAAAACCGTGACCTTGCCCAAGAGTGCATCAGTGCAACCATTCTAAGTGATGCATTGTTGATGATTGCAGGGGCGCTCCTCCCTATAGTCTCATAAATGTCCATAATTTCACATGCACATAACTTGACCTTGGTAGATCCAAACCCGATTTTTCTTGAACTGCGGAGAGCTATGCTCTCTAGCTACTACAGATTCTAAAATAAACTTCTGGGGTCAAAGTACACAGAAATACAGCCAGATATATATACATGCTCATGAATATGCTCATGAATATATTAACGAGGGCACTATTTTCTCATGAATATATTAATGGTTGCACTATTTGCTCATGAATATATTTATGAGGGCACTATGAATAATTAATGAGCTTTAGTTCTTCAAGCTTTGTTTCTATCTTGAGTGTCCTTGGTGAAGTCTTAAGGTTTTGAGGTAGTCATGGAAGGTACTGCTAAGAAATGGTGTGCAAGAAAAGGCTACAAGCAAAAATGGAACACCACAGGGAAGCTTAAAGAAGGAAATCGTTGTCTGCTCCATCAGTAGAGCAACAGCAAAGTGAGTGAAGCTGTGGCACCTCCTGTATCTTAAGTCTCACAAACATGCACCATCACCTAATCTCACTGAGCTGGACCAATCAACTGCTGCTTCAGAAGTTGAGGAGTCTTTCACGGTTAACATTAATGCACAAACAGTAAGTGATGTAACTTCTAGTGAAAGTAGCGAAGAGGCATCCGATTTTACTCAGGAAGATGCACGCCAAGTTTATCAGGAATGATTGAAGCATACACCAAAGCAAGATGTCAAGATCATGACTGTAATGATTATGGACACTTGGATTTGGTTTGCCTTGTGGAGCTGCCAAGGAGACTGGCTTACTCTTTGATCTAAATGAGAAGACAGTTAGGACTTGGCAGAATGGCTTCTACAGGAACAAAGGGGTCTTTACCGAGTCAAAGTAGGGGAAGCATGCCCGTCCTTTTGTTTTGGATGATGACAATTGTGGACATAAGGAAGCAGAATGGGGCACGTCACAATGCCACTCACTGCCAAAGGCAAACCAAACATGAGTGCTGCCAGATTTTGCAACTGGATTAACAAAGACCCTCATGCTACACTTCACCCTGGACATCCTAGGGATATCTGAGAAAGGACTGCGGTGAAGTGTCTACCTCAGCTTCTTGGCTTTCAACACCAGAAACACAAAAAGGGCATTTATATTGATGGCCACGAGTGATGTGATAGAGGACAGAAATATTTTCCTGCGTAAGCTGGAAATACTTGAATCAACTCACTTGCCATCACCTTGTTCTAATGGCCTTACTGCTTGTGATGTAGGAAATGCCACAGTAAGTAAAAGTCCAGTTTTAATCTTTCATCACAAACCAACCTTTCATGCCAATGAAGGCCAGACAAGCATTTGGGCAGAAGAAGGAAGGGTTCCAATTCTCCCAAGAACTCAAGGAAAAGGACTAATAGTGAGTGTCTTTATAACAGAGCATGAGGCATGTTGGAACTCACTTATGAAGAGTGCCAGCAAACTAGTACCATTGACCATTCAATTCAGTTGTGTGCAAGAGCGATACTAACACTAGGGTGCGGTGGGGATGGTTATTGGAGCTATAATCACATGCTCAAACAATCGAAAAAAGGATCAAAATTGCAAATTACGAGTATCCCTCAGATAAATACAACCTCGTCTGGATATTTGATCG
Source organism: Cladorhizidae sp. MBARI D1340-BT2 (assembly GCA_028752905.1). Lineage (NCBI taxonomy): Eukaryota > Metazoa > Porifera > Demospongiae > Poecilosclerida > Cladorhizidae > Cladorhizidae sp. MBARI D1340-BT2. The sequence continues at coordinate 42,956,804 of JAQNBH010000009.1, read as the reverse complement.
GAGCAGTGGTCACTGCGTATTCAACAAAGGTGCTTTAAATGTCAATCATATGAATGTGAACCAAGGGGGGGGGGGGGGGGGTGTTCACCACAAATGCGAGATACATATTGGAATGGACGTCTTCAGAGAATGTTTTTTCCTGATGGACACCCAAAAGGAATGAAAATTATTTCGGGAGAACGTGGGGTCGATACCAATCACATGAAAGCAGCCGATATGAAACTAGTCCTAGGCAATCATTCAGACTTCAAGTGTGAGAAGGCCGCCCTCGAACACCTCACTCATGAATTGGGTCATGTATTCTTTATCTACGAAAGTTTCACTGTGAATTAAACACCATTGAAAGGGTGTGGGGAGAAGGTAAACGATATACACGATCACATTGTGACTACACTTTCCCTGGTTTGGAACATACCGTCATACCTGTTCTAGAGTCTCGACACTATAAGAAAATACTTTAGGAAGTGTCGTGAGTACATGCAAATTATGGGATGTCTTTATTTTTCTTCCCTCTAACAAAGCTGTCAGATCCTTGGAAGCTATGCTGACGTGGTCTTAGACGAATTCTATTGTAAGAGTGGAAGATACTTATAAGGGTTTTACTACAAAGTGAGATGCAATCAAAGTGTCCAAGATCCTCTCAGCAGACTCTGTTATCCAGAATAGAGTGATTGCAGTCTCCTAATGGAACAATGCCCGATTAATTTCGAGCTAATTGTGAGAGCCCTTCCTATTGGTACCTCCACCAGGACTTTCAGTCAGGTTGAACCTGTTTAAGACGAGGCCTAACAATCAGATACAGACACCAAAAGTTGCTGAAGGTTACAATTAAAAGTCCTGATTATCTTAAATCTATTTACATGTATTTACTGAAGCCATAAAATTGACACCCCAAAGTAAGCAACGTCCCCCTTGCAGAGCTAATAAAAAGATGAGTTCTCTTCTTGACATGACATACATTTGGGAGAGCAATTCTTCTCTAAATCAACAGATAAAAAAATTGATTAACAGTTCTGGATAAAGTTATCTGAAAAATGTGCAAGGGCAATGCACAAATATAAGATGTTTCTGTCCTATCAAAGCCTTCTAAGGTTTTCACTGCATAAAGGAAGCCTGCTGTGTTCAGCATGTGCTAGAAACCAAGTTCTTTATTGGAATGCACATAATTCTCTGAGCTACTGATGATCCAATGATTGTTCCAACTGGTGGATGAAGGCATCAATGTTCAGACACATCTCATGAAACTCATCAAGATCAAGAGGAGAGGCCGACAAGGAATCATACGAGAGCTGAGGCTGCACGATGAGATGGCTACAGACTTGACAGTGTCTCATGAAACTCACCAAGAGGAGAGACTGACAAAGAACCACACGAGAGCTGAGGCTACACAATGAGATGGCTGCAGACTTGGACAGTGTCTCATGAAACTCACCAAGAGGAGAGGCTGACAAGGAACCACATGAGAGCTGAGGCTACACAATGAGATGGCTGCAGACTTGGACAGTGTCTCATGAAACTCACCAAGAGGAGAGACCGACAACCACGAGAGCTGAGGCTACACAATGAGATGGCTGCAGACTTGGACAGTGTCTCATGAAACTCACCAAGAGGAGAGACCGACAACCACGAGAGCTGAGGCTACACAATGAGATGGCTGCAGACTTGGACAGTGTCTCATGAAACTCACCAAGAGGAGAGGCTGACAAGGAACCACATGAGAGCTGAGGCTACACAATGAGATGGCTGCAGACTTGGACAGTGTCTCATGAAACTCACCAAGAGGAGAGACCGACAACCACGAGAGCTGAGGCTACACAATGAGATGGCTGCAGACTTGGACAGTGTCTCATGAAACTCACCAAGAGGAGAGACCGACAACCACGAGAGCTGAGGCTACACAATGAGATGGCTGCAGACTTGGACAGTGTCTCATGAAACTCACCAAGAGGAGAGACCGACAACCACGAGAGCTGAGGCTACACAATGAGATGGCTGCAGACTTGGACAGTGTCTCATGAAACTCACCAAGAGGATAGGCCGACAAGGAACAACAGCTGAGGCTGCACAATGAGATGGCTGCAGACTTGGACAGTGTCTCATGAAACTCACCAAGAGGAGAGGCCGACAAGGAACCATACGAGAGCTGAGGCTGCACAATGAGATGGCTGCAGACTTGGACAGTGTCTCATGAAACTCACCAAGAGGAGAGGCCGACAAGGAAGCACATGAGAGCTGAGGCTGCACAATGAGATGGCTGCAGACTTGGACGGTGTCTCATGAAACTCACCAAGAGGAGCGCGACAAGGAACCACGAGAGCTGAGGCTACACAATGAGATGGCTGCAGACTTGGACAATGTCTCATGAAACTCATCAAGAGGAGAGGCCAACAAGGAACCACAAGAGAGCTGAGGCTGCACAATGAGATGGCTGCAAACTTGGACAGTATCTCATGAAACTCACCAAGAGGAGAGACCGACAAGGAGCCACACGAGAGCTGAGGCTGCACAATGAGATGGCTGACTTGGACGGTGTCTTACTACTGTTGATGCAATAATGACTGTCAGTTCATTATGACATTACAAAAAATTAAAAACCATATTGGGTTGACTTGCCAAAGAAACGAATGTACCCATTAGACCACAACATTTAACGACCCTTTACCACACATGCAAAAAATATAATACATACTTTTTAAAAAAAAGGGGGGGGGGGGGGGGGAACACTGGCGAACATTCAAATAGCAAAGGATCCTCTACATGTTTGTGGTCCAATGGGCACATTCCTCTCTCCTCCGATACAGTTTATTATTTGTCTTGTTTCCAACGCATGACTCCAGTACGAGTGTTTCATTACAACCTCTTTTCTTCTTGTTGTGCTGACCATCACACACCATACAATATCTTCTTGTTGTTAAGGTTGCGTTGTTAAGGTTGCGTTGTTATAGTCAACACACAACCCACTCAAAGCAGGCAACGCATATTACACACAAACATGTGTGGATGTTGAGTTGATGATCTTTACCCATTTCAAATGTTGTCATGAAACTGACTAGTCGTCACGACAATGTACAATCTGGATTCTGTGTTGAAGTGACCTATGGCATGCAAATTTAGGCCTGGGGAAATAAATGAAATAAATGACAGAAGGAAGATAGATTCAGTTCTTGAAGACAATCTGACAGTATTTGCGAGTTAAAAAAATACATATATGTATAAATTTAATTATTCCAGTTTATCGAAGTATTCAATGGAAGTGTTTAATAACGGCAGAAACCAATGTTTGGGTCCGCATTTTGAAACGTCGCTCAAAACCTAATTATAGAGAGTGCTAACTGTACTCCCTGGTAATGCTCGGCTTGTGATGAAGCATAGCCACCATAAGCCATCGTGGTGGAGAGAACAGGAAGGAAGAACTCATTGAGGCTGTGCAAAGAGATGTTGTGGACTAGAGGAAGATGGCTGATGTAATAGGCTTGACAAGGCCTGCATTGGCTTCCTGCACTGCACTGGCTTCACCCACAGCTATGCATAATACACAGCAGTGCTGACAGGAGAGCAGAACTGTGCACAATACATATCTCAGCTGTTGTATGTATTAGCATACACGAAGAGCTAGAGTGTCTATTGTGGGTCTTCACTGCTGAGTGATGGTGATATGGCAAGGCTACAGAGCGTACACAAATTTCACCACCTAAGGTGCGCATAACTTTTGACAAGTGGAGGTGCCGTACAGATGTGCTAATTGAGTTCTCAATTAGCACATCGACAAGTCATGGCATTGCTCGGCCTGTTTACGCCATTTGCAAAGGTCACCAGAATCAACACCAATAAAACATGCAAGAACTAGGAAACCACCCTCCTGCCATCCATAACCACACCTCACTTCACCTTCTGTTGTCATTAATCACATACCCCTCCACTTCCAGGCTTATATTACCATGCCGACATGTGCTATGATACTCGTTAATCAGCTCTTCCCTCAAGTCCAAAGCTCATCGATTTCACCTCCAGCAAGAAAGATTGACATGCTTCCATCTTTGGTCATCCACTGTGACTTTCTTCTCCATCGCCATCCTCCTCCATAAAGCACTGGCTATGTATGTATGCGCTCTCCTGGCATTTCACTTATCTCATCAGCTATGAATCTATAGACATTACTGCTCAGCTTTCCTGTTCTCTCCGTGTATGTTCACCGGCTAAACATTGGCTGTTCACCTCTCTGAACTTTCATTTCTCATCTTGTGGACATCCTTCAGGAGCTTCTTGCTCTCATCTTGTGCACACCTTCAGGAGCTTCTTGCTCTCATCTTGTGCACACCTTCAGGAGCTTCTTGCTCTCATCTTGTGCACACCTTCAGGAGCTTCTTGCTCTCATCTTGTGGACATCCTTCAGGAGCTTCTTGCTCTCATCTTGTGCACTCCTTCAGGAGCTTCTTGCTCTCATCTTGTGGGCACCTTCAGGAGCTTCTTGCTCTCATATTGTGGACACCTTCAGGAGCTTCTTGCTCTCATATTGTGGACACCTTCAGGAGCTTCTTGCTCTCATCTTGTGCACTCCTTCAGGAGCTTCTTGTGCACACCTTCAGGAGCTTCTTGCTCTCATCTTGTGCACACCTTCAGGAGCTTCTTGCTCTCATCTTGTGCACTCCTTCAGGAGCTTCTTGCTCTCATCTTGTGCACACCTTCAGGAGCTTCTTGCTCTCATCTTGTGCACTCCTTCAGGAGCTTCTTGCTCTCATCTTGTGCACACCTTCAGGAGCTTCTTGCTCTCATCTTGTGGACACCTTCAGGAGCTTCTTGCTCTCATCTTGTGGACACCTTCAGGAGCTTCTTGCTCTCATCTTGTGGACACCTTCAGGAGCTTCTTGCTCTCATCTTGTGGACACCTTCAGGAGCTTCTTGCTCTCATCTTGTGCACTCCTTCAGGAGCTTCTTGCTCTCATCTTGTGCACTCCTTCAGGAGCTTCTTGCTCTCATCTTGTGCACTCCTTCAGGAGCTTCTTGCTCTCATCTTGTGGGCACCTTCAGGAGCTTCTTGCTCTCATCTTGTGCACTCCTTCAGGAGCTTCTTGCTCTCATCTTGTGCACACCTTCAGGAGCTTCTTGCTCTCATCTTGTGGACACCTTCAGGAGCTTCTTGCTCTCATCTTGTGGACACCTTCAGGAGCTTCTTGCTCTCATCTTGTGCACTCCTTCAGGAGCTTCTTGCTCTCATCTTGTGCACACCTTCAGGAGCTTCTTGCTCTCATCTTGTGCACTCCTTCAGGAGCTTCTTGCTCTCATCTTGTGCACACCTTCAGGAGCTTCTTGCTCTCATCTTGTGCACACCTTCAGGAGCTTCTTGCTCTCATCTTGTGGGCACCTTCAGGAGCTTCTTGCTCTCATCTTGTGCACACCTTCAGGAGCTTCTTGCTCTCATCTTGTGGGCACCTTCAGGAGCTTCTTGCTCTCATCTTGTGCACACCTTCAGGAGCTTCTAGCTCTCATCTTGTGGGCACCTTCAGGAGCTTCTTGCTCTCATCTTGTGCACTCCTTCAGGAGCTTCTTGCTCTCATCTTGTGGACACCTTCAGGAGCTTCTTGCTCTCATCTTGTGCACTCCTTCAGGAGCTTCTTGCTCTCATCTTGTGCACACCTTCAGGAGCTTCTTCCTCTCATCTTGTGCACTCCTTCAGGAGCTTCTTGCTCTCATCTTGTGGACACCTTCAGGAGCTTCTTGCTCTCATCTTGTGCACACCTTCAGGAGCTTCTTGCTCTCATCTTGTGCACTCCTTCAGGAGCTTCTTGCTCTCATCTTGTGCACACCTTCAGGAGCTTCTTGCTCTCATCTTGTGCACACCTTCAGGAGCTTCTTGCTCTCATCTTGTGCACACCTTCAGGAGCTTCTTGCTCTCATCTTGTGGACACCTTCAGGAGCTTCTTGCTCTCATCTTGTGGGCACCTTCAGGAGCTTCTTGCTCTCATCTTGTGGACACCTTCAGGAGCTTCTTGCTCTCATCTTGTGGACACCTTCAGGAGCTTCTTGCTCTCATCTTGTGGACACCTTCAGGAGCTTCTTGCTCTCATCTTGTGCACACCTTCAGGAGCTTCTTGCTCTCATCTTGTGGGCACCTTCAGGAGCTTCTTGCTCTCATCTTGTGCACACCTTCAGGAGCTTCATGCTCTCATCTTGTGCACTCCTTCAGGAGCTTCTTGCTCTCATCTTGTGGACACCTTCAGGAGCTTCTTGCTCTAATCTTGTGCACTCCTTCAGGAGCTTCTTGCTCTAATCTTGTGCACTCCTTCAGGAGCTTCTTGCTCTCATCTTGTGGGCACCTTCAGGAGCTTCTTGCTCTCATCTTGTGGACACCTTCAGGAGCTTCTTGCTCTCATCTTGTGGACACCTTCAGGAGCTTCTTGCTCTCATCTTGTGCACTCCTTCAGGAGCTTCTTGCTCTCATCTTGTGCACTCCTTCAGTATGAAAACTGTTTTTCTCTCAGCCTTTGCTCTTGTTGGCTTGGGGCTCTCTCTTCCTCGATCCACTTCTCACATTTCCCTCGTTAGTTCATGCATGACCCTTCAGCTTCGTGTTTTTTCATCTAGAAAATGAACAGCATGTTAGCCAGTGCATCATGATTCTCCGTGTCCATTGCAAGCCAGTGGTTTTGATATCCCTGCCACTCTTCATGACGTGCCCTCGGAGGACCAACGGTGTACTGCTGTACACGGACATGGCTCCAACACCATTTCTCAACATTTTAGCACAAAGACAACAAGCAAAACGTCCATGATGGTGGCGAGAGTTGTGTTCACCTTGTACAACCAAGAGTTTCTTGTTGTGGTGGAACTGATGGTGGCATAGATGAGTTCATACACATTGACGGACGACAGATTAGCTGTCACGATGTTTCTTGCAGAGTTTCCAGAAATGCCTTCAATGACTTGGTTACTCACTTAAAAACCATTTTTGTAGTCAAGTGTTAAAAAAACTTGTGGTTACCACTTTATAGCTTCATGGTATGGACTTGATATATAGCTCAAAAGATAGGTCTCTCTGTGTGCTCTTTTGACACTAAAACATTTTTCATAGCTACAAACTATACCCAAGTTATAGGAGCTAAAGTGGGGGGACCTCAAAACCCGAGTGCCTGATTTTGCCACATAAATATCTCGAGATTTGTAGAGTTGAAATCAGCACCAGTGGCTAGAGGAAGCCCTAAAACTTAAATACGTGGTCAAGTGCGTGGTTGGAAAAAGAATTTCAACGAAATTCATTTTCCACCCACGCCGCTTGACCACATACTTAAGTTTTCGTGCCCTATGAAACCATCCTTTAGTCTTATCCCTCACTGGGGGGGAATGGGTGCTGCTGCCACAGTTTGTTACAATCGTGAGGCTTGCCTCTATGATCGCCCAGAAGAGGGATCAATCATACAGCAGAACCATGTCCTGGCTGAGATGCTCACTCTCATTTGCCCTCCTTCGCTCTTCCATCCAGTGCATACAAGGCGCACGCTCAGCAGGTGGATGGGCTACCAGGCAACTGTCGCAAAAAATAAAATAAAATGAAACCACTCGTTAGGAGGGCTTCCTCTAGCCACTGGTGCTAATTTCAACTCTCAACCACTATATAGCAATCTGGGGATATTTATGTAGCAAAATCAGGCAATCAGGTTTGGAGGTCACCCCCACTTTAGCTCTTATAACTTAGGTATAGTTGTACCTATGAAAAATTATTATCAAAAGAGAGCACACAGAGAGACCTATCTTTTGAGCTATATATCAAGTCCATATCATGAAGTTTGCAGAATCTACTGAGCTCTAAAGTTGTAACCACAAGTTTTTATTACTAAAATGGTTTCGGTCCCCTTCAGTTCATATCCTCAGATAAGGCCCCAATATTCTTCATATTGTCCTGTGATCTCCCGTAACCTGTGGCTCTGTGGCTTATAATAACCATAGTACTCCCCTCTATGGCTTATAATAACCATACTACTCCCTGCTCTATGGCTTATAATAAGCTGAGTAGTGGCACTTAGGGTGTGTGGGCGAGAGAAAACAGTTGACAGTGCATCATTCAACTCCACCAGAATAGCAGCTGGCATTCCTGTAAGCATCAAGCACTTGGGCTAGGGCTGGGATCCCTGACCGGATCAAAACCACCGCTGAGCAACCTGAGGCCTGTCACTAGAGCACTGGCTCAGGCAGGATCTGATCTGGCATAATCCCACTGCTTATTAACACTTCAATCAACACTCCATGGCCGAGTACTGGGTTGGTGTGTGATTATTTTCCCCCCTCTTGTGGAGCAAGACATGAAGGAGTATTTGAAGAAGAAGAGACAGGAAATGTAAGTAGTGACTTGCTCAAGTTCAAGCAGAACTTGAAGACACTTACAAAATGTGATAATCAGCGTGTGTGTTTTCTTTTTTCTTCTCAAAATGTCTGATGTCGGGGGGTTATATTTAGGGGGTTGGTGAAAATAAATTGTGAGAAGATGAAGGGGAAGTGGGTGGGGCTCACTGCAGATGAATGAAGTAGAGGGGGGAGACCACTGGTAAGGTTTGACTGGTGACAGCTGTTGGTGTTATTGGGACAGATGACCTACTGGGACAGATGACCTACTGGGACAGATGACCTACTGGGACAGATGACCTACTGGGACAGATGACCTACTGGGACAGATGACCTACTGGGACAGATGACCTACTGGGACAGATGACCTACTGGGACAGATGACCTACTGGGACAGATGACCTACTGGGACAGATGACCTACTGGGACAGATGACCTACTGGGACAGATGACCTACTGGGACAGATGACCTACTGGGACAGATGACCTACTGGGACAGATGACCTACTGGGACAGATGACCTACTGGGACAGATGACCTACTGGGACAGATGACCTACTGGGACAGATGACCTACTGCTGCTTGTTATCTTCATCACAACCCCAAACATATCCATTTCACTCTCTCCCTGACCTCCAACTCCACCTCCAGCTGCTTTGATCTCTGCTTCTGCTTCCTTTGTTTCCATATTATCTTAGAAAACAAAGAACTATTGAAGGAATCTGTGTTCATGGAAGTCAATTATGGCTAGCTAGGTAAGAATTACATTGCTCCACCTCTGGGGGAAAAACTCTTGATGTTTGTTCTGCACTAATGCCAGGTATAGACTCATCATTGGTCAGTCTCTGGTTTCATACTCCATCTTGTTTCTGGACACACCACTTTTAGATTTTTTAACATCTTCCTCTCTCCAGACTTCCAACAAAACCTTTGTCGTCTCTACTGCACTCCAGGCAGACATGGCAGACTCGGTCGCAAGTGAGCTTGTATCTAAGTTTTTAAAGAGAATCTGGATCCAAACTACCAGCCACGGTGGTTCATGTGAATTACAGTTGGATCCAAACTACCAGCCGTGGTGAATCACGCCTGGATCCAAACTACCAGGCATAGTAGTTCATATGAATCACGATTGGATCCAAACTACCAGGCATGGTAGAATCACGCCAGGATACTACCCACAATAAAAGTGTGTGATAGTGTGGACGACATTTGGTAGCGTATCAGAGGTCTAGGCCGACATGGCTATGGCATTACATCAGCTAAAATGAAGTGAGAAATGTTTGAGTTTGAAACAGCATGTGCTCTGATGATACACCTGGTAGCCTACATACATACTGTATATCTAGATTAGGAACACATGTGCTCTGATGATACACCTGCTAGCCTACATACATACTGTATATCTAGATTAGGAACACATGTGCTCTGATGCACCTGCTAGCCTACATACATACTGTATATCTAGATTAGGAACACATGTGCTCTGATGCACCTGCTAGCCTACATACATACTGTATATCTAGATTAGGAACACATGTGCTCTGATGCACCTGCTAGCCTACATACATACTGTATATCTAGATTAGGAACACATGTGCTCTGATGATACACCTGCTAGCTGAGCACATATTACATGCACCCCATCTCCAGGCCTCGAAGAAGAAACAATGATGCAGGCGCTCCAAATAGGATGAACAGGATGAATAAGGATGATGTCATCTCACTTACATCCTCAGTGTGTTCCCAGAAGGCACACTCCATACAAGCTTGATAGATGCGTTGCATTGCTTGCAAATCTCCAGTCGCTCGCACTTTGGTGGCCCGAGAACCTACAGAACCCATCAAAGCAGATGTCTTGGTTGAAGGATCCCTTGCTGGCTTGACTAAGAGCAAATAGCTGCTACCAGATTCTTGCTGCCATCAGAACAACCATTGTTTGTAGAGTATGCTTGAACTCAGCGGTCGGACAAAGAAGCATAATTTATGTTTAGAAAGAAGGAACGATAGAGACAGTATGTCACGGTCGTAGAACATTGACAGCAGAGAAGTCCTCCTGAAGCCCTGCTTACAGAGCTTTCTACATGTGTATAGAGTAGTCCTCCTGAAGCCCTGCTTACAGAGATTTCTATATGTGTATAGAGTCCTCTGAAGCCCTGCTTACAGAGCTTTCTACATGTGTATGCATCTTCATCAACATGACACATCCTTAGCTATAGTGGGTCGTGTGCACCAACACTTCAATGGTGTCTTCCAACAGCATGTATAGTTGTTAGTTTGCTTGTTGCTCTAAACTGACCACTTATGCAGAATTATGTCCTGTAGGCTCCATCTTTCTCCTCCAACTTCAGAAGATGGACCCCCAGTCTATGAGATTCTGAGGTTGGTGCTGTCCATTTGATCGACTAAAAGGAAATTTTACAAGTTATGTATGCATCTTCATCTTGGAGTAAACTTTGAACCCCTGCAGAGCTCATCAATGTCATCATCATTGGCTTCTGATCCCTTGCAGAGCTCTGGTAATGTGTCATCAGCATTGGCTTCTGATCCCTTGCAAAGCTCTGGTAATGTGTCATCATCATTGGCTTCTGATCCCTTGCAGAGCTCTGGTAATGTGTCATCAGCACTGGCCTCTGATCCCTTGCAGAGCTCTGGTAATGTGTCATCAGCATTGGCTTCTGATCCCTTGCAGAGCTCTGGTAATGTGTCATCAGCACTGGCCTCTGATCCCTTGCAGAGCTCTGGTAATATGTCATCAGCATTGGCCTCTGATCCCTTGCAGAGCTCTGGTAATGTGTCATCATCATTGGCTTCTGATCCCTTGCAGAGCTCTGGTAATGTGTCATCAGCACTGGCCTCTGATCCCTTGCAGAGCTCTGTCATCAGCATTGGCTTCTGATCCCTTGCAGAGCTCTGGTAATATGTCATCATCATTGGCTTCTGATCCCTTGCAGAGCTCTGGCAATGTATCATCAGCACTGGCCTCTGATCCCTTGCAGAGCTCTGGTAATGTGTCATCAGCACTGGCCTCTGATCCCTTGCAGAGCTCTGGTAATGTGTCATCAGCACTGGCCTCTGATCCCTTGCAGAGCTCTGGTAATGTGTCATCATCACTGGCCTCTGATCCCTTACAGAGCTCTGGTAATGTGTCATCAGCATTGGCTTCTGATCCCTTGCAGAGCTCTGGTAATGTGTCATCATCACTGGCCTCTGATCCCTTGCAGAGCTCTGGTAATGTGTCATCAGCATTGGCTTCTGATCCCTTGCAGAGCTCTGGTAATGTGTCATCATCATTGGCTTCTGATCCCTTGCAGAGCTCTGGTAATGTGTCATCAGCACTGGCCTCTGATCCCTTGCAGAGCTCTGGTAATGTGTCATCAGCATTGGCTTCTGATCCCTTGCAGAGCTCTGGTAATATGTCATCATCATTGGCTTCTGATCCCTTGCAGAGCTCTGGCAATGTGTCATCAGCACTGGCCTCTGATCCCTTGCAGAGCTCTGGTAATGTGTCATCAGCACTGGCCTCTGATCCCTTGCAGAGCTCTGGTAATGTGTCATCATCATTGGCCTCTGATCCCTTGCAGAGCTCTGGTAATATGTCATCAGCACTGGCCTCTGATCCCTTGCAGAGCTCTGGTAATGTGTCATCAGCATTGGCTTCTGATCCCTTGCAGAGCTCTGGTAATGTGTCATCATCACTGGCCTCTGATCCCTTGCAGAGCTCTGGTAATGTGTCATCAGCATTGGCTTCTGATCCCTTACAGAGTTCTGGTAATATGTCATCAGCATTGGCTTCTGATCCCTTGCAGAGCTCTGGTAATGTGTCATCAGCATTGGCTTCTGATCCCTTGCAGAGCTCTGGTAATGTGTCATCATCATTGGCCTCTGATCCCTTGCAGAGCTCTTGTGTCATCAGCATTGGCCTCTGATCCCTTGCAGAGCTCTGGTAATGTGTCATCAGCATTGGCCTCTGAACCCTTGCAGAGCTCTGGTAATGTGTCATCAGCATTGGCCTCTGATCCCTTGCAGAGCTCTGGTAATGTGTCATCAGCATTGGCTTCTGATCCCTTACAGAGTTCTGGTAATATGTCATCATCATTGGCCTCTGATCCCTTGCAGAGCTCTGGTAATGTGTCATCATCACTGGCTTCTGATCCCTTGCAGAGCTCTGGTAATATGTCATCAGCATTGGCTTCTGATCCCTTGCAGAGCTCTGGTAATATGTCATCAGCATTGGCCTCTGATCCCTTGCAGAGCTCTGGTAATGTGTCATCATCACTGGCTTCTGATCCCTTGCAGAGCTCTGGTAATATGTCATCATCATTGGCTTCTGATCCCTTGCAGAGCTCTGGCAATGTGTCATCAGCACTGGCCTCTGATCCCTTGCAGAGCTCTGGTAATGTGTCATCAGCATTGGCCTCTGATCCCTTGCAGAGCTCTGGTAATGTGTCATCAGCATTGGCTTCTGATCCCTTGCAAAGCTCTGGTAATGTGTCATCAGCACTGGCCTCTGATCCCTTGCAGAGCTCTGGTAATGTGTCATCAGCATTGGCCTCTGATCCCTTGCAGAGCTCTGGTAATGTGTCATCAGCACTGGCTTCTGATCCCTTGCAGAGCTCTGGTAATATGTCATCAGCATTGGCCTCTGATCCCTTGCAGAGCTCTGGTAATGTGTCATCAGCATTGGCCTCTGATCCCTTGCAGAGCTCTGGTAATGTGTCATCAGCATTGGCTTCTGATCCCTTGCAAAGCTCTGGTAATGTGTCATCAGCACTGGCCTCTGATCCCTTGCAGAGCTCTGGTAATGTGTCATCAGCATTGGCCTCTGAGCCCTTGCAGAGCTCTTCATCAGCACTGGCTTCTGATCCCTTGCAGAGCTCTGGTAATATGTCATCAGCATTGGCTTCTGATCCCTTGCAGAGCTCTGGTAATGTGTCATCAGCATTGGCTTCTGATCCATTGCAGAGCTCTGGTAATGTGTCATCAGCATTGGCCTCTGATCCCTTGCAGAGCTCTGATAATGTGTCATCAGCATTGGCTTCTGATCCCTTGCAGAGCTCTGGTAATGTGTCATCAGCATTGGCCTCTGATCCCTTGCAAAGCTCTGGTAATGTGTCATCAGCACGGGCCTCTGATCCCTTGCAGAGCCCTGGTAATATGTCATCAGCACTGGCCTCTGACCTACGGAGTTCTGGAAATATGTCATAAGCATTGGCCTCTGATCCTCTGCGGAGCTCATCATATGATCCTTCATGAGCAGCAGATAGTCCACATCAACCACCCGTGGCTATGGAATGGAATTGGAGGAAGTGTCTGTTGCATGGTGGAGCTACATATGCCTCGAAGGTGTGTGACCACTGCTTGGAGATGGATTGATGTTCAGGAAGTTACCACAGACTATGGATGGAACAAGAATAATGCTTGGAGACAGAGTGTACCTAGGGAGTTCAAAACTTCTGGACTTCCTTCACAACCTCTCACAGACAATATGAGATGAGTCAGACAATGAATGGAGTGCCGACAATGATAGATAAGAAATGGTTCTGTTCAAGAGCAAGATTATCTCGTAGCCTATAGGAGCAATTTTGTAGTATACTAGAAGTGGATACAAAGTATTATCAGACGAGCTGAAGAAGTCTACATGTATATATGTACTTTATAAAAGACCACTTTATTCACGATTACCACCACGCAAACAGAATGGGCTGGCGGGTTGTGCAAAACACACACGTGTGAAATCAATGGAGAGAAAGGTTTTGTCAAAAACACCTACCCAAGATGCAGAGTTTGGGCCACATGGGGTTGACACTGCGAGGTGTTCCACCTACCCAAGATGCAGTTATCACTTGAGTTTGGGCCACATGGAGTTGCCACTGCGAGGTGTTCCACCTACCCAAGATGCGATTATCACTAGGACCACCAGTGTGGCATAACATGAGTCCACCAGTACATGTATGTACTTTATAAAAGACCAATTTATGCACAATTACCACCTGGCAACAGAATGGGCTGGCGGGTTGTGCAACAGAAACATATGTGTAAAATCAATGGAGAGAAAGGTTTTGTCAAGAACTTGGACCTGAAGATGGGAAGCACCCCAAGAGTGAGGCCATCAGGAAGTGCTTTCTGGCTGACGGATTTGTCAGAGTGCTGAAGGGAAGAAGACCAATGAGGAGCTGACAACCTCTGAAGATGGGAAGCACCCCAAGAGTGAGGCCATCCAACAGTTACTGGTGATGGAACTGTCAGAGTACTGAATGGGGGACCACAAGAAGCTACCAATAACTCCAGACACTACGACTGAAGCCATCTGGCAGTATTTGCTGGTTGACAGGGGGAAGACCATGCAATGTCTGACAATAACTTCAGACATTTTGTTTCAACTTTTGATCTGTTGTGTTCAATATGTTCCTCATTATTAACATACTTCTCCTCTATTGCAGTCAGTTACCTTTCTTCTGCATTCCAAGTCCATAAGTAGCCTGTGGTATTTTGTACTTGCCATCAGAGAGAGCAACACATCAGTGATTGCGGACCTGTCTAAGATGACATCAAATGGAGGCAAGGGCTTTTACCTGGCAGCACACGTAAGGAACGGCGTCTTTACCTTGCCAAGCTCGTACATACATCCTCATGACAAATGGTGTGTCCATCTCCATGGCTAGATGAACAGAGCAGATGTGTCATAATTATCCTTACTCTGACGGCTACTAACTATGCAGCCCATCCATACTCTTGTGCAGCTGGTACTGTTTCCTCAACCCTGCCAGTCAGTTCTCATGATCTAATCTCCACTAAGACAACCATTTCCTTGTTTGCATAAGTGATCATATATTTTAAAGGGTGAACAGTTGGTGCTACACATAGACAAATGTAGATGGCAGAAACGGTCATATGCAGCAATAGAAACTTCCCCTCCAACTGCCCAGTTGAGGGCTCTCCTTGCTTGCCAACAAGAGTAGCGATGACGCTGTCGTCATGCTGTTGTTGTGCCACTTTCCTTCCTTTGAAGTACAGACAATAAACATTATCGTGTTCCATTGATGACTTTTCTCCATCTTTACACCAGACCATTTGTAAAGTAGATGTGCATGGAATAACAACGGGGTCAAGAGTTTAAATCGACCTCTGGGAGGCGGGGCCGGGGCGGGGGAGGGGTTGCTACAGCAGCAGGAGGAAAACAATATACATAGAATGTCTGGTATAGTTGTTCTGTACCGCAAGGAACCTTTATCATGCGACAGCTCTTTTATCCTTGTAGTTGATGCAAGAAATAAAACTCCGCTCCCTCACCGACAAATGGAGAATGAGCTGAATTTTGCAAAAGCCCAAAAGAGTCTGGGAGAGGATGAGCACTGGAAGTCCAAGGCTCATGGCTAGCTCTTTCCTTCCTGTCAATGCACTGCTACTGTAGCTAGCTGCATCATGTATATATATGTATGTAGGTACGTATAGCCAACTCTCTTCTATGGCAAACAGGTATGAGGGAAAGACACCCTTGGCCAGGAAGTAAGTCAGGTCAAACTCCCTCTTGGCTCCAATCTCTGCCTTCAAGTCTGGAGTTGACGGGGCAAACTCTATTGGCTTAGCAACTGGTTTTCAGTTGTTGACTTGGTACCACGCTACCACGCAAACACTATCAACAGCCTGAAAGGCTGAAACGAGTTTGTCGAAACATCAGTCCCTGTAATTTTTTTTTTAAAGTTATTTGTGTTTTTAACCAAATGCAAAATTGGATCCACCTATAACATTATCAACACATACACAAAAGCATGCTGATGTCAGCATACCTGCAGTGTTGGTAGGCCACAGAAATACATGTGAGTACGCAAGCACGTGGGGCTCCATGCAAGTGGCACAAGAGTCAGGAAGAAGGCCTACACGACATAGCTCCACGCAGGTAGATAGCACATGAGTGAAGGGAGAGCCATAGCTACAAGACATGGCTCCATGCAGGTGGCACAAGAGTGAAGGGAGAGCCATAACTACAAGACATGGCACCATGCAGGTGGCATAAGAGTGGTGAGATGAAGGTAAGCTGAGACACTGACCTGCAAATTTCCTACAAGGTTCTGCAACTTAACCATAAGGCAAGACACAATTAGGTCTTGTGGAGAGAGGGGATTTGTGGAGCAATAACTTGTGAGAGTGAGTGACTTCTGGAGTGAGTAACTAGTGGAGAGAGTTACATGTGCGTGACCAGTGCCATTAGTCTGTAAATACACCTACTAGTGATCTGTCAACAATCCATTTATGTATCAATGGGGGGAATAATTTACATTCATCATTCATCTATGGCCCATAAATAGAACATTGTTACTGAATCAGATGCAACAACAGAAAGTGGCGCATATTTGGAATAGTTCTTTCGTGCACATGGTCAGGTAAATTTAGATGTGTCTAAAAGACTATTTTATGCTGTCCAAGACAGTTCTCAGTTTAGAGTAAGCTACATCCTACCTGTCATGGGGACCGTCTCACTCTGAAGCAGTTGTTACTTCACTTATGTATTTGTGGTATATTCTGGTACTGCTAACAACCAATGGTAAGGAAAGAGCTCCCCAACAGCCATCTTTCTCATCACAATGGCTAGAACAGAAAGGACTGTTAGTCACTCACCAGCATAGACATTACAGATACCAGCAATGACGCAGCATTAGAAATTGAGAGAAGTATGTGAATTATGTTGCATAATTAGAACGACCGACACATAAATGAATTTTTACTGTACGCACAAATGGAAAAAAAACTAACTATGAAGCAAGCAACATCGAGGGTCTGATAATGGTTGACCGGCTGTGTAGAGGTCTCACCAAAACCTCCATAATTATTGTTGAAATGGACAAACCACACAACCAGAGGGGCGATATTGTCGCTCTGGACTTCGCCATCACAACACAATCTCTAACCTGAGTCCAATTTGACTTGAGTATCACTCAGCATCTCCAAAAGACAGTCGAGTTCAGACAAACCGGCAGACGCCCCCAAGGAATCTCGAGGGGGCTTAGAAGGGGGAGGTGAATTACTCTGGGGGAGCGGGGAACCGTTAGCAGAGCCCTGCCCAGGTACGTACAGGGGGCCCTTGCGGACTTCGCTGTATTGGGCATCATCAAAAGGCTGAAATGTAACGAAGAAGAAGGGAGAAGGAAAAGAATAAAGTCGGTGGGTATGGAAGTCGACAATTATTTGATAAACTATTTCATAAAAAAATTTCTTTTCGCATGCTGTCTGTGATGCCACATGTGCATCACATGATGGAGGACTTACTGCATCAGGAAATGTTCCCTCCTCTTGACTCGTATAGCGTACTACAATGGCCTATAGGACACACGCACACACAATAACACCACAACCCATGGGAACAGGCAGTATCAGAGGTCTCAATGTGCATCCTGGCACAAGCCTCGTGCAAGGTGCATGCACCTTGGCAACTACATCACACTACTAGACTTGTGTGAATGTACGTGCACTCCACCCACCTACCCCTCCTCCCCTTCCCTCGTACCACAACAGGAGTGGTACTGGAAACATGCTACATGTTTTTCCTGTTTCCCTGCTGGTTTTTCAACAAGAATATAATTGCTTCCTTGTGTGTGTGTGTGTGTGTGTGTGTATGTCTGTGCGTGCATATGTTTCCCCTTAATTCATAGACGTATCAGCCGAGGACATCCTCTAGATGGTCAACTGAGAGTTCTCTTTGCTACTCTCTCTCTTGGTCAAATTCTCTTGAGTATCCATCTGTTCTTGATCAGGACGACCGAACCCTTATGCTGTATGAGTATACTGAGTGTCCTGCTGTACGAGTATACTGAGTGTCCTGCTGTATGAGTATACTGAGTGTCCTGCTGTATGAGTATACTGAGTGTCCTGCTGTATGAGTATACTGAATGTCCTGCTGTATGAGTATACTGAATGTCCTGCTGTATGAGTATACTGAGTGTCCTGCTGTATGAGTATACTGAATGTCCTGCTGTATGAGTATACTGAATGTCCTGCTGTATGAGTATACTGAATGTCCTGCTGTATGAGTATACTGAATGTCCTGCTGTATGAGTATACTGAGTGTCATGCTGTATGAGTATACTGAATGTCCTGCTGTATGAGTATACTGAATGTCCTGCTGTATGAGTATACTGAATGTCCTGCTGTATGAGTATACTGAGTGTCCTGCTGTATGAGTATACTGAGTGTCCTGCTGTATGAGTATACTGAATGTCCTGCTGTATACTGAATGTCCTGCTGTATGAGTATACTGAATGTCATGCTGTGTGAGTATACTGAATGTCCTGCTGTATGAGTATACTGAGTGTCATGCTGTATGAGTATACTGAATGTCCTGCTGTACGAGTATGCTGAGTGTCCTGCTGTATGAGCATACTGAATGTCCTGCTGCTGGCAAAGAATTGAGACTCACTGACACCTGCCTAACAGCCTTCAGTAGCCATTTTCCATCAGAAGATCATACTCTAGCATCACCTTGTGAGCTTATCTCAAAGCTCTGCAAGGTAACCTTGGGTTTCCAGACTTGGAACTCGCCCGAGATGGTGATGGTGACTGACTATAGAACATGGACAACAGAACTCATGGGGAGGTATGTCCAGCAGTACCATACAGAACTCATGGGGAGGCCATGTCCAGCAGTACCATACAGAACTCATGGGGAGGCATGTCCAGCAGTACCATACAGAACTCATGGGGAGCATGTCCAGCAGTACCATACAGAACTCATGGGGAGGCCATGTCCAGCAGTACCATACAGAACTCATGGGGAGGCATGTCCAGCAGTACCATACAGAACTCATGGGGAGGCATGTCCAGCAGTACCATACAGAACTCATGGGGAGGCCATGTCCAGCAGTACCATACAGAACTCATGGGGAGGCATGTCCAGCAGATACAGAACTCATGGGGAGGCATGTCCAGCAGTACCATACAGAACTCATGGGGAGGCATGTCCAGCAGTACCATACAGAACTCATGGGGAGGCATGTCCAGCAGTACCATACAGAACTCATGGGGAGGCATGTCCAGCAGATACAGAACTCATGGGGAGGCATGTCCAGCAGTACCATACAGAACTCATGGGGAGGCATGTCCAGCAGTACCATACAGAACTCATGGGGAGGCATGTCCAGCATGTCCATACAGAACTCATGGGGAGGCCATGTCCAGCAGTACCATACAGAACTCATGGGGAGGCATGTCCAGCAGTACCATACAGAACTCATGGGGAGCATGTCCAGCAGTACCATACAGAACTCACGGGGAGGCCATGTCCAGCAGTACCATACAGAACTCATGGGATGGCATGTCCAGCATGTCCATACAGAACTCATGGGGAGCATGTCCAGCGTACCATACAGAACTCATGGGGAGCATGTCCAGCAGTACCATACAAAACTCATGGGGAGCATGTCCAGCAGTACCATACAGAACTCATGGGGAGCATGTCCAGCAGTACCATACAGAACTCATGGGGAGCATGTCCAGCATGTCCATACAGAACTCATGGGGAGGCCATGTCCAGCAGTACCATACAGAACTCATGGGGAGTATGTCCAGCAGTACCATACAGAACTCATGGGGAGCATGTCCAGCGTACCATACAGAACTCATGGGGAGCATGTCCAGCAGTACCATACAGAACTCATGGGAAGCATGTCCAGCAGTACCATACAGAACTCATGGGGAGCATGTCCAGCGTACCATACAGAACTCATGGGGAGTATGTCCAGCAGTACCATACAGAACTCATGGGGAGGCATGTCCAGCAGTACCATACAGAACTCATGGGGAGGCATGTCCAGCATGTCCATACAGAACTCATGGGGAGGCCATGTCCAGCAGTACCATACAGAACTCATGGGGAGCATGTCCAGCGTACCATACAGAACTCATGGGGAGGCATGTCCAGCATGTCCATACAGAACTCATGGGGAGCATGTCCAGCAGTACCATACAGAACTCATGGGGAGGCATGTCCAGCAGTACCATACAGAACTCATGGGGAGGCATGTCCAGCAGTACCATACTCAATCCCAGGATGATCTCAGGATCATCCGGCTCCAGCCTAGCCTTAACCCTGTCAGTATCATCCTAGCCCTAGCCTTGGCAACCTTAGCCCATCCTTAGCTATATAGCCATAGCCCTAACCTTAACCCATTCTTAGCTATATAGTAATAGCCCTAACCTTAACCCATCCTTAGCTATATAGCATAGCCCTAACCTTAACCCATTCTTAGCTATATAGTAATAGCCCTAACCTTAACCCATCCTTAGCTATATAGCATAGCCCTAACCTTAACCCATCCTTACCTATATTATAGCCATAACCCTAACCTTAGCCCCATCCTTAGCCATAGCCCTAACCTTAACCCATCCTTAGCTATATAGCCATAGCCCTAACCTTAGCCCATCCTTAGCTATATAGCCATAGCCCTAACCTTAACCCATCCTTAGCTATATAGCCATAACCCTAACCTTAGCCCCATCCTTAGCCATAGCCCTAACCTTAACCCATCCTTAGCTAAATAGCAATAACCCTAACCTTAACCCATCCTTAGCTATATAGCCATAGCCCTAACCTTAACCCATCCTTAGCTATATAGCCATAGCCCTAACCCCTAACCTTAACCCAGCCTTAGCTAGCCCTAACCTTAGCTCCATCCTTAGCTATATAGCCATAGCCCTAACCTTAACCCAGCCTTGAGCAAAGCACCATCCTAGCCCTAATCCTAGCATTACCCCTAGCCTTAGCCCCATTCTTTGCCATATATAGCCCTAATTAGTCCTAGACTTCATAGCAAGTGTTAGGTGAATAACAGACATCATTGACTTCTCTGAAAACTCGTCAAGAAAAAGTTCTACGTATTTACAAGCTGGAGAAGGAACCATGTGGGATGTGTTTGTACAATATGAAGCACGATTCATTGAGGGTCCAGTATGCAGTAGGTAGACACCATTGTCTCTTCTTCACCAGCACCTCACCCTTGAGGCAGTATGTACGCTATAAAAGATAATAACTTACTCAATGGTCAAACTTAAAATTCGTTTCTCTATGTTTCATCTATATGCTCTGGCCTACATCTAGATTCTAGAGCATCTAGATGCTCCAGCCTTCATCTAGATACTCTGGCCTTCATCTAGATGCTCTGGCCTACATCTAGATGCTCTGGCCTTCATCTAGATGCCCCGGTCGGTCTTCACCTAGATGCTCTAACCTTCATCTAAATGCTCTGGCCTTCATCTAGATGCTCTAGCCTTAGATGCTCTGGCCTACATCTAGATGCCCCAGCCTTCATCTGGATGCTCTAGCCTTCATCTAAATGCTCTGGCCATCATCTCTAGAGATACTCTAGCCTTCATCTAGATGCTCTGGCCTTCCAGATACTCTTGCCTTCATCCAGATACTCTTGCCTTCATCTAAATGCTCTGGCCTTCATCTGGATGCTCTGGCCTTCATCTAGATGCTCTGGCCTTCATCTAGATACTTTGGCCTTCATCTAGATGCTCTGGCCTTCATCTAGATAATTTGGCCTTCATCTAGATACTTTGGCCTTCATCTAGATGCTCTAACTTTCATCTAGATGCTCTGGCCTTCATCTAGATGCTCTAACTTTCATCTAGATGCTCTGGCCTTCATCTAGATGCTCTAACTTTCATCTAGATGCTCTGGCCTTCATCTAGATGCTCTGGCCTTCATCTAGATGCTCCAGCCTTCATCTGGATGCTCCAGCCTTCATCTAAATGCTCTGGCCTTCATCTCTAGAGATGCTCTGGCCTTCATCTAGATGCTCCTGCCTTCATCTAGATGCTCTGGCCTTCATCTAGATGTTCTAGCCTTCATTTAGATGCTCAAACCTTCATCTAGATGCTCTGGCCTTCATCTAGATGCTCTGGCCTTCATCTAGATGCTCTGGCCTTCATCTAGATGCTCTGGCCTTCATCTAGATGCTCTGGCCTTCATCTAGATGCTCTGGCCTTCATCTAGATGCTCTGGCCTTCATCTAGATGCTCTGGCCTTCAGCATCAGGAATAGTTCTTGATGAAGGCTATACCATCTAGCCAAAATGTCGAGAAACGAATTTTAAGTTGATCATTGAGAAAGTCATCATATTATGTCGAGACTATGAAAGCTGGCTGTTAAGCAGGTATGTATTATGAAGCACCTACTTTTTGTTAAGCACTTATTGTTAGTTCTACCTCCAATTTGTTAAGCATCAATCATGACCATACTAAGTCTCCTCTTGCCCAAAAGTCTGTAATTCTTTCATTGTTGACAAATTTGTAGATGGGATGTCCACATCCGACCAACTCTGACCTTAGCCCTGCGACAGTCCAATCATTTGCCATCCCTCCTAGCTAATCAGGTACCTACTACACTCGGGCAATCCATATATACATATAAAATTTAAAAAAAAATTTTTTTTAGAAATTGATCTACAACTGTGTATGGGCATTGCTTGTAAGCAGCTGCTCAACACAAGCACTCATTTGCTTTAACAAGCCACAAAATGAACACCAACCAGAACCAATGAAGGACAAATTACAAGCCCACATCATGCTCTTGGCTATGTATATACAATTCAAGAAACTTGATTGAAAAGTGCTCTGTCCTCACCTCACCCAAGTAAGGATAACATCACTTTTCTTGTTTGAAGTTCAAGATTCGGGGGTGGAGACAAGTGCGATAAGGAACGAGTTGGAAAAAGAATCGGACCAACCCAATTGACCGCAGTAGTTTGCATATGTGTGACCAAAGACTGGTTTCTTTGGAAGAGAAATGAAGGTTTATAATCACCTCTAGCCAAACCAACCATGCATAGGACTATCCCGGGTTGCCTGTAGTGAGGGTGACTGACTTTACAGCATGGATCTCAGAATACGTCTTGTATTGCGGGATACTTGGGACTATCCCGGGTTGCCTCTAGTGAGGGTGACCGACTTTACAGCATGGACCACAGAATACTTGTATCGCGGGATACTTGGGACTATCCCGGGTTCTCTCTAGTGAGGGTGACCGACTTTACAGCATGGACCACAGAATGCTTGTACTGTGGGATACCTGGGGGACATCCCTGAGGGTGACTATCTGCATGGATTCTGGAATCAGGTGTGGTTATAATACCAGGCCAAGAGTATTCCAGAGCTAGGCCATATTCGAGGGCTAAGGGTGTTCTAGGGCTAGGGGTATGGTAGGGCTAAAGATACAAGTACCCCGGGATGTATTCCAGATTCCATGCAATACAGTCAATTATCCTCATTCGAGACATACCAGGATATTGGAACTATCATGAGAATCCCGCAATGCTCTATGTTCTAGGACAGAAAAGGGAGTAGCAGTAACTGAACATCCCCCCCCTCCCACCTCCCCCCCCCTCCTAAGTTAGTGCATGATTGCACCAAGCATGAGTGAGACTTGTTAATGCCGTTTCTACGCACCATACTCGCTACTGCTTATTTCAAACACGACTGTTTGCTTTATGTCAGCATCTTCCATGCACTGGCTGGCCAATATAGAGTGGCAAGCACGGCTTGCGGCCGACAGCTGTGACGCTTTGACCTCTGCAATTTCATTTGACACAGCCTCATATCTCACGAGAAACCGTTGAAATTCAATCAACATTTTGAACATCAGTCAACATGCACTACACTCTTTAGGTGATGAAACTGCAACCATATCATATTACTATAAGAACACCAAAAAATTATTAGTTTGGTCTTTCCAGGCTTCTTGAACTGTAGAAAGATCTGGTAGGCACTTTTAGAGAACTAGAGGCTGAACAACAAGTCTTCAGAGCGTATGATTTTTCCCTCCTCAACAGCCAGAAATTAACCATCAAAAATACCTCATGGATCACGTGTGCGACATTATCACACACACACACACGACGTGCACCACACACTGCAACTGGCATGTAGCCCTACCCGTGAGTGAAGGCCTACGTCATATCACATACACACACACACGACATGCGCCACACACTGCAACTGACATGTAGCCCTACCCGTGAGTGAAAGCCAACGTCGTTGCAGTCATGGTGTGTGGGGCGACGTCAGGTGTGTCATGTGATCTGAGAGATATTTTTAATTGTGTGGATTAACTTGAGTCTGATTCTTTCCAAACACAGTGCTATCAATCATTGTGCAACTAGCCTACTTGTACATGCAATTAGCTTCCAGTCCTGTTTGATCCAAGGCTCTTAAGCTTCCATCACCTCTATCCATAAGCTCACCCCTTCCCCACCTGACCTTGTACTCCATCTTACCCCCGTTTTATCTACTCAAAAAACTCTCCTGCCCTCGCCCCTCCCCTCCTTCCTCACTCACTGTGCTAGCAACTGATCCTCTCTCCTGCAACAGGTCTTCTGGGCAGTCGTACAAATTCTCTTCCATGATGGCATGTCCATTATCTTGGCGACCAGGAGGGGGGACAGTAACCGGAAGCTCTGGAGGCAGAGCAGTCTGCAAGTCAGCCAGAAGTTCGTCTGGAGGATTTATCATAATAAGACGAGATGAAGTGTTCAACCCCCAAAAATTTGAAGATGTTGACGAGAGAAATAGTAGTTAGATGAGAGGGCTATATACTGCAGCTGTTATTGGGCTTAGGAAGGTAGACTGGAGTAGGACTAGTGTGCAGTGTTTTTACTCTGCCAGTGACTTGTTCAAGAACAGGATTGTTGCACTGGTTGGCAGAAAGAATAAACTAAGCTCTCTAGCTACTAAAGATAGCCCAACTAAAAAGTTCGTCAATGGCTACTCTCAAAGGTAGATTAACATTCCTTAGTATCTATAATACCATATAGGGAAGCAAAGGGGCTCGTGAAGCGTGCCTAGACTGGATTATTTTGGCTGGTTATTTTGGCTGGTTTCCAGCTAAGCAAGGTATGAAGCTCTTATAGGCTATGGTAGCAATGGTTCTACAATAAAATAAAAAACCGCCCTTACACACACACATTAACACCCCAAACAGTGAGACAACGCACTAAAGGTTACAGGACCACAAAACGCACCTAAATCCATCGGCGGCTCACTAAAGAGTCCTCCGCTTTTCGCTATCACAATAGTAGCTAGATAGATGACGTCATCCGTGTGACGTCATCCATGTGGTTAAGAAAGCCACACCCGCTAACTCCTCGAAGGCAAAATGAAGGTCATGTACTGGACTTTCAAGAAGGCGGACAATTCTACCTAGATGCGGCTACTCTTAATCGAGAAGACGAAACGCTAGGCAAAAGATAAAGTTTTTTGTTTACTCAATAGGGGCTATTTGATGAGAGGTGGGTACCATTTAGAACGTTGGGTAGTTATTCATCCATGCCCTTCTTCTGTTTCAGTTATGTCGGTTTATTCTGATTTAGACAGGTATGGGATTAAGGATAGATGTATTCTTTTTTGTGTGTGTTTCATGCATATTCCTGCTTTTCTAGGCAAATTGAGCAGCTTCGGCGCTGTGAAATAATCAAGGAACATGAAGTGAAGGCCTTGTGTATTAAAGCAAGGTGTGTTCTGAATACAATATTAGCTACTCACAAAATAATTTCCTTTGCTGTGCTCTCCTTATTGAATCTAACCCAGAGAAATTTTCATAGAGGAGAGTAATGTCCAAAGGATAGATCTACCAGTTACGGTAAGTAGGTTCGTTGTTGACCTTGCAACTTGTACTGTCACACAAGTTGCTGATTAGATGCTACATTTTATGTTTGTTTTCAAATTGCTACATTTTAGATATGTGGAGACATCCATGGACAATACTATGATCTTAAGGAACTCTTCAAAGTGGGTGGAGATGTCCCCGAGACTAATTACCTATTTCTAGGAGACTTTGTTGACAGAGGTTTTTACAGTGTAGAGACTTTCCTTCTGCTTCTAGCTCTTAAGGTTGGTCAGGCATGCATTGTGTTGGATGGTGACGATGTTGTTTGTTGGGCAGGTTCGTTATCCGGACAGAATAGCACTTATCCGAGGGAATCATGAGAGTAGGCAGATAACTCAGGTCTGGTTCATATACTCCATTCCATTCCTAGTGTATCAAAATTAGATTCTTCCCCCGCCATTTTTCTTGGTATTCCAGGTGTATGGCTTCTACGACGAGTGCAAGAGGAAATACGGCTCTGTGAACGTATGGATGTACTGCACCGAAGTTTTCGATTACCTCAGTCTCTCTGCCATTGTGGCTGGAGAGGTAATTGTTTCGTTGTTGTTTTGTTACGACCAAAAAATAAGCCAGGTTGACTTGAATTTTTTAATATCTTTTTTATAGATCTTTTGTGTCCATGGCGGCATTTCTCCCTCAATCATGACATTGGATCAAATCAGGGCCATTGACCGCAAGCAGGAGGTACCTCATGATGGCCCCATGTGTGATCTCCTCTGGTCTGATCCGGAAGGTATATTTAGGGAAGGCTCCACATTGGGGGAAACAATACCCTCCCCCCAATTTAAAACTTACTAATTACAATGATTTTATTGATAATGAACTTGAGTTTACTCAAGTTGTAAATCCAAGTTGATTATTGGGAAAATCATTGTAGCTTCTATGTCAACTTTAGAAGAAGACTTCAATAGTGTACTTTTGTACCCTGACTTTCTAAGCTCTTGAGATAAAAAAACAAAAAACCCTTGACTACAAAAGCTGCTCAGTGTCTTGCCCTCCCCCTCAACTCAAAATTGGCTCCACCCCCCTGATATTTACTTGCTATAAAAGCTCTAATTATCGTCATAATTATTCATCAAAATTCAATTTCTGATAATGTATCTTTAATGTCGATGATTTCTATTTTTGTAAATTGTTAATCGACACTTTCTATTATAACTGTGTGATCATCCAAACACGATAATCCTCATGCCAGGTACACTGGAGCTTACTCGACTTCGGTTAGATTCTGTACTGCAACGTTTTGTACCAGTCTTGTTTGCTGCATCAACAGAGAAGCTTCAAGCTCGGCATCGGTGTCAAAGTTTGAGTCTGTTGTTGTAGCCACAGGGGAGGAACCGCAACAGCTTTTCATGGTTACCCTGGTGCTTTTCTCACCACCTTAGTTTTGGTGGCTGGCTTGCTTCCAAGCCAATATACCAGAGGACTCATTTTGGGCCACACAGCGAAGTAGTTACTTAGACTCGTTTAGATTTACCTAACCAGATGCAGCGACATGCGCATTATTCTAAATATGGGTCATTTTCTATTGTGTTACGTTCATAGTGGAACAATTTTTCATTTTACTTCAAGGATTCTATTCGTCAGTTGCAGTAGATAATTGTTTTTTCCATTACACCTTTTATATTATATCATAAAATGTGGTCATGTCTACAATTTTATTGCCAAAGTAAAATTGTGTGTCAATTACTGCGTATATTTTAAAGTTAAAAAAAATTTGGTTTCCTCGAATGGTTACCATGGGTTCAAATAATTTCCTGCATCGTAACAGAGAGAGCCACTGAACGAGGGTGAATACAATTCGAGGGCATACACCATTAACCACCCCAAACCCATCAGGTTATAGGCATGCACAAGCCTTGCTCAACAGCTCCTCCCAGTCATTATTTAGCCTTGCCCAACAGCTCCTCCCAGTCATTATTTAGCCTTGCTCAACAGCTCCTCCCAGTCATTATTTAGCCTTGCTCAACAGCTCCTCCCAGTCATTATTTAGCCTTGCTCAACAGCTCCTCCCAGTCATTATTTAGCCTTGCCCAACAGCTCCTCCCAGTCATTATTTAGCCTTGCCCAACAGCTCCTCCCAGTCATTATTTAGCCTTGCCCAACAGCTCCTCCCAGTCATTATTTAGCCTTGCTCAACAGCTCCTCCCAGTCATTATTTAGCCTTGCCCAACAGCTCCTCCCAGTCATTATTTAGCCTTGCTCAACAGCTCCTCCCAGTCATTATTTAGCCTTGCCCAACAGCTCCTCCCAGTCATTATTTAGCCTTGCCCAACAGCTCCTCCCAGTCATTATTTAGCCTTGCCCAACAGCTCCTCCCAGTCATTATTTAGCCTTGCCCAACAGCTCCTCCCAGTCATTATTTAGCTTTGCTCAACAGCTCCTCCCAGTCATTATTTAGCCTTGCCCAACAGCTCCTCCCAGTCATTATTTAGCCTTGCCCAACAGCTCCTCCCAGTCATTATTTAGCCTTGCCCAACAGCTCCTCCCAGTCATTATTTAGCCTTGCCCAACAGCTCCTACCAGTCATTATTTAGCCTTGCTCAACAGCTCCTCCCAGTCATTATTTAGCCTTGCTCAACAGCTCCTACCAGTCATTGTTGAGCTCGAGCCAACAAACACTAGCACAAATGAATTAATTATAGCAAGAGAAAAGGGCCAGGGCCTGAACAAAGTTGAAGGCAAGTTTGCTAGTCCTCGGTCATCAACTATACCTGGTCGAAACGTCGAGAGAATACAATTTGAAGTTGATTATTCAATTGAGAAGGTTATAATAACAGTATCATTAGTTTCCAGTTCTTCATCGTCACTTTGAGGATCCCGACATTCTCGACTTTCCAGCTTGAAATTTAGTTAAGCTCAGCAATTTTTCAGCTACAACATCTCCCTGCTTTAGGAAATGCTTTGTCCATCTTTACTGCCATCCTCCTGATGTTCTCGACTCTCGGCTTGAAATTCAAATTTGTCTGCACATATGGGAGACGTGCGCACGTTACGAATACTACTCGAGGGAGAGCGCTATTTTGTTCAGATCTCATAACAGGGCGAATTCTATTGAATGGTGAACACCATTTGAGAAAATATTGTATTTACTTGGTTAAGGCCAATATGTGATGTGAAATGCTAACTATGATTCTGTGTTGTTGTTTTTAAAGACATTGAGGGCTGGGCCATCAGTCCAAGAGGAGCTGGGTTTCTATTTGGCGGTGACATCGTGGATGAGGTATGTGTATTTTTCCTTTGTAGTTATGTAGCATTGAAGATGGCAATATTAGCGATATAACCCTCTCCATCATATAGCTCCTGAAATATAGCGATGTACATAACCCTCTCCATCATGTAGCTCCTGAAATATAGTGATATAACCCTCTCCATCATGTAGCTCCTGAAATATAGTGATATAACCCTCTCCATCATGTAGCTCCTGAAATATAGCAATATAACCCTTTCCATCATGTAGCTCCTGAAATATAGCAATATAACCCTCTCTGGACAGCATGTAGCTCCTGAAATATAGCAATATAACCCTCTCCATCATGTAGCTCCTGAAATATAGCAATATAACCCTTTCCATCATGTAGCTCCTGAAATATAGCAATATAACCCTCTCTGGACAGCATGTAGCTCCTGAAATATAGCAATATAACCCTCTCCATCATGTAGCTCCTGAAATATAGCAATATAACCCTCTCCACCATGTAGCTCCTGAAATATAGCAATATAACCCTCTCCATCATGTAGCTCCTGAAATATAGCAATATAACCCTTTCCATCATGTAGCTCCTGAAATATAGCAATATAACCCTCTCTGGACAGCATGTAGCTCCTGAAATATAGCAATATAACCCTCTCCATCATGTAGCTCCTGAAATATAGCAATATAACCCTTTCCATCATGTAGCTCCTGAAATATAGCAATATAACCCTCTCTGGACAGCATGTAGCTCCTGAAATATAGCAATATAACCCTCTCCATCATGTAGCTCCTGAAATATAGCAATATAACCCTCTCCATCATGTAGCTCCTGAAATATAGTGATATAACCCTCTCATATAACCCTCTCCATCATGTCCTGAAATATAGCAATATAACCCTCTCCAGCATGTGAAGTGTGTATTAATAATAGGAGTAGTAGTAATAGTAACACTTGAATATTCATTTTTAGTTCCGGAGAGTAAACAATATCTCCATAATGTGTCGTGCTCACCAACTGGTTATGGAGGGCTTCAAATGGCACTTCAACCAGACAGTGCTCACAGTGTGGTCTGCTCCAAACTACTGTTATAGGTGAGTGCGAGACTGACTTCAGCTGACCTGACATTAGTGGTGAGGTCTCCTACAGTGGTGATGCCTGAATTTTGTCTTAAAAATGGCTGGAGACTGTCCTTATTCATCAAGCACTGCATGTCGGCCATGTCCATAACTGTTATGAGGTATTCCTTTGCTAGGGCTGGGGCTCTGCTTGCTGGGACATTTCTAACCCTAACCAACCCTAACCCCCAACCCTAGCCCTAACCCTAGCCCTAGCCCTAGTCCCCACTGGGAAAACACTCACATCAAGTACATATATAATTGGCGAGCTCTAACCGGGGAGGTGGACAGGAAATTTGTTTAGTGCTGCTGTGTGATCATTTGTCTGCTGGTATTTATACAGCGTATATTTACCCTTCAACAATAAGGTCACCTGTCTTGGTACTTGGTAAGTGGTTGTCGAGGCTGAAGAGAAGAGATTGATGTGGCTGCATATGAGCGCTATAGGTATTCGAGGAAGACAACTGGCTGCACTGTCATTAGAGGAATGAGAACTGGTTGCGTGGTTAGTAGCAGTTTTGAGTAAATAAGCTGAAGTTTCATTCTGGCTCATCTACTGGAGCCTCACTCCTTTTAAACATACTCTAGCTATATATATATATATATACTTAGAAGGTAGTTTGCTGATGAAGGCTACAAATAGTGCTCAATGCTGTGTTAAAGCAGAGCTATTGATAATACTACTATATATATATATATATATATATATATATATATATACAGTAGACCCTCGCTAATCCGGACCCCGTTAATCCGAAACCTCGCTAATCCGAACTGCATTAGGTAGCAAAAAAAAAAAAAACAACAAAAAAAATGCGTGCCATTATTGAACTTCGAACCTACCACGAGCCTGTCATACGATGCAGCTGCAGTGTTATGGAGAAGAAAAGAGCACACAAGAGCCTTACCATCGAAGAGAAGGTCGAGATCCTGGACCAGCTCGGGAAGAAAAGCTACAAGTTACTATCTGAACAGTATGGAGTTGGAGTCTCAACTATCACAGGCATAAAGAAGAAGGGCAGCGAGTTGTGCGGATGCAAAAGGAAGATGACTGAGATGGGATTCCGGAGATCTGCTAAAACAATGAGGATGGGAAGGGATCATAATGATTAAAAATTACTTGTACTCCCAGTATTCAACCCACACCTGCAAAAAAAAACAAAAAAAATTCAGAGTTCAATATAATAATATTCATAAATTTCACTAATCCGAACTACTCAGATCCCCAGGCTATTCGGATTAGTGAGGGTCTACTGTGTATATATATACATGCTGTAGAAGCTCTAGTTACTATTTGAAGGAGACCATCAATCTGAACTCAGCGGCTAGCTGCTGGGGAGAAGTGCTGAAACTTTTGCTCGAGTTCTCAGCATGCTTATTTCCTATAGTGAAGTTTCACTCGGGGGGAAAAAAAAAACACGTAAGCACTTGGTGAGGGGGTGGGGTGGGGGTTTATTGGACTTTTTGCTGGGGGGAAGGTGGGGAAATGTTTGCCCAAATTTAATCGTCCACTTTATTAACAGGCAACACTGTGTTGTTGGTGTTGTTAAATAAACAATTTAAGTTGAAAGTTGAAAGGACAACAAGAATAAGTGATATTCCCTTAGAAGGAGTCGTGGGAGGTTTTTTTTAGACCAGAATAAACCTGTTTTTAATGGTAAGCTGAGCAAAGCGAGTCAACACTGAGAAGTAGGATGCGTGGCATGTGTACCTGTATGAATGTATTCACCATACATACATTCAGTCGTAAGAAATATGAATGGGTCACCTGCCTTAAGTAGAAAGCGGGCTTGCGTAGAAAGGACCGAGAAAACGTCAGCAGGTTCAAAGATACATAGAGGAATGGAAAATGCCTGCACAGGCAAGTGAGAACGAGTTGCATGGTCAATGGCTGACAGGAAATGATGCTGGAGTTTCACTCTATTAAAATGCCCTAGCTATAGAGGTGGCATATGCCTGATGTAGAAACTATTAATCCTGGTAAGGTAAGTACGTGCCGCTCTATACACACAGAGAAGTGGCTGCATCGTTGGCGTATATAAGAAGGATAATTGATGCATGTATTGCAGTGTACTGTAGTCGGAAGAGAAATGTGCTAATGATGGAGACCATGCTAAAAGATGTCCAGAGTAGTGCAAATTGTCACTTTAATTAACGAGTCAGCTGCATAGCCTTGCCTGCTTATGGAGTTAAATAGATAGAGGCTCTGTAAATCTACATGGGTCATTTATATAAAGAATATTCTTGTCTGTCTCTGTATGATTATTTTTTGCTGACATCAAATACTTTATTGATCTCTTTTTCAATCAGCTTTTTGTTTCAACAAAACAAGAGACGAATCTAGAGACGAATCCATTAAGTCAGAATTCTATCAAGAGCTTTGGGAGCTCATGACTTTAAACATTTCTGTTTCTCTTGCAATTGTACGCTACACATATTAGCACGTGCATCACTTGTTGTAATTGTACCCATGTAGACCACGCTGTCGTCCACTGTGCAAATATCACCACGTGCCATATTTTGTTGCTGGACGATAGCCTCAAGGACTTGGTAACAATTGTCCATGACCAATGACTCCACAAACCAAGCAGCTAAACTGAGTGTGGGTCATTGGTTCTGGTTATAATACAACACGTGCTTTGCGTCATCATTGAACTTACTTGCCTGATGATCTTTAGAGTAGTCGTGGATGTGTGCTGAACATTTGGAGAGGTTTTTAAATGAACTTACTGTAAGTAGGTTATGAGAGGGGGAATTGTTTGGTACATAAATCTGAAGATATTTCACACTTTCTCCAATGTTTAGGCTGTAGGTTTGCTACCTTAGTGAAGGATTCAAGACATGTTGAGTCTTTATTGGAGCTACTAGCTTAGTGAAGGATTCAAGACATGTTGAGTCTTTATTGGAGCTACTACATTAGTGAAGGATTCAAGACATGTTGAGTCTTTATTGGAGCTACTAGCTTAGTGAAGGATTCAAGACATGTTGAGTCTTTATTGGAGCTACTAGCTTAGTGAAGGATTCAAGGCATGTTGAGTCTTTATTGGAGCTACTTCATTAGTGAAGGATTCAAGACATGTTGAGTCTTTATTGGAGCTACTACCTTAGTGAAGGATTCAAGACATGTTGAGTCTTTATTGGAGCTACTAGCTTAGTGAAGGATTCAAGACATGTTGAGTCTTTATTGGAGCTACTAGCTTAGTGAAGGATTCAAGACATGTTGAGTCTTTATTGGAGCTACTACCTTAGTGAAGGATTCAAGACATGTTGAGTCTTTATTGGAGCTACTACCTTAGTGAAGGATTCAAGACATGTTGAGTCTTTATTGGAGCTACTACCTTAGTGAAGGATTCAAGACATGTTGAGTCTTTATTGGAGCTACTACCTTAGTGAAGGATTCAAGGCATGTTGAGTCTTTATTGGAGCTACTAGCTTAGTGAAGGATTCAAGACATGTTGAGTCTTTATTGGAGCTACTACCTTAGTGAAGGATTCAAGACATGTTGAGTCTTTATTGGAGCTACTACCTTAGTGAAGGATTCAAGACATGTTGAGTCTTTATTGGAGCTACTACCTTAGTGAAGGATTCAAGACATGTTGAGTCTTTATGCAGTTAATAGTAGCTGAAAACACCGTATAGCTATATAGCTAAGGGGCTGCCAGCATGGTTTTAGCTGATATATGAGCTTTAGGTTGGGGGGGGCTCTGCCATTTAAAAAAGCGAGTCAAACCAATTTAGGGTTGCTAGTGCTGCATAAAAACAATTACATGCTAATATGCTTGTCTGGTTGCTGCTCGAGGGTCCACTGTCTCGCCAGCAAGTGCAAGAGGGAAGTTGCTGTGTTGTATATGGTATGAGTGGCCCCTTGACTAGTGAGATTTTAAGTCCCAGACTCTGGATGTATGTAACGGCCAAAATGATTATTAATGAGACTGGAAACTATGATATGAATATTCATGATAAAATATTTCCCCCTCATTTATTGGTTGGTTCAAATACTCTTTACATCCGAAAATTAATCAGGCAATGCACAACACATGCCTGAATTTTAATTAGGTCATGTGACCATTAACAGCAGTGCCTTCTTGATGGCTCTATCTATCAGGTAAGCATTGTTACTATGCCAGCTAGTCTAGCAACAATTAATGTAAACAAAACACATGGAATACTTCTTGTTTGTCTAGCATGCTAACATTTAGGCCAAAGACCATAGCAGTCATTTTAGCTTGAGCTAGCTACCTCGGATCTTCTAAGCTCGAGTGCGGCAGGCAATAATTTTCTCAGAGCACCTCCATGTTAGGTGTGTATGAAGCCTTCAGCTAGAGCTAGCAATATAGCTCTCGAGCTACTCACATTTTCTTAGCTTTTTGTTTTCTGTTGCATATATATATATAGAGTCGGGTTAGATGCTGCCTTGCCAGGCAACAGCTCCGAGTTGGATTTCACCGAATGAGCTCAACAAAGATTTTTAGTAATGGCTTCCAAGTTGTGATCTTTGTGCCGATATATCCTCTACTGTTGGGACATGAACCCCCACATGAGCAGATATATCCATCCACTACCTCGGAGACGTGAACCCCACACACACACAAGCAGATATACCCACTATTGTCGGGGGCGTGAACCGCTCATGAGCAGATAATTATGCTTTGGGCCCTAAAGAGGTGAAGTCTAGCTTTTTGTTTTCTGTTGCATATATATATATAGAGTCGGGTTAGATGCTGCCTTGCCAGGCAACAGCTCCGAGTTGGATTTCACCGAATGAGCTCAACAAAGATTTTTAGTAATGGCTTCCAAGTTGTGATCTTTGTGCCGATATATCCTCTACTGTTGGGACATGAACCCCCACATGAGCAGATATATCCATCCACTACCTCGGAGACGTGAACCCCACACACACACAAGCAGATATACCCACTATTGTCGGGGGCGTGAACCGCTCATGAGCAGATAATTATGCTTTGGGCCCTAAAGAGGTGAAGTCTTTGAAGAACAACACGAAGAATTTGTGACGCTGTGCTAACAACTAGGTTGCTGTGCTGTTCGCTTAGGCCAGTGGCTTCTGCAGCAGCTTGTCACCTTTAGGACTCCATAGCTGAACAAGAGATATCTGGTGACTGAAGCAGTGTGGTGAAAGATTCCCCTTACCACTGGCCAGTCAACTTGTTAGGAGCCCAGTCTTGCTAGATCTCAGTCACTAGCACTTTGTCATATTATCTTGAGATTTTCATGGCTAGAATGGACATTTTTCTACACAGCAATCGAAGTGGTAAGAACCTGCAGATTCAACAATCATTGTACACTAAGTCAGGTGTGGCAAGATCTGGTGCAGGGTTCCTCTATTCACACAAACACTGCCCAACATTTATATCGAATGTAGTTGGTGAGTCTTGTGTCCACATCTCCAAAGTGTGTCTCAGAACCATTCATATCCAACAGCATTAACTGCTGCATATGGGGAAGTGATATATGGACCTGCAAAGTAGGAACACTCCTTTATAAATATATATATATATATATTTCTATATTATATATATATATGTAGATATTTTAACCTATCACCTGTAACCCCGCTAACATTGAATGGGGTTGTGCACATGTGCCAAGGCACACGCATGTATAATAGACCACAACAAAGGGCAGAAACAGAGAGGCCTGTCAAATGTGCTTCAGCTCGCTACACCATTGTTTCTAGTCATTATAGTGGGTGTATTGGCCTAGTGTATGGCGGATGGATGTTGTGTCCTTATTTGACTTGCGTGCGTGTGTGTAAACAGAAGTGGTAACATATCGATATGCAATTATAGTTACTGTATTGGATGTGCTTGCCTAATTCTGTGTTGTGTTGGCGTCGTTTATTTGACTTCAATGAGTGTGTATTTGTGCAGATGTGGGAATGTCGCGGCTATATTTGAACTAGACGAGCACCTCATGAAATCATATCCTATATTTGAGGCAGCTCCCAACGTAAGCCAGTTAGTGCACCTCTTGCTCCGTTTCATTCTCTACCTTTTCTCCCTTATCCTGCCTCTTGTTTTCCTCTCGTAGGAGGTGCGGGGTGTCCCCACCAGAAAACCCATTCCCGAGTACTTCTTGTGACCCCTTCTTCCTGTTTGATGACGGACTGTCTGGCACTTCACTCACCCACATACCTCGCGCACTTGTCTGTACTGTGTAATGTAGACTAGAAATGGTTTTGAAACACATCACCCTTCATTACATGTTTCTTTTTAGTGTGGAAGGACTTGTATCACGTTGGACTCCCCACATGTATGTATGTACTAAGTTGGTAAATCTTCTCTCTCTTTCTCTGTCTTGTTATTTATATATGCACAGATCTGCCTACATATGTATGAATTATAATAAAAGGTGCAACAAGCTATACACGGTGTGTGCATGGGCTGTTGTTGTTTTAATTAAGCCGATTTTGTAAATTTGGTCATAGACTACTTCTAGTTCTAGTAGTCTATGATTTGGTATATAGAGATGGGTAAACTCTTGTTCCTTATGTGGGTCAATCTAATGTAATTAACACTCGCCAACTAAAAATTTTATTGATTTTTTATTTTATTGCTACTTAAAATTTTTTTTTTTTAATGTATAATTATAGCAAGAAACTTACTGGGTCAGCAGCAGCTAGTGTTATAACTCCAACAGCTGGTAGTTTTGTGTGACTTGTCCCTGGTATTCAGGTATATATTCAGGTATATATGTGCATGTTTATAATTTCAGGGAGGACCCAACTATTTTTCTGGAACTTTTATTTTTTATAATTATTTTTAAAAAATTATGTGCCATAGCTTCATCCATTTTCAATAATTTTGATCTCAATAGAGCCCCTTCGATGTTATTTGCAATGATAATTGCATAGTGGTGCTGTTGCATCTTATGTACGGTAATGCAATAGCACTGTCATTAACAACAATTTACAACCACTTCACATCCTAACATTAACACTGCCATTATGTTGGCATCAGAGTACACACAGATACAGTGAATACTTTCTTAAAAACAATTTTCATTACTGACAGATGAAGTAAGCACAGACTATCTCGAGGTTGAATTGAAAGACTGATCCTTCATACGGTAGAGCAAATAAGAGCAAATAAAGAGCTTTCAGATGATATAATGAAAATGTTATACATGTATATACTAGGAAACAAGAGTGAAACAATATTATCAATGCACTTCTGTGGGAAGCCACGTTTATTCATGCTTATTCTCGTCCATTTCTCAACTAGTATTTAATGAAATGGCATAGAAAGTATCGTAACTCAAGAAGGTTGCCGATAATAAACTGGAACTTGAAACAGTAAATAATAATTTTTTTGAGAAAACCCCCAAAGATGGTCCGAAGTGTGAGAGAAAATTTCAAGTTGATTATTGAGAAAGTCCCTGTAATTTATGTCAACTGAGAGTTCATTATAATTATTAAGTGAAAGGGTTATAACGCAGGAGGCGAGTGTTTACTGTTTTCATGACTTGAGAAGTCCCCCGACTGATATTATAATGCACTGGCATGCTGAACTAGAATGTGTTAAAAAGATACACTAGAAAATGTTCTATATTCAGTTTTTCAGGATTAAATGGTACGAAAAACACAAATATTTCTGTCTGTTCAATCGAATTTTCTTTCTGAGGACCAATGCTGCTTTGAAAGAGTCGTCTCCTGTCTCTGAATGTCACTTGTGATATCGTTCAAATCCTTGATAAATACCTGGATCTGAACAAACACACACACACACATTGTGCACACACACAGAGGGGGGAAATGAAGACAAGCTGCATCCCTAACTACTTGTCACACCTTGGTTGATACTGTACTCAACTTTTCCAATCCAGGCATCACATCGCCACAAGTCAATGCTGTACTGATTTGGGTCTTCAGCAAGATTAGGACCAGGGCAGAAGCTAGGATTAATGCCAGGACAGTAGCTAAGGTTAGGGCCTGAGGATTTCAAGGGCAGAAGCTAGGATTAAGACCAGGGCAGTAGCTAGGATCAGCAGACGCCTAAGATTAAAACCAGAACACTAGCTCTGGTTAGGGCCAGAGCAATAACTAGTCAGGGCATAAGCTGGGATTAATGCCAGGACAGTAGCTAGGGTTAGGGTCAGGGCAGAAGCAAGGATTAAAGATCAGACAGTAGCTATATAGGGTTATGGCAACGGCTAGAGCAAATAGTACTCATGACATCATCGAGTTGATGTAATAATGCTAGGATTGTTGTGAATCGGTCTAACTGCCACTGCAGACGTGTTTCTCCCTTATTTGGCACTCGTCGCCCAGCACTAATAATACCCACTGTTGGACAACACAATTATTTTAACCTGCTTTGCACAGTGTCTACTTTGTCATGCATGGCACATAATAATTGGCAAGACAACTGACACAAACTTGCATGCACACACACATACCCTGTCTAACTGCAAGATGGTGTCTTCTGCTTCTGAGATGGTTACTTTCCTATGTAGATGCTTGTACATGAGAGTGTAGAGGTTGTGTGTAGCCATCTTTATCTGCCCTAGCCGCAGAGTCTTCCTGGCTGCTGTCGTCTGGATCCTGTTCCACTCACTGTCCCTGTAGGCGTTAAATTGTGACACACGCTCTGTCATTCCCCCTCCAACCAAATTTCACACTAATTATATTTGGTACATATATAACTAAAATTAGAAAGTTGAGACGGCACATTCTTGTCTCATTCTTTTTATATGGCTTGTTTCTTTATTGTGACAAACAAATCTGATATATACTTTCGATGAACTCCCAGTTGGCATAGAATACTAGTAATAAATGCGTGGCATTGAGTGGTGAGCCAAGAGAAACAATTTTTTTTGCTACAAATCCCCTAGATTACATTGCTCTGTGTAGCCATTGTCCTATCCCAGCATAGACGAAGGTTTAATACCTAATATGTACATAAACTATTTCATCACAATGTAATTCTTGGATTGGGATATGGAGAAGCATTATACAGTATATAGGAGGATTGAATGTATTTATATGCTCCTTAGAGATAATGAACTGGTGCAGGGTTGAACAACCATATTCCTTGTAGCATATTGAAATGGAAATGTGTTTGTAGAAGTATGGCTGGTGGAGAAGGGCTTCCTTAAGACTACTTGGAAGATGACAGTGCCATAAGCAGCCACTGCATGTGCAGCAATTATTTTATTATTAGTATGCGGGCCTATGGGGGAGGTGGCTTTGGAGAGCGGGGGTTTATTAAGGTCTTGGTTTGTGGTTTGTCCTATTTCTGGCTGGCTTGTTCTGCTGTATGGTAAGGGGGTACATCAGCTATTAACTGCAGCCAGGCCAGTCTGGCGCTATGCCAGTGGCCGGCTCAATCTTTCTCTTTACTATGATGACCATGGCCCGCATTATTTAAGGCGGGTGACCCGGTCATATTTTTTATGGGTGAACGTACAGTCGCTCCAACATACAGAGGTACATAGATTATTTATTTTATTTTAAATATAATTATACATAAGATAGATAGATAGTAAAAATAATTTCTGAGTTGCTGGGGCACATGGCCCTCACTGGATACGACGTCACTAGGGATGTCAGTGGGTTGCCTTGATGCATGTTCTATCATGGATCTGGCACCTCTGAAGCATAATGCAGTGCGAAGGAGCGAAAAAGAGAGCCAACAATTGACTCTTGTTGTTCTGTAGAGTTCATTTCTTACATAGATACATAGATAGATACGCCATGCATAGCGATACCAAGTTTTCCGTCCTACACCCCACTGAGGGACTGCTTCGCTCGCCAATAATGACTCTCACAATGATCAACTATTTCAGCTGGATGCTCCAGCATTTTGACGAGGGCTAGAGCATCAAGCCAAAATATTGGGGGGAAGTTCAAGTTGATCATTGAGCAAGTCAATCTGATAGGGTTGTGAGTACATTTTGTTGTTTCTACTTCATTGTTTGTTTGTTTGTTTGTTTCTCAATAAAATATTGTGTATAAATATTACGTAATATATTATACATGTATCACCCGGTGACAACCATCCCGATTATAGTGAGACAGTTCTGAATTTTGGTGCTACGTCCGTGGTGACCTTCCTCTAGTGGTCTGCTGCTCTAAAGCTAGACCTTACAAACTTGACCTAACACAAGCAATAATAGGTCACATGATCACTCTTAATCCATCGGCATACATATATGCCCATAATTAGCATGTACTGCAATGCCACGGGCATATATATATATGCCCACCATAGAAGTCCCTTAGAAATCCAGTGGCTAATCGTGGAAGCTTTCTACTGTGGACTTCCTTCTTGGGTTGAAAGATAGACCTGAGAAGCTGCTATAACTATAACTGTACTAGCAACAGTTTTCTCTCTGCACTGATGGGGAACAGTGATTAATATTGCAAGGGAAATCGTCACCGACTATCTGACTGAAATGGAACAAAGCACTTCAGGTGCTCTTGAAGCATGCAAACTGAACAGTGACGTTTTTGAACTGGACCTAATGCAGTACTATAGAGCACATAGCAAAATAATTAATATGTATTGCTCATGAATTGTACACTTTTTAAAATTAATGTCCCGATTCAATTTTAAGCAGATTGTCCTTCTTTGACTTTGGACTTGGTTGATAACCTATGATATATATATATATATATATATATATATAGAAAAGTACTGGGATGGCTAGTCCTACTGCATTAGCATGAAATTGCAGTAGGACTAGCCATCCCAGTACTTTTCTATATTCAATAGCTCTGCCTTAACACAGCATTGAGCACTATTTGTAGCCTTCATCAGCAAACTACCTTCTAAGTATATATATATATATATATATATATAGTATATATGTTCACTATTCCTGCATCACATAAGCAACTGTGAAGCTTGAGAAATTGATGAATTAGCAGAGAATAGGAAGAATTCAAATCTCAAAGTTGTTTTAATTTCCTTTCAATCACATGGAGACCTCAAGTGCATTCAGACTTCATCTCTGACATTGGTCACTGTGTAAAAGTATGCAGTAACTGAAGAGGTGAGAGCTACTGCCTACCTCCTGTAGAGGAGCTCTCGGATTCTCCAAAAGGCCAATGGTGCATGGATTTTGGCTACTAGAGCCTCTGTTTAGATGTCTTTAGCTTGTATTTGTATAATAGTGTGCAGTATGATTGCTTAACTTGTAATAGCTTGTTGTGATAAAACTGGTAACTCTATATTTTGCTGAATAAAATCTCCTAATCATTCATGCTTGTTTCTGATCAAGTGTATATACTACAACTATGTTCAGCCTTGTAGCGTGCGCAGATGCAACATCACCATGCTTCGTGCTAGTAATTTCTGATCGGGGTCCCCATGATTTTGAGTCAGACAGAGCTAGCCCCAGAGCGATTAAAATTCATGGAGAAAAAAAAGTAATGCATTTGTGGGAAAGAGATCATTACTTACTCAAAGCAGTGGTTGGCAGTGGCGACTTTTAAAGCTTGGCGAGTGAAGTGAGCACTCAGTGTGGAGTTGGATGGAAACCTTGGTATTGCCATGCATGGGGTATCTATGTATGAATGATTCTATCTATTTATTTATGTTCACCACTCATTAAAAATGGGAACGGGTCACCCGCCTTAATTTAAATAATGCGGGCTTACGTAAATCGGGAATGGTTGTCATAGTGAAGAGATCAATCGAGAGAACACCCAGAGATTTGAAACTAGATGCAATGCACAAGTGAAAATGGGCTGCACAGTTATAGCTGGTGTGACCCCTTACCAGATAGCAGAATAAGCCAGCCAGAAATTACAAACTAAGACCATAATAACCCCCAAAAGTACTCCCAAACGACCTCCCCCATAGGCCTTCAGGCAGGTGAGAGAAGCTGCACGGCTGATAGGATAGCATGATGGACATAGTTACTCAGTCAACATGCTCTAGTTTGTTTGTTTCTTCTTCACTTGCCCCTTGTCTAATTTTATTACAGTCTTGAAGAAGTCAAATAAGTTGACAATGCATATCAGCAGGTGATTAACCCTCTCACTGCCAAGTTCCCAGAGCAATTATTAGTTAATTTAGAAAATCACATTTCCCTGAAGTTGCAATTAAGTTTCATGTTACTACTATTGTTGACAAACATTTTGGTAAAAATAATTTGACCACAAATTGACCACACAATATGACACTAGAAGGACAACCACTTCTTCGTCCATGTGTGTAAGAGGTAGAGTCACGGAAGGAAGAGGAAAAGTAGAGGAGGCAGAGCAGGTGTGCAGCAACTACAAT
This sequence comes from Cladorhizidae sp. MBARI D1340-BT2, assembly GCA_028752905.1. Lineage (NCBI taxonomy): Eukaryota > Metazoa > Porifera > Demospongiae > Poecilosclerida > Cladorhizidae > Cladorhizidae sp. MBARI D1340-BT2. Next base: position 42,914,257 of record JAQNBH010000009.1, on the reverse strand, counting down.
GCTGCGTAGGAATGATGTCTCTATCCGCTATACCTCGCAATATTGTATGCACATACGTACTGCTACTAGATTGGGGGAAAGAGCAAGGGAAACCATTGAGGGTGTTTCCAGAACTGGAGTGACCATGACCAAGATTAGAATAGGAGTGGCCAGTACTGGAAGGGGGGAGTGTCAGGTGACCGCATAGCAAAGTGGGTGGAACTAGAGCCTCATCGTCCCATCAAATCCGTCAATGATTTCAACACAAATTTCAATACATGTCAAACATGACGAATTTGATTTTTAAAAACCCACAAAACTGGGCTATATATAGATTTATGACACTGGTTTATGCAAAATTTGAATTTAGTTCAAATACAGTCAAATTGAGATACAATACAATAACAAGTTAATTATTCCAAGATTAACCCTCCGCAGCTATCTCAATACAATAACAAGTTAATTATTCCAAGATTAACCCTCCGCAGCTATTTAGGGAATAATAGGATAATACTACAGCTACAAACCTGAGAAGTCTTCCTTGTCTATCTCTCCAGTGGAATCTTGATCAAAAGACCACAGCTCTTCATAGTCTCTGTCTGCGCAAGAACCAAGTGAAGTAGTCATGGTTTCGGTGGCCCCTTGAGCTGTAGTCAGCATTCCTAGATAACTAAAGACACCCTCTTCCTCACCAGAACTTTCCTCAGAAAGGGGCATATCATCCCTGGTGACTTGAACAATGAGGTCATCTAATCTTCCATTGCAATGGTCATCAAGATTGCAGATCGCCAGTACATTTTTCATGTGGTTGCAGACGTCTCCCCGACTCAATATTCAGTCCAGGCACAGAAGAATAACAATGGATTCTTACTATATAAAGATTATAGCGACAGACAGACCAATCGTGTGATTTTTTATGTATTTTTGAAAATAGCTCTGCCATATGGTGCTCACAGCGGTGAGAGGGTTAAGAGATGGTGTTTATGAAGTTATATTGTCAGTTAAGAAGAAAATGAAGGATCACAATAATGTGGCAAGTTTGTTCTTCCTTGTCAGCAGGTGCAACCATGCAGGAAAGAGCATTGTGTACATTAAAGGGGACAACCCTCTCATCACAGCTTCCCGCTATTGCTGAGCAAGTGATAAATCCAGTGATATTTACCATTTTATTGCTGTGGCTTTTACTTCTTCCAACTTGGTCTGGAGGCGAGCCAACTCATTGTTGAAGCCCACCATCTCGTTGTTTTTGTCCTCCATGTACTTAGCCAACTTTGACCTCTCCTTCTCAATCACATCTTGGCTGCTTTGCTCAGCATACAGCAGATCCTGTATGTATATATATATACTTGATATACTCACTGTAGTATTTAGGCATACATTAGATATTCGCCCATATTCCACTAGTTGTAATTTTTTGCTTTAATGTGCAACACATACTCATTAACTACATTTCCCAAGAATTGTGGCAACATTTGCAAGATAGCAGAAGCAGTTATTTTGGATGACGAAGTAGTTAAGCAATTGATTGCCAGCAATAAAGCTATAAATACCGTCAAGCAAACTAGAAGTGACTTAACCCTTTCACTGGCAGATTTACGGAGGACTTTTTCCAAAAATTGCACATTATTTTTTTATAGAGGACCCCATGAAGACAAGTACCCAACACTATATATCAGGTGATAGCTGATGCATGAAGGGACGTTATGGTAAATTTTAGTTGCTTAGCAACAAACCACAGATATGTGAATATTGTTATAAGAGACAGGAAGTAAAATAAAAGGGTTTATATGGGTTTATATCATCACAATTTCATATTACACATGAAACCAGCAATGTTAGCCGGTCAACTTTTGGTCAACAACAACTGTTTGTCAACAACAATTTTTTGGTTGATTATAATAACCACAAAGATGTGAATATCATTATAAGTTGAAAAAGGCTATTTCAGCTCGGTTTCATACACATGAAATCAGCAATGTTAGCTATATAGTCAACGTTTGGTAAACAACAACTATTTGTCAACAACATTTTTATAACAAACCACAAAAATTTGAATAGCATAACAAAGAGGAAGTAAGGCTAGGGTCCATGGTATTGAAAAATAAATAAAAGAATGTGCAAAGTGTGCAAAACATAATTATAAATAAATATAGATAAAAAATAAAAGGGCAATGCCTTGGCACTGTGAAGATCTGCATGTTCAGCATAACTCAGACAAACACATAATGCTACATTATAAAATATATATAAATAATAACCTCTCCTCCAACCCCGTCTTCTCCTCTGCTGCTTCCTCATCCTCCTCCAGGTCCATGAGTGAAACTACAGTACCTTCCAAGGAGAAATAGTTTAGTCACTAGGCTTTACTAGGCTTTATTATACAACTCTTATCTATTCTTACCTTGGGGGAAGTCTTCATGATCATCGCTATCGTCTGAAGCTTCGCTTGACAGAGTAGGGCGATCTATACTTTGAAAACTTGCTTCGTGGTCGGTGCCAACAGCTTCTGTTATAGCTGCCATAGCATCACCGTCAACTACGCCACTTCCCAAGTAAGCACAGTCACCTTCTTCCTCTTCCTCACTAACGTCAATCTCGGACAGGCCGAAGTCATCCTCAAATAGGAATCTTAACGCTTCGTCTCTACTAAAGCGGGTCGCCATTTCTTCTTCGAGACCGGGAATGAACCGGAAGTGATGTTTGCTGGCACGTTTACTTACCTTTCCTCATTCCGTATTTTCCAGATATTCAGGGGTATATATATTAGAGGCATGCTTTAGGCATACTCGTGCACTTTTTGAAGTTTATACCGCGAACGGTTAATTTTTTACGAATTTTTTCGTCGCGACTAATCAGTTTTCGCGACTTAAGTCGCTTATGCCAGTGAGAGGGTTAAATGTGTGGTATAGATGGTGTCAATCAGAATGACCAACCAACAAACCACCAACAGACCAACCAATATACATGTACTATGAATCATAGGAATTATTACGAGTATATCAAGTATAGAATTTATCACACTCTTCACGGAATATGGCAAGTCATTCCACTCGCATGCTACATTTTCATTTGCCTTTGGCTTGTGAAATTACGGGTGCTTTCTCATGAAATAACTTGCCAAATTCCACTCCAACTTTTTAATAATATATTATATTCTCAGCAAACTCACAGTTGACATAGAGTGTCTAGCCTACTAAATGTTAAGACAGTTTCAAGTTGATTATTGAGAAAGTCATTTATATATACCTAAAGTGATTTATCTCACAATTTATTTATTACGTTACTGTATTACTATAAAAGCAAACACTTGTACATGCAATCTCCATAGGGTGATGGTATTATAGACTGTACCTGCAACATGCACAATAGTAGTATAAACCCACTAGATAGCTGCATGTGCTTTCATAAACCAGGATTGTTCAAACATCAGGTGTCGAACGAAGGCGTGTGGCAATGTGTGGGTGGAAACCAAGAGTAGCAAGTTATAGAACAGTTCACACTCGCTTACGCGGAGGCCATTTACTGCTCCATGTGATGAACATACATACGCTTGAGGCAAAAAGGTTCTTCATGATTAGTATAGTGTCTTGCTTTGCTCGACCATTATTTTGGTTGGAATTCTGTTTGTAATGTGGAGCTAAACTAAAGCTAGCTTAGTTTATGGTAGTACAATTATGCACTTGTGGAAATGTTCCTCTAATTAACTCACACCCTTATTATTCCGGTTAAGTAGGAAGTCAGTTATCCGAACTTCAGTTATTCGAATACATCGGTCATTGGAAAGATAAAGAAGCAATGTCCACTGCAGTGCTAGCATGCCCATGGAGATGCAGGATAGATTCAGTGTACTTCTTTTCAGCTTTTCACAGGGAGAATTACCTTGTGCATGCACACAATGAATATGTACAATTCTCCTCAGTCAGAAGTTTCTTTCGATCCTCTCGCTCCTTGTCAAAGCAGAAAGCACGACTAGACCTACTCAAAAGAGAAAAGGAGGTGTCCTTCATATCTATGTAAACCCAACATCTGTGATGTTGCAAAGAAGGGTGGAAGTTGGGGGGGGGCTGGGCTAGAGTAGAAATTAAATAGAATGTGGGACTGTGGTTTTGTGAGGGGGCCTTGACAAGCTAAAGACCTTCCACTCTGAAATTCAGTCATCCGTTATCTGAACATCTTCCAGCACAAACATGCTCGGATAACTGACTTTCTACTTCAAGTACATGTGTAGCACTGCAGTAAGATCTCATCCACTGGTCGCTGCATGTAACACAATCATTCAGAGGCTCTGCACCATGTATTTTTACCATGACAATACCATAGCCATAGCCAAAATCTGCCATCACTGTAATGAGGTAAAGGAAAAATCCAAGGCAACATAACATACCTCTCTTGTGTCGTAGAGTGTTTCATAGCGAGCAATAATGGCTCCTGCTTCTTCAAACTATTACATAACAACGACAACAACAATTATTACGATGGCGATAACAATGGATAATTAGTAATAATTTACTACAAGGACTAAAGATAGACAGGAGATTTTCAGCTGACTTCAGTCCGAAGCATTACATTTTAATCAGCTTTTTACAAGATAAATCTTCGGAGGAGTAAACGTGTTTGTCCCACCGCTCTTACTTCATCAGTGTATTCCAGTACTGTATCCATGAAGGCTTGATATATCTTGAACTTCTTGATTGTTGTTTTCTGTTTGACAACTTCACTTTTGAGTTGCTCGATTTTCCGTGTCAGCTTCACAATTTCCTTCTCCTTCTGAGCGCCCATTTCACGCTCTGCATTAGCCTTCCTCTTGGCTCTTGCTTTCTTCAAGTCATTCTCCTATGAAACAAACAACGCATGGGACTCGCTCATGCTAGTGCATCTACGTGCAGTACTAACCAAGACACATGCTAGTGCATCTACGTGCAGTACTAACCAAGACACATGCTACGTGCAGTACTAACCAAGACACATGCTACGTGCAGTACTAACCAAGACACATGCTAGTGCATCTACGTGCAGTACTAAACAAGACACATGCTAGTGCAGCTACGTGCAGTACTAACCAAGACACATGCTAGTGCATCTACGTGCAGTACTAACCAAGACACATGCTAGTGCATCTACGTGCAGTACTAACCAAGACACATGCTAGTGCAGCTACGTGCAGTACTAACCAAGACACATGCTAGTGCAGCTACGTGCAGTACTAACCAAGACACATGCTAGTGTATCTACGTGCAGTACTAACCAAGACACATGCTAGTGCAGCTACGTGCAGTACTAACCAAGACACATGCTAGTGCATCTACGTGCAGTACTAACCAAGACACATGCTAACTAGTGCAGCTACGTGCAGTACTAACCAAGACACATGCTAGTGCATCTACGTGCAGTACTAACCAAGACACATCATATCACCTTTAGGAACTTGTCGAATTTAAGAAGAGATTCCTTTAGCTCTTGCTCCTTCCTGTCCAGTTCATCTCTTCTCTGCTGAAGTGTTTCCATCTTCATTTGAAACTCCTATAAGGAGTTCACAAGCCATTAATCATTAAGCATTGTCAACCTTGATGTGCATTGAAAGTGGTCTCCCACTTGCCTCTTTCTGTTGGGTGAGGGCCAATTCCACCTCTGACATTTCCCTCCTCTTTTCCAGCAGCCTAGTGGCTGGAGTCAAGTAGTCTGATTCCTTTTCAGGCATTTTTCTGCAAAAATTATGATAGACGTCATGTTCCACATCATGATTGTGTTGAAGCACGTAGCTAGCTAGAAGAGGTTGAACTTACAACATCAGCTTCTCCTCGAATGTGGATTTGAAATACTGATCAAAGGGACCCTTATCAGAAGTCATTTCGACGCACTTTCCCTGTTGAGTAGCGAAATGAAAACTAGGTGTGCTCTATTTTATTGTTTATACACACGCGGTTGCCATAGTATACAAGCCCCGCCCCTTTAACGAGTTTAATCAGAAAATCTTTTTTTTTACTGGCTAAACCGGGTTCCTTGAAAAATATATTCTTGTCTTGAAAATGTTTTCTTGTCTTTAGCCAACATTTTGCAATAACTTGCCTGTTTCACTCATTATTCAAATATTCATATATATGAGGAAGAATTTCATTCTACTTGGTCATTGGTGATCCTCAAACCATTTAACTGCCTAACACCATCTTTAGTACCCATTCATTTTTTTGTTGGTCCATCTGCAGGATTGCCTGGGGGACAGCCAACTTGGTTTGTACATTACAATTTCTTCAGTGGCACAGGCCCATATGGTGGCAGTTGCTAGAGTCCATTCTTTTGACAGCATGAAAAAGCCAAAATCGATTCTTTGTGAGAGAGATGGAGCATTGCTCGGTAAATTCACTGATGTCAGATTTTTATATTGGACATTGGCATAAGCACCAGGGGATGGGCAAAAGGGGCTGTTACCCCTAGATTTTCTGAAAAATTGAATAACCAAATGGTTACAAAAGTGTTAGCCATATTTGGGTATTAGCCACATGTGAATACAATGTTAGCCATGTGTTCAAAAATGCCAGAGTGTGCAATATTTGAAACAGCTCAAACTAAGCAGTTTTCTTCACCCGGACTCTACCAATGGCCTCTAGGTTATGAGCATGAAAGGAAGTGATAACCATCATATTGGTGTACTGGAGGATAAAGATTTAGAAGAACAGTTTCTAAGTAGCAGTTATAGCAGCTACTCAGGCAATGAAGAAGAGATTGAAGTACTGATGATTTACGCCATTATGGACACGTCGGCATCATCTTGTGATCGTCAGGGTTAGCATGACAAATGTTTCATATCAGCTGCTAGAAGTGTCTTTCTCACAAAGAGTTACCTATAAATCTTTACCATGAACAGAGTTTGCATTTGTTTACCATTCTCTCAAGTTCCTTTACCTCTTGCTGCAACCATGAGAAGTCATAAAATGCAAAAACTAGACAAGTTGAAAGTGAAAACCTTGTAATAAGGATGCACGTGCAGTTGATGCCATATTCTTGCAGGGGTGGATCCAGGAATTTTAGATTGGGGGGGGTTGATGAACTACTCATGGCCATAGCCATGTTGCCCGGAAACCCTTCCCCCTCTTTCCTGAATCATGATCAGATCATTAATAATTTTACAAGAAAGCACCGTCCTGCATTTCTCTTGGCAATTATATAACAAGACATATCATCACCAACATTATTATAACAAGAAATGTAAAATTGTACATGGCATCCTTTAAAAAAAATGTGAGTGATAGTGCAAGTGCTCAGGAAACCCCCTTACTTATTCCGGGCTATGGTCCTGGCTGCCTGCCTACTAACAACCTAAGGAAGATGCTGGTGTGGATCCAGGAATTTTAGAAAGGTACAGGGGGGGGGGGGTGCAGGGGTGGAGAACTAGCCCATGCACACTGTACTGTGTAATGAATAAGAATATTTATCAGCTTAAAAGAACAGCAACTAAAGATAAACAGGAAACTATTTTCAGTCAATAAATAGTGAAGCTTGAAAGAGCCTTCTCGGGTGACACTGCACAAAAGCATGGCAGATATCATCAACTGACACTCTCACTCCATAGTTCATGGCTATTACAGCAAGATCAGAAAAGTGTTGTTCGAGTCGACCTTGTATATGTCTTTATCCTCCTGAGCAAACTAAATGATCGTTCTGCTTCAGCACTGGTGATAGGCAGAGTGCAAGCAATGACTAGTAAGCAATGAATGTTTGAGAAAGTATCAGAGTCACAAGAGCTAAGAGCTAGGAGAAGATTGTTGGGGATGGTAGCCTCATCTTTGTCTAGCTTATGCTCCCACAATGATTGCCATCTTCTTAGTTCACTTTTGAGAGACAAGGAACATGGAAGATCTTGTTCCCAGTACAGAAGGTCATCTATATGTTGTGATAGTTGAACACTCGGATTGCAGTTGAGCACTGAAGGCACAAGGCACAAAAGCATATGACTTTGTTTTCCCTTACCTTGAAATCTTACCTCCAACTGGTTTAATGAATGAATCCAGCACTGGTATAGCAATGACTCTCTTGTAATGCTCTTTTGCTGATTGACTTGGAGTGTTGCTTCGATTCCGTTGAATGCTTGTCTTTCTTGGAACACTCTCACTCACACCAATTGACTCAGCCAGTTCAAGTACCTCACAATACCACTGGCTAAAAGCGGTGTCAATAGTCTTTCTGAGGGTTTTCAAGCATTCAATCGCTTCAGTAACTTTGTTATAGGCCTCATATATATCTTGATCCTGCTTCTGAAGTTTTGAAGCAAGTATTTTCACTTCATCAAGAACATTCTTGGTGATTATAAAAACAGCAAGAGTTTGAAAAGAAGAGAGAGCAGCTTTCAGACCTTGTGCTTTCACTCTTGTCTCAGTATCCCAATTCCAGCTCTCATCTGATGAGCATAAATTTGGGTAATCAGTAGGACACCAAATGGCATATAAGAAAGTGATAAGTGGCTCATACATTTCAAGAAACACTTCAAAGCATGTATGTCTCTCCACCCATCCGGCTTACACATTCCTGGAAGCTTTCTTGCTTTTGAAGAAAGCAAGAATTCATTGACTGTAAGTTCAAAAAGGTTTTGTCTCTTAGGGCTGTGAGCTAAAAAGAGGTGTGCGCTTCATTTATAACTAAAATTAAGTTTCGTACTTCCTGAACAAGACATGCTCTGGCAATTGAAAGATTAAGGCAGTGTGAGTAGCAGTGTGTGTACAGAGCTAGTGGGCTGACCTCCTTGACTTTAGATTGGACTCCTGCAATGCCGGATGACATCACAGATGCTCCATCATAAGCTTGCCCTCTAATTCTACAGGGATCTAAAGGAACTGAAGGACTAGAAATGGTTTCAAGAATCTTTCTTGAAATGGATGAAGCATTGGCTCAGTCTAAGTAGACAAAGCACTCCTTCATATGAGGATCAGTGGGAGAGGACAGATCAACATACCTGAAGCACACAGAAAGAATCTCTTGATTAGAATGAGGATCTGTGGCTTCATCAGCAATAATGGTGAAAGGCAATTTTTTTTCTCGGAGCTGTTCAGTTATATGCTCTCTAATTTTAGATGCATATATGTGAATAACCTTATTTTGAATGGTCTTGCTGGTATACTTCGCGTTCCTTTTAGCTGAGAAGGTGTTTGTGTAGGAGCTTATCTGTCTTAGCCAAAAGCTGAAGTGTGGCTACAAAATTGCCCCTGTTGACATCTTCATCCGAGAATCCACTCTGTAGTCAGAGTGGCCTCTGAATAGTGCTTGCTTTGCCAAAAACTCTACAGCCAAAACTATCTGCTGGAGAACATGCCTGTTCTCTTCAGCTTGTTAGTTGCTCTGTTTCAATAGTTATCCTTTCATCTGTTTGGTTAAAATTTCTGAGAAAAAGGTCCACCCTCTCAGCTGCATGGCAATGCATTTGAGTCTGATCATGGCATACAAGTACACCATCCTTGCCAAGTGCTTTTGAGTAAGGTTTCTGGTATGGGGACAAAACTAACAAACCAGAACGATTGCCAACTCCAGAAACACTGCCTCTACCCGGCTGCTCTGGAAAAACTATAAAAGACCACCTCAAGAACAGTGCTGTATGAAAGCCAAAGAAATTGTACTAACTATCCAAGCTGGAAGGATACACTCCAGGTTTTTCCTAGTTTGGTAACCTGATGTGAATGAAGATGATCAGAAGAAGAAGGTTTGGAATGATGAGAAAGATATTGCTTCTTACGATCATCTGGGATATTATTTGCTAATGACCTAAGCTTATCCCAGTTACCTTGAGCGGCTTCAACTATTGTCCCTAAGTCCACCTGTCCACTAGTTGACGGAACTCTACACTGAGTGATGTAGTCATCGTATCAATTGTTGCTGAGCATAACTGAGAAACAGTAGTTGGCATTGACAAGGAAGAGCTCGATGTAGTGGTTATGACTGTGACTGTCATTGATGGTGATTGAACAAATAAATCTATATCAGTTGATGCACTAGAGTTACCATCATCAGCAGTCGTTGACACAGGGATATGGGACCCAGACTCGATTCTACAATAATTAGAAGGCTATTATAAATTGAGCATTTAACTCTTAACCCTTATTGTTCATATACTAGCTGTATATTGTATCTTACCTTTAAAAAAAAGTTGTCAACTGGGTGCAATCCCTGGGTGCTGGCCTCTTTCTACTTCCAGACACATGGCAATATTGATGGCAGATGCAAAATGAATACAAAATGACTATATAAGCTATTATCACGTTCCAGGAGTGTGGGTTTACAGTTTGTAGTTTAACCAAAGTGCCTATATCTAACAAAGTGTCTATATCTAACAAGTGTCTATATCAAACAAAGTGTCAAAGAAACTGGAGGTGGAGCTAGTGTTTAGAACGTTATGGGGGGGTTGCAACCCCATAAACCCCCCCCCCTGGATCCCCCCTGTCTTGATCTGAACACTTTTGAGTGTACCAGTGCCATTTGTAGGAATTGCTAATGTTCATACCTATTTACATAGTGTCTAAACTTGATATATACCCAGAATGATAGGAGATTTAATTCAATATTAAAGGGTCAGATTAATATTAGTTGAATTTGCTAAGAGAATAGACCTTGTGTGTAATTCACATGTAACTCTATTGATTCAAGATATAGAGCAAGTCGTCCAATGGATGGATAGAGAGAGAGATGAATTTCTTCGAAAAGGACCAGAAAGCAGTGAGCCAAATACAATTAATTATGGCAAGTGTCTGAAAGTTCTTCAGTCTGCACTCAGCTCTTCCAAATTTAAGATAGCACTTTTGCAATTCCTCAAGAGAGTAGCAAAGAAACACATAAAATACAACTCCATGGGCACACACTCTTCATGGACTTGAAAAGAAACTATTATATCTCACTTTAAATTATCTCACAAATTTAAGTTGATTATTGAGAAAGTTCGAGAGAGAAATCCTATTGGTTGAAGTAAATGCTAAGAAAGCTAGATGGAGGAGAGGCTAATCGATTGCTCTGTTGAGGATTGAGACAGGCAATTGATATGGTTAGTGAAGATAAAGGATGACTTTTTTGATGAATAAAATATAAATATTTTCATAACGAGAGGGAGAGCTTTTTGATTGGGATTGGGGGGAGTGGAGGATGGGGTAGAGGGGTAGGAGGTACCAATGACAAGGGACCTACAAACCTCAAGTATTTCCTCCTCTCCCACTTAGATCTATTTCCTTTTCATTACCTAATCTGTCAGCTACTCTTCAGCCCCTTCAATGTAAACTCCAGAAATGCACAATACCTTCCACAACACCTTTACTACATAGCTCACATCTACCACCCTGGCACATGCCATATCTCCCCTTGTTCCTCAAAAGTCCTGCTGATGCTATCCTCAACTTATATGACACTACCCTCAACTTATACGACACTATCCTCAACTTATATGACACTACCCTCAACTTATGACATATGACACAGTCCTAACTTATATCTCAGCCTCCCTTAACCCTTGCTACTGAATCCCTTCATATATCTTTCTTGTCTGAATTCCTCTTCACTTGAGACTTGATCCCCCCCCTCCCCCCCCACACACACACAACTTCTTCCCACCACCCTTGCTCATAAACATCCCACATGCAATTTCTCCATGTTGAATGTGAGCCTACTACCTTCAACTCTCTTTCCACACTCTGTTTCTTTACTTCTTGCCCATCTTTTCCAAATATACATGTCCTCCTATTCCCCTATCAAACCACACCTCAAGACACTTGATATTTCTTCTCATTAATCTTCCACTATCAAATTGAGTATTTGTTCACGATCTCTGTGATATCAGTAATATCATAAGGGCATCTGACCCTGATGTTCTTGTTATTCTGCTCACGCATAGCAACAACTGACCTGCACATCTGTGGCATGATATTAGCATTAGTACAGAACAATATATCTACAAGTATGGGAGCTCAACTGCCTTTGGAGGACTGTATGCTTTTATAGGCTAGAGAGTTCTTGTGCAAAGTGAAGGTAGATTCCCTGTTTGTTGGAAAGAATGATAAGTTCTTAGTCCTGTTTTGCAAACATGGTGATTCTCCTGTAATTCCACCAGATCTTCAAGCTTTTGAATATGGTATGTTTAACAATGATGATGCAACTGTGAAAGATTGAAGTTATTGTTGAAGTTATTGTCATAAGTTATCATGGGTTATAATTAACGTTGTGGCATTTGGTTCAGCACTATCTCACAGGGCTCTGGAGGCACTGGGCCGGTCTTGTCCTTGGCCTTTGACAACTATGTTTAGAATAATAATAAAATTAGCGTGGACCGAGTTGTAAATTGTGTATTTCCTCTGTTTTTATTCCCAGAAATGCTCAATCAACACATAATAAAATTAAAATAACCTTCTCGAGCATAATATATTTGTTTTTGGTTAACTTATATGCCATTTCTGCAAAAATCATCAACTTCAATGAAAATATCAGGCTGTAGAATGCTTGTCCAAAGAGCAAGGATGAGTTGTTGATGTTTCATTCTGCCTGGATAAAGAATCCGGAAGTTTTGAAGCTGCCAGATATTTGGAAGTAAAAACCATCTTTTGAAATTGTACTTTTCCTCCATGCATGATAACCTTTATCCCATTGATATACCCACACTTTGCAGGTGCTCTGTTTTTGCTTCCTCAGCGACCAAATGGTTTGGCAGAAAAATCGTTGGGTATGCCATTTTTACGTAAAATGCTTGCTATACATTCTCACCATATATACTGGATCACCAGGAGTTATCTAGTATCTATATATATCCTTGATTAAAGTCTCAACTTGCAACCTGTCATCTTGGTGAGAGAGGATAATTTCAAATTGATTATTGAGAAGGTTATCGTAATTCTCAGGATCAGTTTCCACACTCAAATGCTAAAAGTTAGCTAGTGTCTCTGTTCTGGTCCCTGACACAACAACAAAAATATAAACAAACTAACAAATTAACACATACATTTATACATTAAAATCACCTTCTCAATAATTAACTTCAATTTTTATTCACTCGACGTTTCGACTAGATGCTCTAGTCTATATACAGACGAATAAACAGATTCTCATTTCCACTGAAAATGAGACAAGATTTATTGTGTTGTTGTTGTTGTTATTGTCATGGTTTTTCATCTTCTTGTCTTCTTTTTCTTCTTCTTGTTTATTTCACTATAGTTATATCTAGACTATGGTTGCATGAGATCAAGCCACTTTATGCTAGCATATACTGATTCTCCATGCAGCATTGTAAAGTAGTGGTCTTTTTACTAATCCATGACATGGTGGTTTTATAACACTGTATGCATGACATTGCTTAACTTTGTCCAGAAGGCTATATATATATATGCTCTGGCCATAGATTGTAAATTCGCTTACCAATTTCATTACAGGGGTGTCTTGTCTAGTACCTTTAAGTGGAAAGTCAATAAAACATGTCTTGTAAAGCTGAAGTGAAGGAAAAAGCAATGCAAGTACAAAAGTATTTGATGGAATAATGAACCACTTCCATGAGGAAATTAGTCCTTGCAGGGGCTCAGTTCCTCTTAAAAAAATGCCACAAAATTGTGGCAAACCAAGGCATATTATTCCAGGGCATTTGATCTGGCTCCTTTTTTTCCATTGTGCATGCATGTAAGAGAGTCTGGCTCGGGAGACCAGCTTGCATTAGCATGTTGTGAAACCAATTTGTTAAGAGTTATGGGTTGGTTGGAGGGACTAGACCCTTGTATTGGCCATTCAAGTCACTGCAACTGAGATATAAATCACCGTAACCAAAGCAGAGAGTGTGATGGAACTGCGTACACACACCTACATGAGTGCTGGTGCATAGAGACAATGTAATACCAGATACCAGAAATCCCAAGCTGAAGACCACATCTGCTCAATTTTTAATAAATAGCATTTGAACATCCTCTCTTATCTAAACAGCAATTTGGCTTCCTCAGGAAAAGATCTTGTCTGGATCAAATGCTACTGTCATTTGAAAAGATATAAAATTGTTGGAAAACAGAGATGTTTGCAACGTAATCTACCTTGCAGAAAAGTGTTTGACAAAGTACCCCATGGGGAACTGTTGTTCAAACTATGGTGGTTATGCATCACAGGACGGTTTAGGCTAAAAGCCTACTCGTCAAACAAACATCACCTTGTTTTCATAGATGGTTCTTCATCAATACTTCCAGTGCATTCTGCTGCACCCCAGAGTAGCATTCTGGAGCCACACTTATTTCTAATTTACATCAATGACATTCCTAATGCTATATAGTATTCACACCTCTTTTTTCTTTGCTGATGACAAAAAGTTTATAAAAAAATAATATCACCACTACAATGACCACCTTCTGCAATATGACCCAGAATTACTTGCATCATGCTGTCAAAAAATGGAAGCTCAGTCTCAACATCAGCAAAACAGAAGCAATGCAATTCTCTCTTCTAATTCAGTCTCAGCACCATTTGTACTTTTGAACTCTCAACTCAACTTGGCAATGTTGAGTTTTCTGGCATATATTTGATGTTTATTATGTGTATTATAACTAAATAAATTCACAAACAACAAAGAATATATAGATTATAGCACAATGCACAATGGTAGATTATTTATAGAGGGCTCTTCTTGAAAGAATTGTGATTCGTCAACATTTTATAATCACAAACACACAAATAAACACCTTCCAACCACAACACATAAAGATTTATATATCTCACAGAGTTTCTGCAATTTTCTAGCATAAATAAATGAGAAGTGAATGCAAGGCTTTGTGTGGTTAGCGTGCAATCACAAATGAAAAAATGAAACATAAATTTAAAATTTAGATCACGTTGCTCTAAGTGTTGTCCTACTCCAAGCATAGCTGCAGGCCTAACTGATCTGTAAGTTTATTGATGTCATCAGATTAAATGTAATAATTATGTAGAAGTAGCATATTCCTTAGTTTTCGAGCTAAATATTGACCGTGACGATCATTTCCAACTTAGCTAAGAGTGTTGATGAATCGAGTGGCTAAGTCAGAATTAAACTTCACCTATCATAATGAAGCATCTCCATTGTGAGGGTCAATTGAAAGGTCACTAATGATGTCACTATTCAAGCGTATTTCCTTGATGTGTGTACGATATTGAACTATGTTAGCTTGTTTATCTGTTTTCTGCATAAGCAGCGCCATTCTCACTTGCCCGTGCAGCCAGTTCTTTCTTTTTCTCGCAAGCCTATAGTATTATTTTTTGGGCTCTGTGAATGTCGCAGGTCAAAGTTCATGCGCGTCATAGCGTATGATTTCCAGCGTCTTTTGTTTCACTCACGTGATTTGCTGACAATGGACCACAAGTTATTAGCACCCAACTGGGTCAGCCGACATGGTAGTTATTAAGACTTGACAACCAAATTAGCTAATGAAGCAAGGTGTGGGAGGGTGGATAGGATGTTTTCAAAAGCTAGGTAGTTATTCACATTCACCTTGATACTATTCAGGTGTGACTATCGAACTGCGTTATTGGAAAAAGAAGTGCAAAGTATATATATACTGTCGCGTACAAAATACAAAAGGCACTCGCTCAGCCTAAGACATCTCCGTGTTTAAAGTGCTATAATGCAGGTACTAGCACATCCAAATGTAGGCAAGAATTCCACCACCTTGAACCAAGTCAAGTGGAATAAAAGCATTATCATTGTACTCTTCAGAGTCTTGTGAGAAAGTTGATACTTTTTTAAAATTGAATCCATGTAGAGAACTGAATAATTTGAGCATTGCTGTTTCCGAAATTGGGTGACCAGGGTGAAAGAGACAGAATCCCTTACGCAGTGGGGGCAGACAAATGGTTAAGATTGTGCAAGCGAGATAAGAATACCAACACAGATGCAGTGAGACCAACCGGAGCAGATTTCACATTGGATCATACCACTTTCATCAGAATTAACACTACATACACACTTGATGACATCAGCAGTACTAGGACCTGGGTTAGTTTCCATGTCACCAGGCACAAGTAGCAGTAGGCTGCCTACATTAGGAGAGGATAAACAGGAGAAACGACAACGATAACAGCAGATACGATGACGAGTGCGATACGATGACGAGTGCTAAAAAAGAAACGTCTACAATTTAGAGAGAGAAAGAGACTGCTGACAAGAAACAAATACAAATGAAATAATTCCAGAAGAAGAGGGAAGAAGGTCTGGCTCTGAAAAGAGCAGGTAGGATGATCTTAGCTTCAAGAGAAGAGATAGAGCGAACAAGAGGAGAGACAGAGAAGAGTAGTTTCTAGCAGTTACCGTCACGGTAAAGGGTCATTGCAATCGGAACATTCTCTCACAAGGAAAGGAATGCAGACAGAGCTACTTATATATCAGTCCCTCACTGACCAAACATACCTTGTTGTTAATACATCTTGGCTTTTCAGCTTTAATTCTTCAGAACGATACTTTTGGAAAAAACCTTCAGGTCTTTGCTTTATGCTTTAGACACTCTAAGCGCTCTTTCGCACAATGTGCCCTCTGGCCTGATCCTTACTGGAGACTTTAACGTCAATGTTGATGTGTCCTGCTCATCTCTGCCTCTATCTCTTCAACTTTCTGTACTCTCTGATTTATTCTCCCCAAGCAACTCGTGTCCTCTCCCATACACACCTCTCATTCTGGTTCATCCTCTATCATAGACCTTGTCTTTGTTCCATCCCATGTTCATGCTTCTTCTTTGGTTCTGCCGCCCGTATCCTCCTCTTAACATAATAATATCCTATTAGAAAGTGTACCAAGCGTAAAATCTGGTTGTATCATCTCGCTGAGTTTGACAGAGCTACCTACCTACTTACCTACTTTCTTCCTTTCCCTAGCATCAACTCCTTTCTTCAGACCTTGATTTCTCCTGGAAAGCATTTAAAGATAGATTTTCAGAAGTCATCAGCTTGCGTGTCCCCTCTAAATTTATCTCACCCTCTTCTTGCCATCTTGGATTGATAATAGCCTTCGACAACAAATAAAAAATGCACGATCTTTTCTTACGTGCTAAAAACTAGATTCACCTGCTCTTTATCTGGCTTATCACTCACTTAGAAACATCAT
Source organism: Cladorhizidae sp. MBARI D1340-BT2 (assembly GCA_028752905.1). NCBI lineage: Eukaryota > Metazoa > Porifera > Demospongiae > Poecilosclerida > Cladorhizidae > Cladorhizidae sp. MBARI D1340-BT2. The sequence continues at coordinate 42,897,225 of JAQNBH010000009.1, read as the reverse complement.
TTCATCTTCTATTAAAAGAAATAAACGCATCTTCTTCCAGTCTCTTTCATCCTCTCCTTCCAAAAAGTTTTGGTCTTCCACAAAAAAGACCATTTTCTGTACCTACTCTTGTATCCAACAGTAACACGTTCTCCTCGAGCCGTGATAAAGCTGAAATACTTAATAAGTTTTTTCTGAATGCTTCGATTCATGCTATCCTCCAGTTGTATCCTACCAACTTCCTTTCCAGACTTCCCAACCATCCTGTCCTCCTGACTCTCTCTGTACTGAATCTGATGTTATTGGCCTGATTTCTCGTTTACCTTCTTCCACAGCCTCTGGCCCTGATTTGATCTCCTCTAGAATGCTTAAATCTACATGCCTATCCATAGTTGCTCCCCTTACATATATCTTTAAGTTATCCTTGTCTCAAGGACATCTTCCAGTTAATTGGAAAAATTCCTTCATTGTTGCCATCCCTAAATGTTCATCTAATCTTGACAATCCCTCTAACTACCGGCCCATTTCCTTACTCTCTGTAGTTATGTTCACTCTCTCCTTTACAAATTCTGTATGAACACGATGTTATATCATCTTCTCAATTTGGTTTTCTTCCCCATCGGTCCACTTCTTCAGCCCTTCTCTTGGCCAATCAGTCCTTTTCTTCAAATTAATAAATTGGTTGGTACTTGTTTTCTAGATCTCTTTGATTCTGTTCCTCACAAACCATTAATTGATCTTTCCTTCCTGCACTTCCCTCCTTACCTCATAAACTGCTTCACTCCTATCTTTCAGCACGTTTGCAACAAGTGATTGTCACAGGTACCACCTCCTCACCTGTCCCTGTATCTTCTGGTGTTCCTCAGGGATCTATAATAGGTCTTCTCCTCTTTATAATTTATATCAATGGAGTGTGAAACGTGTCTTTGTCTGTTTTATCTAAGCTTATTCTCTACGGCGATGATATCCTTTTTTATCGCCCCATCAATTCTCATTCTGATTTTTCTTTCTTTCAGAAAGACCTAAACTGTATCTCTGCCTGGCTTGCTTCCCAATCTCTCACACTTAATCTAATGAAGTCAAAATACATGCTTATTTCTTATAAACAATCTCTTATTACTAAGTCTCTGCCACCTCTGTGTACCTCTGGTTCTCCAATTCAGTTAGTGACTGAGTTCAAGTACCTGGAAATCCTCTTTTCTTCATCTCTATCCTGGAACAAATATCCTGGAACAAACACATTTTTAACATCTATTCCAAGACCCATAAATTACTTGGTCTTCTCCACCGTCATTTCTACTGCTATTCAGCACTTCTACTCTTCTTTGCCTGTACACTTCTCTTATCCGTCCTCATCTGTAGTACTGTTCTTTTCTCTGGGACCCTCAATCATCCCATCTTTCTTCTCATGTTGAGAGAATACAATACTTTGCATGTAAATTATGTAGTAAATAATGGTCCTCAGACTACATTTCTCTTCTCACTAAGCTTCATCATCCATCTCTATCCTCTCGCTGCCATAATGCCAAACTTATCTTTTTCTTCAAACTTATTTAGATTTTCCTTCTAGCCTCCCACCATGCCAACCAACTCCCTGCTACAACCTCCAATCCTTCCACCCCAGTAATTGTCCATACAAACTCAGTCTGCTTACCTTTCGTTTGTCTCTACTACTACTAGGCTCTGGAACTCTTTCCCAATTACGTTAAAGGGGTCGGATGGGCAAAAAAAGTATTTGAATGAAAAATTATTTTTTCCCCAGTTATATTATTGCCATAGCATTGGAATACTTTTTGCAGTGCTGAAATGCTCCTATTTTGCACACACACACACCAATACATCGAGTTATCGGGGAGCCCTTCCTGATTTTAATTATGGTTATTTTAATTTTTACCTCATAATTTTTTGTGATTACCTCCAACTTTGGAGCTCCATATTTTCTATATGCTTTATACAATACAATATTCAGGGACAAACAATACAAATTTAATGAAAAATTATGAATGGGAAAGTGTCAGATGCCCGTGCTGCCCAGTACAGATGTGCAGTTCCCCCCCCGCTGGACCGCCACGGATAGTCTCTGGAGCAGGTACTCTGTCGATTTGGGCTCGCCGGACTCTGTTCTAATGCGGTATCCAAGCTCCTTCAAAAAGCGCCAGTGACTTCGGGCCAATTGCCCTCAAGATCTCAATGGCTATGGGAGAGAACATGTGGCCTGGTGGAAGCTCCCGATACTTCTCGCTTTTCCGTTCCTCTGCTGCTTCAGCGACCCTCCCTGGCTCTTGGGTGGCATGTGCTCTGTATGACAAAGCAAACGTATCCGGGCAGGTAGCATCCCAAGTCAGCAAACAGCCAGACTTCCATGGGGCCAGTGTCACACCATCCGGTCTCTTGCCATCTGTTCTCAAAAGGCCCGAAGGCTCTAGCCTGGAGGGAAGATGAGCAGCCGCCAAACCTCGTTTGATGATGTCGTTCATGCCACATGCTGTTGATGTCTTCCCACACTCCGCCTACAGCTGAGGGCATGCCTACCTAGGGCATCAACAGCAGTCCCACAAAGGTGGCTGGAGTGGGGCCCACAGACTGCTGTTCCCAAGCGCAGACCCACAGCAACCCTCACAGTGTTGTCGTCCATCCGCAGGCCTAGAGCTGTCAAAGGCAATGCCCTCAGCCAGGCACCCGACTCCTTGGTGGACACTGAGAGAAGACGGGCACGCTCCTCATCATATGCTTTATTGTATGAACTTGATAAATAGCTTAAAAGATCAATCTCTCTGTCTGCTCTTATGTGATGTTAAACATATTATCATAGGTGTATGTATGCTAAACAGGCCCTAAAAAAACTGTGGGTTAGGTAGCTCTAGGTAAGGGTATTTCTGGAGTGGTTAGACTTGAAGTGCTTTAAATTGAACTTAAACCTGTACTCTTCAATTATAGAGTGGGTTCATTAGGCTGTACTAGCTGCTAATGACCTGCCATGGCATGCTCTAGAAAAATTATTTTGTCGACCTCTTACCAGATATAAATTGTAAGGCCACTACAAACCTAAAGAGAAGATGAGTTATTCATGTTACAAGGGTGTTCATGTTACAAGGGTGTAGTGAAGGGATGGGGGGGGGGGGGGGGGGGCTAACCACCTTCCCCTCAGAATTAATAATAAAATGCTGTTACTGAGTCAGTGCAATGAGGCTAGCTAATGATTGTATTGTTAGCAATACAGAGCATCTGCTGTTTAATATTGCCATTTTCATGCAACACAAGAAAATATCTTGAGCCCCCTCCCCATCCTGACCATTCTATCTACACCCCTGTGTTAGTTAGTTTTTCTTGTCTAGGATGGCTGGAACAAAACACCGTACCATCCGAAGGAAGAAGCGCAAGCCTCCCACCAGGGAAGCCTCAGCTAAGACTGCAGTGTCGTCACTTTTGCCTGTCTCATTATCTCAGGCCAGTCCAGTTCCTTTGCCAGTAGCATCAACACCTTCCACTTCAGCCACTCTATCCATTCCAATCTTCTCTGGTCCCACGGCTAGTGAGAAGAAACTTAGTAAGTCATCATACCTCTCATTCGCTAAAGGTGATGATGATGACAGTAGTGAGCTGGAGTATGAGGAGGACTATGAGTCTCTGAGTGAGACTGGGTTGAGAGTGCTGGAATGGGATGGTCTCCAGGCAGCTTTGCTGGAACGGTGTAGCTGTAACAAGTGTGGTGGTGGACCAGTGGAAGTGTGGGAGGAGTTCCATAGAAGGATGGGATTGGTGACCCACCCATACCTCTTTTGTAATAGCTGCTCTGGCAAGACTCCATTACATTCAAGACTACTGTAGGTTCCTCCAAAAAATATGCACTCAATGTGAGGTCAGTTCTTGCCAACAAGTGTGCTGGTGGAACTTTCTCCTGTTGCACTGCATGCAAGACTTGCCTCCCTCCGTGTCAAAGAGTGTGTATGCCGACCATGCTCAAGATGTTAATGTGAAGAGCATCCTTCAGGCTCACGAGAGCATGAAGCAAGCTCGCGACGAGATCAGGCAGTACTATGACATAGATGCACAACCTGGTGATGTTGTAGACATCCTCATCAGCTGCGATGGCACATGGCAAAAGCGTGGCTTCAACTCACTGTATGGGGCTGTATTTGTGATTGCCTATGAGACTGGCAAGGTGGTGGACTACACTGTGCTGTGTAAGCACTGTTCAGGATGCAAGAGATGGGAGAGGAAGGACAAGACTAGCCTAAGAGTACTCGACCTGGAAAGACAGCCATGTCTGTTCTGCCAACTACAGCGGCAGTTCAGGGGGCATGGACACATGGCACAGTTGAGATGTTTAGTTGGTCCTTGGATCACATGATCAGGTACAAGTATCTGATTGCTGATGGTGACAGCAGGTCCCACTCCCTTATCCTTGAACTAAAGCCATACGGGTCAGATTGTTTGGTGAAGAAAAGCGACTGCATTGGGCATGTGCAGAAGAGGATGGGAACGGCACTTCGAGAGCTGAAGAAAAGGCATCGAGGCGAGAAGCTCTCAGATGGAAAGACCATTGGTGGAGTAGGACGCTTGACAGACACCCTGATTAATTCTCTCCAAAACTTCTATGGAGATGCGATCAGGAAGAGTGTTGGGGATCTGGATAGAATGATTAAGTCTGTTCAAGCGACCCTACTCCACTTGAATTCCACTGACGAGAGCCGTCACCACCTTTGCCTAACTGGAGAGGCCTCTTGGTGCAAATACCAAGTGGCTCAGGCACGGCATGAAGACTATCATCACAAGCACACCCCCATTCCAGAAGCCATTGTTAAGCTTTTGAAACCGATTTATGCCCGCCTGGGAAGTAGGGCACTTCTTGAGAAGTGCGTGGATGGTTGCACACAGAATGCAAATGAGTCCTTGCATTCTATAGTGTGGAATATGTGTCCTAAGATATTGCATTTAGGAAAGACAGCAGTTGATACTGCCTGTGCTCTGGCTGTGTGCTCCTGGAATGATGGCCAGAGTTCCTGGAAGACCATTGGTGATAAGCTAGCATTACAGCTTACTCCCATTGCATCAGGCTGTCTCCAGAGCAGGGATGTTGCTAGGATGAAGAAGGCAAGATACAGGGCAACGGAGCGAGCCAAAACTTTGAGGAGAAGGGCCAGGCGGGTGAGGAAAAGGTTTGAGGATCAGCAGCCGAGGAGTGAGAGTGTTATGCATGCTGCTGGTGCTTTTGACACTGTTACCCCATGCCCTAGCAATCAGCCAGACTAGCAACCATCCAGGACCTAGCAGGGGAACTGGCAAGCGACCCATGAATCACGAGCCAGGATTAGGGAAGAGGAAAAAAACAGTTTAGTTACTCTTGTATGTGTTGTGTTCTGGTGTATAGTGCCATAGTTTGTTGGTATGTGTCATTTTGGATGATTTTTGTCGGTATATTCCTCCCTTTTCAAACATTTAGTTCAATGATTGAACTACCTTTCTTATAAATGCCTTATTCCCGAAAAGGGATTTTTTGGCCTTAGGACGGATCTCCCTGCTTTATACTTGGAGTAAAGAAGTATATATTCTGGTTCCTCTCAATGAGATCTACGTAATGACATTCTTAGTTTTTTCATTTTAAGCAAGTATATTTGAATTGGCTTTAGAATATATATATAGTACAGAAAATATTTTTCATGACTAAAAAAATCATTAAAAATAATCAAACACACCTTTTCACAAAAACTCGTATTTGCTAATTTCCTAAGTGTGAAACCCTAAAGTAAACACTACTCCAAATATGACTGTCCTGGCCAAACCACAAAAGGTCACTTAAGTCTGGATCAGTTGGAGCTGGGTGGCTATCACAGTATATACCAGAAGGTATATAGTTCATTGTATAGGTACACATCATACAAAAATTTTGTTTATTCCAAACAAGAGACAGGAGCAAACAAGAGAGAGGAGTTATTATTTTTTATTTTTTATTTTATTTTTTGCCCATCTGACCCCTTAAAGACACTCGGACAATTTTACTATATTCAACACCATTATCATCACTTAGACTTTAACTACTTAACTATAATCAACTTAACATATTCCTCCATGTATTTGTTTACCTTATTTTTACTCTTCATATTAGCCTCTTGGCTATGAGTATGATCTTTTTCCATAAAAAATGAATAAAATAATAATATAAAAATGTTAGTTTAGAGGCATTTCGTTGGTTACAGGGTGTAAACTATCTTGGTGATCTAAGATATAGCTATTAGCTAATTACTGAAGGCTAATGTATAACCTTGCCATAATCTAGTGTGGCTAGTTCTGACTCAAGTGCAGGGAAGCAACTGGAGAAAGATTTGATTCTTGAAGATTCCTCTCCTGAGTTAGCACCTGAACAGTTTCTTGTCCAAACACCACAGCATCAGAAGTGTTGGACAACAAGAAGAAACTGTTCAGTGTTTATCACTCAAGTCAGCACTACCCACACTATGTACCCACACTAGATAAGGAACGCAGCAATGGATGAAAACTGCTTCTTCTGAACTTTTTCATGCCATCTTTTAGGCACTGAATGTGATGTCCGAACAATGTTATTGAGATTTGAAAATCTTAATCAAACTCACACATTGAAAAGCGACTCCTCCCCCTCTCAACAAGTCGTCATTTGAAGACCACATTCAGCATCCAAATAAATGGTGCACTCAAGTTGAACTGATGGCACTTGCTACTTTCTATATACCAGGTCCCGTTGTATTGCAGTACTACTTCCTACCACTGGAAGGTTACCTATCCTATTGCAACCCCTAACTCTCTCACATATCCTGAAGTAATGGAAGATGGCCCATTGTCAACATTCAAGTCATTTTGATTTTTTATATTTGGAGCATTTACACTTGTTCAAGATAGAAATTTGCCATGTTCCTTTCCCCGAGATGTTCCTTTCCCCGAGATGTTCCTTTCCTGAGATGTTCATCATTTTTTAAGTATTGCTTGATTGATAGATAAATACTTAATTTCGAATATTTTTTGGGTCAAGTTTGTGAACTGATGACATCTCAAAATAGCTGCGGTCTCGTGGGGACTGCGCGGCTAAAATTCATGGGTACTGCGCGGGCGCATTAAGCACATGAACTTTGACCCGTAACATTAATCCTGTACCACAGGCGCTAAGTCATAAATCAGGTGATTTCGGCACTACTTGTTTCAACTTTCAACCGCACTCGAACGACGGAGGTGTTTCTAGAAAGGTCCTAACAGAGTTCCTGAGCAAATATGCCTCCACCACCCATGAGTGAAGAGAATGTTGCAGAACGGAGTGAAATGAGTGTTGCTGCGTCCAGCAAAACTGAAGATGTGGGTGAAGACTGTGTTGCAGGAAGAAGTAGAACTGAAGAAGTACCAGTTAGGAAATTTACGTGGAAGGAGCTGAGCCAACTCAACAAACCTGAGAATGCTCATGTTGCTGTCCGTGGCAAGGTGGGATTTAAACGTGTACCTTTATTTTTTACATCTGAGCTAAGACTTGATTAAGAGCAACAGTAATTTTAGTTGGGACACAAGCACCCATGCGTGTCAAAAGGGTATGGTCATGTTCACAACCAATGTATTCTCTTCTGGTACCAGTTCACCCCCAAACATGATACTGACATAGGCTGGCTGAAGAGTTTAACGTAACCAGTCTGACCACAAAAAAGATTCTCTTGCCACAAACAAACCTTTTTTATCTTGGGACCATTTGATCATATTTTAGACGGATGACAAGATATATAATGATAGGTAGATGGGAAACGTTAAATCGGAATGCAACTTGCAGTGCTGTCAACAATTGTGTGTGAGGCTTGCTTAGCTCGCTAATAAATAAAAAAGTGGTTGTGTATATCGTAGCTGATAATATGTATTGTAATGTGTATCGTATCTGATAAATGTGTATAGTATCTGATAAATGTGTATCGTATCTGATTAATGTGTATTGATCTGATGAATGTGTATCCTATCTGATGAATGTGTATCAACACACTCCAGGTCTATGATGTGAGCAAGTTTGTTGCTCGGCATCCTGGAGGGATGGAGCAGATCATGATGGGGGCGGGGCGAGACATCACTCAGCTGTTTGAATCATACCATTCCTTCGACATCTACAAGTGAGTGTGCGTGACTAGGTTTGAGAGGAAAGGTGAACGTCATTACTCTGCCCACAGCAGTGTGTGGCAGTTTGTTTTCGCTCTTGCATCATCATTTGTGTGTGTGTGCGTGTGCACACGATCTTGACCAAATATATGCACCAAGGAACAAGTGATTGATTAAATTGTGTGATGTCAAAGGTCAAGGGATGTCAAAGGTCAAGGGTAGAAAATGATCTTTGCTAAGCAGATTAAATATGTACCAATGAGCAACTCATTGACTTGAAAGGGCACGGTTAAAGGTCAGGCTCAAAAACGGATCTTGACCAAATTTAGCAGATGAAGTATGTGTTTGAAAGGTCAAGGTTAACGGCTTGCTGGATCTTTACCAAACTTGGCAAATTAAGTATGTGTTTGGAAGGTCAATGCGTCAAGTCTGCGCCCTCTTACTAAGCCAGTTTTCATTTGTATTAGCCACAGTAATATTTGTTAAGCACCTCGTGCATGCAGCCGTTCAAAGTCTGAATATGCATCTCCAAATTCAAAAGAACTGACAAGGAAATGCCACATAATAGAGTGATGTCATATGGTTACGATGTGTGTGTGTGTGTGTGATTGAGATGTCCTGGTGGTATGCTTGTAGAATCCTTGAGAAGTTTTACGTGGGAGAGCTGGTTGACAATGAGCTACCCGTATTCCCGAACAAGAGGTAAAATTTAAGCTCTTATTGTGGGAAATATTAAAATTAAAAAAATTATTTTTCCAGCGAATTTTATTTCGAATTGAAGAAAAGAGTGAACACATTCTTCAAAGACAACAACATTGTGAGCGTGATCATGTGGCTGTCGTGTGATGGCGTAATTATTGTGGTTACTTTAGGATCCCAAGATTGATTACTGGATGTTCCTGCGCTATTTGGTGTTCTTCATCGTAGCTAACCTAGGCTGGTATGGCACAGTAAGTCATCTATTATTATTGTATGTATTTCCTGTACCACTTCTTCCAACTCTCTCTCTCCTGCTTGTATTTAGATACATTTCCATAGGAACTATTTCTTGGCTATCCCTAGTGCAATGGTATGGGGTGTCTTTTCAGCTCTAGTGGCCATGACCATCACACATGATGCCAGGTGCGGAGGAACATTTTACATGTACACTTTTTTGTCCTCCTTCTCTCCTCATCCTCTTCCTCCACCTTTCTCGCTCCACTTTCCCCCTTCCCTCTACCTTCCTCCCTCCCTCCCTCCACCTTCCTCCCTCCCTCCACCTTCCTCCCTCCCTCCACCTTCCCTCCCTCCACCTTCCTCCCTCCCTCCACCTTCCTCCCTCCCTCCACCTTCCTCCCTCCCTCCACCTTCCTCCCTCCCTCCACCTTCCTCCCTCCCTCCACCTTCCTCCCTCCCTCCACCTTCCTCCATCTTCCTCCCTCCCTCCACCTTCCTCCCTCCATCCACCTTCCTCCCTCCCTCCACCTTCCTCCCTCCCTCCACCTTCCTCCCTCCCTCCACCTTCCTCCCTCCCTCCACCTTCCTCCCTCCCTCCACCTTCCTCCCTCCCTCCACCTTCCTCCCTCCCTCCACGTTCCTCCCTCCCTCCACGTTCCTCCCTCCCTCCACCTTCCTCCCTCCCTCCACGTTCCTCCCTCCACCTTCCTCCCTCCCTCCCCTCCACCTTCCTCCCTCCCTCCCTCCACCTTCCTCCCTCCCTCCACCTCCCTCCTTTATCCCTCCCTCTTCCTCCCTCCTTTATCCCTCCCTCTTCCTCCCCCATCCATCATCCATTTTTCCTCCCCCCTCTGTCCATCCCTTCATTCTTCTTCCTCCTCCTTTTGACCCTCCAATCTTTATCCATTCCCCCTTTTTCTCATCTTCCTTATTCTCTTATTTTTCTCCGGCCTCTTTCAGTCACTTTGCCATCACTCATAAGCCATGGGTCTGGAAAGCCGTTGGCTCTGTCCATGATTTCTACCATGGGGCATCAATGTATGCTTGGAAGCACCAGCACGTACTGGGACACCATCCTTACACCAACATCGATGGGGCAGATCCCGACATTGTCACTGCTTCAAACGTGAGTGGATAATCCATCATGTATTTTCTCTCATATCTCCTCTTTCGTTCTGCTCTCCTCCACTCTCTATCTTTCCTCTCTCGTATCTAGTCCTCTCTTTCTCTCTTCCTTTCCCTCTCTTCACTCTTTCTTCTCCCCTAATCCCTTTCTCTCTCCCTCTCCTTTCTCTCCTGCCTCTCTCTCTCTTGATGCCATGATTGTTGCTGCTGTAGGATGCTGCTGATATCCGGCGGATAAAGTGGAACCAGAAATGGCTACCACGTTACTTCTATCAACACATCTACATGCCCATGCTTTACTGTGTAGTAAGTAGTAGTAGATTGTATGTCCACAGACAACCCTGCCTGTCACTCAAGTAAAACCCATAACTCTTTGTGATGCATCCACCTGCAATAGAGTGGAACTCATTCAATCTCAAATCACAATAGTGGGTGCTTCTGAACTAACAAGCGTGTTTAAGTAGACATATGTATGTGTGCATGTCTCGGAAACTAGAGCATCTGATCATGCTGTGCAGAATTGTCATTTCAGGATGGCCGGATCAACTCTGCTTCTGAAGATGAGCACTATAAGCTCGCTTCTTGGCTAATATTGAGCTTCACTATTTTGCTCAATGTGCACAAGCACTTGAGCTATGAGCTAGTTGCATGCAGGAGATGAGCCTTCAGTAGCCATAGCTCTGAGCTGTCTGTCTTCATAGAAATGACACCATTTTTGGAGATTACTTCATTGACTTCTTCTCAGCCTGAAAACCACACCCATGACCTCATCATCCTGTGTCTTCCTCAACTTCGACCTTGAAGAGGATGGATTTGAACCGGCATTTTCTCTATTTCAAGACTGACATAGAGGTGGAGCTCACCATTAACCCTCTCACCGGCATAAGCGCCTGTAGGCGCGAAATGGTATTACCGCTACTAAAATAAAAATAAAAAATTAACTTCTCACTGAAAAAAAACAACAACATATTTTCGCATACCTAAAGCTTTGCTCTATCAATGTTTAAAATATAACGTATGTATTACGTCGGTAACCATGAAAAACGTGACGTCAAACTTCACTTCCGGTTTTGGAATATAGATGTTGGTTCGAGATGAAGTTATCGGTCAGCTTTTTTATAATGATTTTTGCCTCTCCGAGAGTGATAGCTCTTAAGAAGATGAAGAAAATACCCCTGCTTACTTGGGAAGCCATGAGGTTGAAGTGAATGAGCTAGCAGCTCTGACAAGATCTGTCATTGTTAGCCCCACCTGCTGTTACCTCTCTTGCTGGTATGCATGTAACATAATCTAGGTATAATAAGATTTATTCTGATATATTTAGGTCCTTCAAACATCTCTCCTTCTGACTCTGATGAGTCGGTGATGAAAGTACCCATTCCTAATCAGCTCCATGTAATCGGTGTGGTTGTTTCTAGCTTGATATAATGATATTCATACATATGTTTGCCAAAAATATATTCTTCGTATGCCAGTTAATAACCTGTCACTCAATGAGCAATAGTAAACTGTTGAACATTCTTAGTGGACAAACATTCTTAGTGGACATAATAATGAAAGCTAGTGACAGTTCCTGTTCTTATAATGAGATTCACGATGTTGTGGTTTATTGCTAGGCCACCAAATTTTGTTACAATATTCATCCACTCATTAGCTATCACCTGATATATGGTTGCTAGGTACTTTACATCACGTGTCTTTAAATACAATAAATATTAAGAAAATCATTCATTTTGGGGGGAAAACCTCTGTAAAGTTACCGGTGAGAGGGTTAAAGAATCACAAAAGATTAGTTCTCTTCATGGATTTATGTTTTCACACACTGTACATGTTCACGCAAAAATGATGACTATTGACATCATGTACATGAATAGCTAACTTCAGGTACATATGACCATCCTTCAGCATCTCCCATCATGTTGCTGGAAAGGTTGGTCATTTTAAGCTGGCAGAAAAAAAGCTAACACACAATGAGTATTGCTGGCCACATATAGACAGTTAGATTCTCTTTACATCAGCCTGGAAATGATTATTTAACCAGCGTTTTGGTGGGCATGCTTGGCCTTCTTCAGGTGATAATGAATTGACCAGCAATAAGTGGATGTGCACTGCAGTCTGTTTGAGAGAAGTAATTACTAAAAGTTGGCTGACACTCGAGGTTGGTAATCGCAACGTTTCCTGCTTGGCTCCTCTTGCAACAAAATGGGTGACTTGCAGCTGCTGCTTGATCACCGTAAGCTTCCATCTCTGCACCCAACAGATGCTGTACTCCAGCACGCTCCATGGTGGCTTGTCTCAAAATCAGTGGGCAAACTTTGCATTGTTGGGTTGAGATTATTACATATGAATCTCATTATAGCATTCTGGCATCAACCCCCAAAAGTCATGCATTGGTTTAAATAATCGTTTCCAAGCCGACATATTAGCTGTTTTATAATTCTGAATGTGTGTTTCATAACACCAGGCAGGGTTTTATATTGTGAGTGTGCGCCTTCTATGTAGTAATCAGTGTGAGGTCTTTCACAATGAAGACAATGCATGACATATGCTGTGCATGGCCTAATTAGCTATGATTGATTGAGGTCAGAGATCAGTCTTGGGTAGCGAGCCACAACACCAGATGACTTGTCAGCATCACAAGGAGTGTCTTCTAAGGATGCATTCTTGATGTTTGTTCAGCAGTTGGGAGGTAATTTAGGGCCAGTAGAGGATATATTTGTGGCTTCGCTTTGCAAATTTCGCTTTCCCGACTTTAGCACATATATCCCCCACAAAGAACTCTACTTGGTAGACATTACCAAAAGGCTATGCTAGAACTCCTCACCCTGAGACATAACTCAAGCTATCTGCTAGTGAGGCTGCATCGAACCTTACTCTACTGGAAAAGAACCACCACACATGCTGAAATGGTGAGGTTTTGGGGCAAGCATCACCAACTTGGGACAGAAAGAAAAGAAGGTGAGAAGCAAATGATATAGAATGCAACATGGAAGAGCTCAGAATATCAGGGTACTAGCCATCTAAATGCTAGAATGGCTGCTTTAGTCTTGGGCCTAAACACTAGCAAGCTAGAGGAACAAAAGCAGCATTCAACAATGCTCTAGCATATCAATGGTGCTCACCTGATAAGAGCCAAACTCTTGCTGTGACTTTAAAAATGAATGCAGTCAAACACATCCGTTGCGTTCAGCCTTAACGATTTAAAACAAACACACAAGTTTATATTGATAAGTGTTAATATTATATATATATACATACTGGCCGAGGTGTCCGGTTGCCCTGAAAAGGATCAAATAGCCAGCAGAGGAGCACAGCATGAGAATTCGGGATACATTTCTCTCCCAACCCCTCCCTCAACCTACTAATGTTACCCTCCCAAAACCTTTTATGGCTGTTACCTACAAAAAAGGAGGAGGGAGGGGAGGGGACAAACCAGTCCAAGACCACTCCACTTTCTGACCCTCTGTAAATCTCTCCGCTTCAGCAACTGTGGTGTTTTTCTAATAGAGTAGGGCTAGAAGCAGCCTCGCTAGCAAACGGTTTGCCTTCGGTAACGTCTGACATAGCTAGCATAGTTCGTTGTCAATTGTGTTGCCTTAGTGAGGTATAACGTAACTAGCCTAGTTCGTTGGTACTGTTGTCACATTGTGTTGCCTTAGGTGAGGTCTAATGTAGCTAGTAGTTTGTTGGTACTGTTGTCACATTGTGTTGCCTTAGGTGAGGTCTAATGTAGCTAGTAGTTTGTTGGTACTGTTGTCATATTGTGTTGTGTTGCTATCTTTGCGAATGTGAAAATGCATGCACAGGTATATACATATTCCTAAACAAAATGGCTGACAACGTCAAGTACCATGTCCTACGACGGCTTCAACTCCAAATCACGACCAAATGTCCACACAAAAAACGTTCATCCATCCATCAAGTTCGATAGGTCAGTTTTGTTTGGATCCGACCTTCCATTTGGCCATGCATAGCAGACATATATAAAGACAGGCCGTCCTAAATTATCTATAATATCCGTCTGTCTGTGTGTCCACTATGCACAGTGAACTGGTGGTTGGACCCAAACATACACCTCACCTAATGCAAACCATTGGCTAGCGAGGCTTCTTCTAGTCCTACTCAATTAGCAGTAGCTGAAGTGAAGAGATTTATTGACAGTCTTCAACTGCTTCTGACGATAATACTTATATTTATTTTCCCCAATTTTGAGTACATTATTGTCATTTTGTGCTCTTATTTTATCCTTTCCCGGGCAACACCCAGCACCCCTGCTATTATATAATTAAATTTTCCATAACCCCCTCAAAAGGGGGGAGGTGGGGGGGGGCTGGTCTTATTAACTCTTTCACCACCAACTTTAGCCCAACACCTTTTTTTAAATTAAAAAAAATTTTTTTTGAATTTCATATAACCTTTTCTATAACGATTAAATTTTGAAACAAAGCATATCATTCGATTGCAAATAGAAAGAGCTATAACTTGGTATATGAATCAGCTCTATTGAAGCAGGCAAACAAAAGTTACGAATCTCTATGTCTACAACAGTAAAAAAAAGTCGCTAACAACAGAGATCCATCCAGGAGCGACTTTTTTCCTATACTCCGTAGGATTTTGATTGATAGCGGGTCTGCAGTAGATGGCTCTGCAGCTTTCCACCCGAAGAAGAGCCTCCAGAAGCTATCGGGACGGTCACAGTCAAGTAAAGTCATCATTGTCAAAAAATAATAATATATTTTTGTTGCCGTGAACAGTTCGGAATCACATGCTACCTGGAATTTTTCTTTGGTTATATTTTTAACGTTTAGAGCTATCTTTCGCTCACCCCCTGGTAAAAAAAATTAAATCTGTAGCTTGTTCGCATAATTTTTAATTAATGTTAACGCGAGCGATGTCGAGTTTGCGCCTGTAGGCGCTTATGGCGGTGAAACGGTTAAGGTTACTTAGGGCAAGTTGCACATGTGGTCACCCAGTGCAAGGGTTTGTGTTCTTGAGTGCGTTCCTGTTTATTGTGGTGATTTATGCACAGTTGTCAGATGACGTGTGCAAGTTGTTTTTTGTAGTTTTTGTAGTGTGGACACAGATGATCTAAGTAGTCTTGTAGCATTAGGTTCCTT
Organism: Cladorhizidae sp. MBARI D1340-BT2; assembly: GCA_028752905.1. Taxonomy (NCBI): domain Eukaryota; kingdom Metazoa; phylum Porifera; class Demospongiae; order Poecilosclerida; family Cladorhizidae; species Cladorhizidae sp. MBARI D1340-BT2. The sequence goes on along the minus strand of JAQNBH010000009.1, from coordinate 42,881,974 downwards.
ACCAAGTCTGCAATAAAAAATACAAAAGACTATCATTTTCCTAACAGTTGACATGTCTTTCCTCTTTGGCTGTGCCCTAGTTATAGCCCTAACAGTTGACATGTCTTTCCTCTTTGGCTATGCCCTAGTTCTAGCCCTAACAGTTAACATGCTCCTCTTTAGCTGTGCCCTAGTTCTAGTCTAGCAATAGTTTCTGTATTTATTTTATTTCTCTCTTTCGATGTGTCTGCGTGCACATAGTTGGGAATCAAGACTAGGCTGCAAGATTTCCACATCCTCTGGATAATGAGAAACAGTGAGTCACATCTCTTGCTCACTGACTCACTCATTTATTGCATCTTTCCTTCTCCTATCCTTCCTACCTACCTACCTTCCTTTCTCTTCCTGCCTACTCACTTCTTGCTACCTTCCTTTCCCATCCTTCCTACTTACCTTTCCTTCTTCCATTCTTCCTCTCCCCTTCCTTCCTTTCCTTCTTCTTTCCTTCTTGCAGCTACCATAAGACTGAACAAGCCTTTCTTCAGCCAGTATGTCATCTTCTTCTGTGGAAAATTGACCCATATTATCCACAGATTTGTGATTCCATCCATATTCATGCCTTGGTATACTCTGGTAAGAATGAACTTCATTGCTGTAGTGGTTTCATCTCGAGTCTAGAGAGTGGTTGTGACTGCTTGTTGTGTTGCAGGTATTGGTCAACCTCATAGCAGAGGTACTGGGCAGTTACTGGCTCGCACTTATTTTCCAGACATCCCATGTCATCAGTGATGTGAGTTTTTATCTTCTTCTGCTCTTCCTCCCTAGTCTCTCTCCTCTCTTCCCCTTTTTATACCGCGATTTGTGGTAAAATGTATTTTTAATGGTGTTTATTAGTGCGACTTTCACCTTTATTTTATCAGATTTGTTAGTTTACAGTATTCAGATTTTTCTTGATGAGTTTCAAATAAGTTTGTAATGGTGCATAATTTCTATCACTTCTAATTTTTTTCTCTTTCCACCATCTTCTCTCCTCTCTCTCCCATCTTCCTCCATCTTAAGTTTCTTGTTACTGTGTACACACACACACACACACACACACACACACACACAGGTGGAATGGCCCAAGCCAGACAAGGACAATGTGGTGCACATGGATTGGTATGTCAAATGAAAGTAGCCCTACATATCGTATAGTGGGTTATTTTTGAGGGGTTAAATATTTGCTGATGAATGCGAAACTGAAGGATTTGCGTATAACAATATGCTCTACTGCTCTTCATTGAAGCTATCCATGTGTTGTATTGTAACAGTGAGAATCATCAATGGTTAGAATACTAATATAGTAAGCTGCAGTTTGGCATATATATATATATATATATTTATATTACACAAAAAGTTTTGCAGTACTATATTGTGCTATAAAACAGCAAAGAAATCCGTCCAGGAACATGATTATATTCAGCATGTTTCCTGGAAGCAAAGGTCCTGCAGTAGCTATTTAAGAGCTTCCAGGAACAGTAGCAAAGAAATCCGTCCAGGAGAGTGAAGATATTCAGCATTGTTTTCTGCAAGCAAAGGTCCTGCAGTAGCTTTCCTTTTCCAGGAACAGCAGCAAAGAAATTCTCCATGTTCTCGGCAGTTGCGATATCGGCCATCTCCTTAATCAAAAGTAATTGATTAGGATTACTTCCCAAAGTCAGTCAATTTGCTTTCAGTGTGGATCGTGATCAGACAAAACCCATATTCACCATGAACAGATTTATGCTGTCACTTTTTGTGTGCGTCAGATATTTAAAAGTGGCAGATACTTCAGGGTTTTCACATACTTAAAAGTGGCAGATACTTCAGGGTCTTCATATATTTAAAAGTGGCAGATACTTCAGGGTCTTCACATATTTAAAAGTGGCAGATACTTCAGGGTCTTCATATATTTTAAAGTGGCAGATACTTCAGGGTCTTCATATATTTTAAAGTGGCAGATACTTCAGGGTCTTCATATATTTAAAAGTGGCAGATATTTCAGGGTCTTTGTGTTGACTGTCATTTTTTCTCCCAGTTTTTATACCAAAATAATAACATTTCACCTTCTAGTCGTTCTGCAGAAATACATAAAAAATAACAAATCTTATGGTTTCTCTGTAATGCTGGACAAAACTCGTTTGTTTTTTAATGAAAAAATGATCGAAATAATCGTAAAATAACGTGGAGTACGATTACTTTTCAAATAATAATCTGTAATTCAGGATTAACCTTCTGATTGGTAATTACTCAGGAATCCTTTATCATGATATAATGATTAATTACACCCAAGCTTGGACTCACCTTGTCAAACCAGAAGACTATTCTATAATGGGGGTAGAGCAGGTGTGCAGTGTTCAGCATGTATGGACTGGTTATATATGTGTTGTGCATGTGAATGATGTCTGGTTTGCAGTAATGGCAATCAATTCGGCTGCTTTATTACGAATCAACTTGAAATTGTATTCTCTCGACATTTCGACTAGATACTCTAGCCTCAGGAATAATGAGATGCTAAGACCCGCGTGAACTATTCACCACATGCTATTGTCACGCTAGTCTTAGAGTCTCATTATTCTTGATGAAGAGCATCTATTTGAAACCTTGAGAGAATACAATTTCAAGTTGATTATTGAGAAGGTTTTTGTAATGTTGTTATGTATTATTTCAACTGGGAGTTCATTGAGTGCTTTATTACTGATTAGCCATCTTTAGTAAATTGTCGTAACCAATGATGAATATTTGTGCGTGTCCACTCCCGCTCCTTAGGGCGGAGCTTCAGATCGCCACGACGCAAGACTACGCCACGCGCAGCTGGTTCTGGACGGTGTTCACGGGTGCTCTTAACCATCAGACCACTCACCACCTGTTTCCTGGAGTCATCCAGTCCCATTACCCGAAGATCACGCCCATTGTGGAGCAGGTGTGTTTGGAGTACGGCATCAAGTATCACTACGTGGACACTACCATCGAGGCCCTGCATTGTCACATAGACCATCTCCGCAAACTCGGGCAGACAGAGGGCACTAAACAGGACTAGGAGGCCATTGTGTGTGTGTGTGTGTGCAGACATTCTCTATGAATAATAATTATATGCCCTCTATCAGATGTCAGTGTTGTACTTACTCGGATTAGTTCAACATCACTACTCTCTGCAATTGTGTTAAGATTTATTTATTTATCTGTCTGTGTTAGTTTCCTTTTCCCTATATATATCAGTGTCCAAATATTCTCTGTCCTTTTCCATCGTTAGTAATGCTATATATGCATTCCCATTCCATCTTGCCATTACCCTTCCATTTAAAACATGGATTCTCACCACACACCGTAGATTAGATCTGATCCCAGATTAGTTTTCCACTGTCCTCAACCATCATCTTATCCATAAGTGTTGTTGTAAAAATATTTCTACCATACCCAGCACATCTTGAACCTTCCCTCGTCAACATGCATTTAATATCCAACTCACTCGACCATCTCGAAAGTTTAGGAAGAATCCATGCTTAAAACTCTAGGCATATCTATATATGTATAGTGGTATCAAGAGGTGCCCATAACTTGGAAATTGCCCATAACTCTGAATTTGCAAGCTATTCAGTCATGAAGTATATACATCATACATGTATAAATATATGTCTGGTTGCACACTGGTCATGACCATAAACATACAATAAATATAATATGTGTCTGGCAGGTTAAATAAGAAAAAAGTGGTATCTCTCCACTTTCTTACAAGCAAAAGGTGTAATGGATCTGGCCTTCCAGCCACTTCAAAGTAGTCGGAAATGCATAACTTGTAATGTGTGAACTCTGGGGTTCTATAAACTATATGAATAAGCATGAATATGTTGGATTTAATATGGCTATTCCTTTAAAATTTTTTTTGCAATAAACCATATTTACAGACCACTTGTACAACCTTTTATTACCAAAAATCAATAAATGCTCCCACCTGCCCTTCACACCAGTTGTCAACAACAAGGTTCCACTGTAAATTCCGCACTCCATTATTATATAGGAACGGAGTGTTTTCAAGTTGGTGTAGACAAGCACATGCACACAGCTATCTAGTATTATGGTTACTCATTTTTGTTCTTGTTGAAGCAGTCCCCCAAGTTTCCTAATGTTGATATATAACTACATGTATATATATATAGGCGGGCAAAGGGGGGGGAAAGTAGTTCATTATTCATCTATAATCAATTTGAGACAAACTACAGAATTTCTAAATGTATTCACCACATAACCATGCAGCTATATATTCCCACTCACCTGTGCAGTCTTTCTTCTCCCCTTTGAATCTGCTGCTATAAAACCATATAAACACTAGTAATGAATGCAAGAGCCATTGAGTGACAAGCGAAGGTGTGGGAAATAATAAATAACCCACAGAATCAACTATTTTAGCTAGTCATGTTAGTTTGCATTGCTTTAGCCATTCTCCTATATACCTCTATCACAGCTGAAACTCTACCATTGCCGACATCATGATGTTATGCTTGGATTATGATATGCTATATACCTGCTCGTCATTAGTGGGGAGTTGGATGGATAATACTGCGCATTTATCTATCTATATATTAGAATTATATATATATATTCACCGTACATTCATCCATAAGAAATATGAATGGATCACCATGCAAACTTGGTCAGTATAAATGTGGGCTTATATAATTATGTAAACTGGGAGTGTTCATCCCTTTCATATATACTCTGAGAAATCCTGCAGAAGCACTGCCTGATGAATTTTCGTGTAGTGTGCCTTCATCTTCAAGGGAAGTTGCTTCCAAGTAACTTAACAAAACTCCTCTCCAGCCATAATTTTCCATCCTGTAATGTTGTGGGGACATCAGGTTGTTCAGCCATTTGGAATTTGTAAGGAACACATAAATACGTACAACTCTAGGCTACTTATATATATATCCACACACGATCCAAGCAATTCGTACAACTTCGTGACATCAAACCACATTAATGTTTTAAGTCTAAGCTAGGTTAAGGCTAGGACGATGGCTAGAGCGCAATCTAACAATATATTATAGACTAGGATTTCAAATTGTTCCTTTCTCTTCCACTTGCCATCACACCTTTGCTGCTCTCTTTGGACAAAGAGAACTGACTACGTAATAGGAAGGATACATAAAATTAATAGAGGAGAGAGATGCTAATATTAGAGAGTGTAATATGAAAAGTGTAACATTGATCTTCATTATAACCTCAAAGTATATGTTTTGCTCTTACCATTTTTGCCTTGTTTTTAATTGTTGTTTTCATAGTCAAGCAGCCACCTACAAGTGGTTACTCAGTGTAACACCAGAACTAACCAATATTACATATATACATGCCATGTATTCATGTATACACATACAACTAGTGTCACAAGAGTAAACTTCTGAGAAAACCAACTGTTCACTTCTTGGTATATAGTGAAGACGTGCAGCTACCTGGCGACTCGGCTCAGTTCTGTTGTTGACTTATGTATAACAAGAGTAAGTTTCGAGGATGGTCACTTGTCAGTAGCAAAGCCTCTTCCAGCTACATCTACCCTGTATGTTACTGGGGATACCTTTGCTAGGATCAAATATGGTCCTTGGTAAGCTGCGTCCAGTTTACTTTTCTTGTCTGGTGTCAGGACTAGCACGGCATCGCCTTCGTTGAATTTCCTCTCTCGTGCCTTTACATCAAACCATTTCTTGGTCCTTTCCTTGGCTCGTCTGTCACTTTCCTTGGCTATTTCTGCCATGTCTTGCATCTTTTCGTAGATGTTGTCGATGTATTCTGCCACAGAGACTGGTAGATTCTCAGTCTCTTCCCATTGATCCTTGACAATGTCCAGAGGTCCTCTTACATGCCTGCCAAAGACGAGTTCAAAGGGAGAGAACCCTGTGGCTTCATGCACCGCCTCTCTGTAAGCAAATAGAAACAAAGGAACAAGCAAATCCCATTCCTTTTTCCCCCGACCTGACTTCCTAATCATTGCTTTTAGTGTCCCATGCCACCTCTCCAACATGCCATTTGTCTGAGGGTGGTAGGGAGAAGACTTTATGTGGTCGACTCCTAGTCGTCTCATCACATTCTTCATCAACTCTGATGTGAAGTTGGTGCCTCTGTCCGACAGTACTTCCTTCGGCAATCCAAACTTACAGAAGAACTGCAGCAGGGCCTCAGCTACTGACTCACTATCCACTCGTCTCATGGGTATGGCCTCAGGGTATCTTGTTGCAAAGTCCATAATCGTCAGCAGGTATCGGTTCTTCCTCTCAGTCATTGGTAGAGGCCCGACCACGTCCATCGCGACCCTCTCAAATGGGGTCGAGATTATAGGTAGACTAATCAATGGAGCCTTATTCCTCTGCACTGGTTTCACCATTTGACACTCAACACACTGTTCAACATATTCCCTCACCTCCTTGTTTATTCCTGGCCAATAGAACCTTTGCATTACTTTCTCGGTTGTTCTCTTCCGACCCATGTGGCCTGCCATCGGCGAGCTGTGGGCTAACTTCACGAGTTTTGCTCTTCTCTTAGCTGGAACGACAAGCTGCCGGATATCTTCTTCTCCGTGACTGATATGATAGAGGAGCTTGTCCTTCACCCTATAGTTGTCTCCTGTCCCTGCTCGCTCCCATGCTTCTGTGAGGGTGTCATCTTCCTGCTGTTCTTTCCTCAGCTCATCTCGTCCTATGGCTAACTCGTCAGGTACCTCTCGTGTGCTGTCTGCAAACACTCTCAGACGGTCATCTCGTTTAGTCGACCTGGTTTTTTTCTCTGTATGTCGTTTGTTCAACAGAGAGTCATCTATATCGAACTCTTGCTGGAACATCTCATCTGTAATTAGATCTGCGTCCCGTTCATCTTGTTCCTTTGCACTGATTGACTTGGTTGTCACTGCATTGATCTTTGCGTTTTCTTGGCGCCGTGCTTCCATTGCTTCAGCCATCAGTTCAAATTGGTTTTCGTGGTCTGCTCCTAACAAAATATCTTTGTTGGCCCTTGCTAGTACTGCTGCCTCAACCCAGAACTTTCGTTCTCCGACTCTTACCAACAGTCTAGCCACTGGAGCATCTCTCGTCACTGTGTGTACACCTGCAATCCTTATCCACTTTCCAGTGTAGGCTCCGCCAGGCACCAAGTCTTTCACCACCACTGATGTGTCGGCAGATGGATCCAGCTCAATGTCACATTCATTTGTTCCCACTAGACCTCTCACCACATTCCATTTCTTACAGTGCAGTGCAAATAAATAAATAATTTATAATAAAATTTTAAAAAATTAAAAAATTAATTTAATAAAAATTAAATCCTTAGCATCTGGGGGTAATAAGCAGCTGAGAGAGGAGAAAGATCCCCCTGTTCCAAGAAACCCCCTTAGGAAGAGCAGAGCTACTGTTCTGGATCCCATTAAGTCACTGGGTCGCCGAGTGTCTGGAGAAGCTGGAGATTTTAAAGGAGCTGTTCGCTTGGCTTCCTCAGAAGTTGCTATGGCTGAAAGGTGTGATGCCACCTTCTCTGCCCTTAGACAGAAGCACCCATCTCCTCATCCTGATGCGTCCATCCCACCCACCCCTGATGTCCGTCCTGTGCCAATGGCGGTTTCAGAAGGGGATGTTGCTCGAGCAATCCGATCCTTCCCCTGTGGGTCGGCTGGTGGTCCCGATGGTTTAAGACCACAACATCTGAAGGACATGCTGAAGCATCCAAATGAAATCTCCCCCCTTCTCTCTGTCTTAGCTGCCTTCTCTACCATGGTCCTAGAGGGAAGAATTCTTTCCTCTATCCGTCCTTCCTTTTTTGGGGCTACCCTATTGGAAGAAAGGAGGTGGGGTTAGACCAATAGCAATAGGGTGCACCCTTCGTCGGCCATGGTCCTAGAAGGAAGAATTCTTTCCTCTATCCGTCCTTTCTTTTTTGGGGCTACCCTATTGGAAGAAAGGAGGTGGGGTTAGACCAATAGCAATAGGGTGCACCCTTCGTCGGCTAGTGGCCAAGGTAGCTGGGAAGGTGGTAAGCGAGGACATGGCATCCCTGCTAGCACCCAGGCAGCTGGGTTTTGGAATCAGTGGGGGTGGAGAAGCGCAGCTGTCCATGCCACCAGGCAGTTTCTTAACAACTTGCAACCTAACCATGCAATAGTAAAGCTTGACATCAAAAACGCTTTCAATTCCGTACGCAGAGACAAGATGTTGGAAGCTGTCTATACCTTAGCACCTGTAATCTACCCTTTTGTTCATTCTGTATACTCTTCACCATCCTCCTTGTTCTGGGGTGACTGTCTTTCACTCCATCATAACTGTGCTCAGCTGTCATCGGAATGTTTCTAGATGACATTACTCTGGGGGGCTCAACGGAAGATAATTATAATTCATGATCTAGAGCTCATTAAACAAACTGAAAAGATTGGGTTAATTTTGAACAACGACAAGTCTGCCATGATGCAGTTTCGAGAGGAACCATCTTATGCTCTCTCCCGGGAGCTCATGTGGTTGATACCTCTGATGCCTGTTTCCTGGGTTCTCTGCTGGGTAGTGTGGAGTCTGTCTCAACTGTTCTCAGGGAGAAAATCAATGCCCTTGAGGTCATGGGGGACAGACTCAGGTTCGTTTCTGCTCAGGATGCCATTTTCTATCCCTAAGCTTCTGTACACCCTCAGGACTTCTCCATGTTTTCTCTCTCCTGCCCTGATAGATTATGATGAGAGATGAGAGTCTCCAGTCAATTCTGAGTGGCATCACTAACATTAATTTCACTGAAGATGTTTCCGTTCTTGGTTGCAGGCCACTCTCCCTGTTGGTGTAGGGGGTCTTGGAATCAGGAGTGCAGTGCAGCTTTCTCCCTCTGCCTTCTCTCAGCTGCTGCCACTCATGACCTGGTCCAAGCCATCCTGCCACCTCGTTTGTTTTCACTCCCTGTCCCTTTTGTTGATAATGCCCTTTCAGCATGGTCTATGGGTCAGCACTCCCCCACCATCGGGTCTTGCGGCGTGCTTCCAGAAATCCTGGGATATGTGCAGGGTGTCAAAGTCCGTGGAATCTTTGTTGCACAATGCACCTGACGATTTAGCTCGAGCCAGGCTTTTGGCCGTTTCAAAAAAAGAATCCGGTGCATGGCTAAATGCCCTCCCTATCTCGTCCCTGGGTTTGAGGATGGATGATGATACCATCAGGGTTGCCGTGGGTCTCCGCTTGGGCTCCACTTTGTGTCGCCCCCATAACTGCCAGCACTGTGGAACAGCCTTGCTACGCACGATCTTAGCGGCAAGAGAAGTGAAGGACGTTTCTACCGTCATACCGCCATGAACGACATCATCTTCCGGGCATTGTCATCTGCCGGTGCCCCTTCCAGGTTGGAACCGTCGGGTCTCTTTCGTTCCGACGGGAAAAGACCTGATGGGGTAACCATGGTGCCATGGAAGAAGGGCAAGCAACTGGTATATGCAACCTGTCCAGATATGTCATATCGGGGTGCAGCAGTGAGTGGTCCTAGAGCTGTGGCTGCTATGGCTGAGGAGAAAAAAGTGGCCAAGTATGCCAGCTGCCACTTTTTTGTGCCTGTGGCCATCGAGTCAGGGGGTCATCGGGAACAGGTCGATGGCTTTCCTGAAGGAGCTCAGCCTCAGGATAAGGCAAAGAACTGGGGAGGTGAATGCCCGTCCTTACCTCCTTCAGCATCTCTCAGTGGCTGTCCAGCGGGGGAATGCCTTGTCTGTTTTGGGGTCGGTCGGGAGTTGAACGTGTTAGCTTTTTAGTATGTATTTATTGTTAATTAGTTATTATTTGTAATTGTTAGTTAGCTAGTTTATAATAATAATAAATGTAAATTATGTACTTTCATGTATTATTATTTCATTATAAAAAAATATAAAAAAATAATATTATTATTATTGTCTGTGGTGTTTTGTTTCTAAATAAAACATTTTTGCTCTTGAATTTTTTAAAAATTAATTAATTAATTTATATAATTATATATAAATAAGTACGTGCATTTTTTGGTAGTGAACAAAGACAGTGTCAGAGAGTAGTCAAAGAAGAAGAGAGAGGTGAATATGCACAGCACAAAAACATTTTTTGAAGGAAAGATTTTGAAAATTATTAATTCAACATTCAACAGATGGAGCAGAGAGGACAAAGTTAGAAGAAATTAGATTGGACACAAGTAGACTCCATCTCCATGAGAACCCTTGTCCTAAGTGTATTTTGTGGGTGGAATTTCAGAGTTGCTTGTGTTGGAGCTAAGCCAGGTTTCAGTTAGTGCTGAGATCTACTATAAACTACTTCGAAAAAAAGTCATTTTGTTTTTTAAGCTTCTAGAGTTCTATACTAGACTTTAATGACTGTCCTCTAGTCATTTGGTGTGTGATGAAGGATTAGTGGGCGAGAGGGATAAAGTGGGAGCTGAAATGGGAGAGGAAGGTGGGGCTTACTGGGGTTATAGTTTCGTTTGACATGGGAAGAGTGAGTCAGCAACTTCAGAGGTATAGTTAACAAATGACTTTCTAACTTGGCAGTGTTAGTATTGAGAAAAGTGCCAATACTTCACCAACTAGAAGTGAGCCATTAAATAACTTGTTTTCTTATCTTGATATTTCTCCAATTCATGGAATTGCATTAGGCTGGGCAACTACCGCTGAGCACTCTTGGTTAAACTCACAAGATCATGTGGCATAAGTAACATTCACTACAGCCTAGGGTACAATCGAGCCCTAAATGACACACAATCTGAATTGAACCACCTGCTTCTCCTTCAAGAAGCAAGCCTCTCAAAGTAGACTGACTTTGAGTCAAACAGCAGTTTGGTTTATAAGTAAGAAGGCAAACTTCTGTCATCACTCTATAAACACCATGTAATAATTATTCATTAGTGTGTCGCCAATACCATTCTATGAGGTAGCTTCATAAGTGGTATAAGCTATGCAAGTATAATGATGTGTTGAAGTAAAGATGCCTTACAATAATATTTGCCAGGATAAAAGTCGCATCCCTTAATATCCATATGCAAATAAATTTAGCTACATCACACAAGGCTATAACTATATTGCTGGACTCGAATAAGCTATAGTGCAGGTAAGGAAGAACAATTCTCTGCACTTCGATTACCATTATTTTGCCAAGGGCAATAAGCTGAAGCTTGAAGCTGGTGATTTATTCAGCTTGTTTACAGCCATAGACATAACTCGATAGTGCAGAGAATAACTTGAGACCACATTTATTATTTCACTTGATCAATGATATTATTTGCATGTAAGTCATAGCCCTTCAAACAGGAAATTTATAGCAGCATCCTGAAAATACAGATATGTCTTGGGTATCATGTTCAATCCTGCCATCAGATGTCCAACGTTCAAAGTTGCTCAACTAATATATACTAATCCTAGACCATCCTAGGATAATCACATGGCAACACTAGATCACCCTATTAATCATCTCAACATTTGATGACAGTGTTGCTAAATATAATACTCTATTCAAGTGGTAGGAGGACGACTGCTCACCTTTCTGAAGCAAAATGTGTTGGCTTCTGAAGACCAAAATTTATAAAGACAAATACAATAAAATTGTCCATCCAAAATCGTAGTATTCTGTCTTTGGACTCCAAATCCTAAAAAGCAGTGTCCAAGACTACATTTTCTTGATTGTGGTTAAAAGGCATGATAGCAGTGATTGCAATCAAGCTAACATCTAATGCAATGCATGGTAAGAAAAGTTGAGGTGGAGGAGAAGGTTCTAACAAAAAACACATCATGATATATATACCCTATGGGATAAAACTTCTGTGTTTATTTATTTATTTTGTTTATTATTAATTTTTTGCTTGTTTGTTGTTGTTTATTATTCTTTATTTTATTTTATTTTAATAAATACATACATATATATATATATATACAATAACTAATTAACATACATACACTAAATAACTAACTAAAATAAACGACTAAAAAGTAACAAGTTCAACTCCCGACTGACCAAACAGACAAGGCATTCCCCCGCTGGACTGCCACTGACACTGAAGAAGGTGAGCACGGGCATTCACCTCTCCAGTTCTTTGCCTTATCCTGAGGCTGAGCTCCTTCAAGAAAGCCATCGACCGGTTCCTGATGACCCCCAATTTATTAATTTGTTTGTTTATTTTATTTATTTTTTGTTTGTTTATTTAATTTTTTATTATTATAATATTAATATAATAATCCAATACTATAAATGGCAGTCACTCCCTAAGGCCCCCCAAGATCAAAGCAGCATACATTGTTTTTTAATTAATTTATTTTGTTTGTTTATTTATTGTTTATTGATTGTTTGTTTGTTTGTTTATTTTTTAAGTTTATTTGTCTTAACTTTATTATATTTATTCATTTGCACTGCACTGGAGTGTGATAGTCCCCAAGGGTTCAGTGTTTATTTTTATTTTTAATAGCACTTTTGGCAAACCTTCGTTGTGGAGATTTGGATTGAAAACTTGGTATATTGCAGCACATTGTATGTGTATCTCTCTATTGGGGAGTGCAGTAGCAGTCCATACATTAATTAACAGTTTATATCTATAAAACACACTTTGGTGGTTCCCCCAAAACATGTCAAGCTTGAATCTTTGTGAAGATAGTAAACTGGCAGTCCTAAAAGCTGTGCAATTCATCTCTAATATCTTGTATATACATACTATCTACTTTTCTCCCACACATAACTTGCATACAATACGTACATTTTCATAATTTTACTACTCCAAATAGTCTAATCATTGCAATGACCTATGAGTTTCTCAGTTACAGAAAACACCCAAAAATCGGTAGCTATATACATAAGAGGTCGTCAATACAATAAACATGCTTGTGCGTGTCAATCTATAGTTGAGCTGAGCTCTATAAATTATACTCAGCTTGTTTGTTTGTTAATTTTTTTATTTGTCTGTCTATATATCTATCTATCTATTTATTTGTTTACTTATTTATATTATCATAGTTAGTGACTTCAATTTACCTGACATAACCTTGTCATCCTCGTACTGTAACTGAGTCCACTGCTACCATGTTATCTGTAAATCATTAACGGTTATGTTAGCACTCTTCATGTTACCCATACAAAGGTTATTGCCTGTGAACTGTGAACTGTGCATGATAATGAAATAGTTTACTAGCCAGCTTACTAGTGGTATTACATGGTGTCAGAAGCGGATCCTGATCATCCTAGCTAGAGGAAATGGCACCCTACCAAATCTCAGTGCTGGAAAACTAAGACTCTTTCAAGCCAGAAGAATGATGATAAGGCGATTCCAATGATTTCGACAAGCATCCAATCTTGCTACAAAATCAGGATAACCAAATCGTTACACTGGTGTACTCCATGGGAGACAAAGCGGATGACATTTTCCAAGTCATTCAAGCCAAGTGAAGAAGATGCAAAGATGTATGAGAAAGTCACGAAAACATGTTGCGAAACAAAGAAAGAATATCTTCGAAAGAGCTAAATTTAACAGTCGAATACGGCAACAAGGAGAGTCTGTTGATGGGTAGCTATGCTCTTGCAGAGTACTGCAATATGGTGCACTACCTCTAGGCTTTTGAGTAGCTATATATGACTTTTCCCAGGGTTGTAGGGGTGGCGGTAAGAGGGGACCTGGTCCTAGCCGACAAACCCTCGATGTTCTTGGGAAATTTTCAAGCTTGAAGAGAAACAACTGAGAATCAAAGCAAGAAATATTTGTGGTACAAGGGCATCGAAAAACTCTACTTAGCTGACCAGCTATTGAATCCCTGAACATTGCATCATCCATATATACAGAATGATGTTCTCAAGCAGTTTCCTCAGTTGTTCAAAAGCTTGGGGAGAATGAAAGACAGTTATGAAATCCTCAGCAGTGATACAAAGCCATACACACTCACCTAGGATAATTGCATTGCCGCTATTCGCTATTCCCCAAGGACCAAGGTGAAGGCTGAGCTCCAGAAAATGGAGGAGTTCGGGATGATTTCAAAGATCAAGAATGGGTTGCAGGTATGGTCGTTGTACCAAAACCTAATGACAAAGTGAGAATTTTCGTGCACTTGACCAAGCTCAATGCAAGTGTTTGCAGGGAATGCAATATCTTGCCATCAGTGGTGCTCAAATTGGGGGAGCATGATATTTGGATGCAAATTCCGGTTTCTGGCATATTGAGTTAGTTCTAAAATCATCAAAGCTCAAAACTTTTATTACGCCTTTGGCTGCATCAATCATCTTCCTTTTGGGCATAACAGCTGCTTCGGAACATTTCCAGCAAAGAATGAGTAAAATTCTCAGAGATTTAGGAGTCCTTCATGTCATAGATGACATATATACTGCAAAGGAGGTAATTGAAGCGTGCCTAGCAGCAGTCCTCAACAGATTGAGCAGATCAGGCCTCACTCTGAATAAGGATAAGTGCGAGTTTTTGCAAAATACTAACATCTGATTTCTGGGACAGTTGGTGGATGAATCTGGAATTCAACCAGATCCAGATAAAGTTAATGTCATCTGGAACATGAAAACATGAAGCCACCTGGACTATTCATCACCCAAGAAGAATTTCCACCATCGATATCATGCAACTGAACTCAAACCACTTCAGAAGGGAGACAGAGTGTGGAACCTGATTGCAAATCGAAAGGCACAGTAATGGAGCACAATCATGGAAAGATGCACTCTGGGCACAATGTTCTGTTGTACTTGTAGTATAGACTATCCAGCTTCGATATATCTTTGATATATTCCGGTTATAGTTTACAGTAGTAAATAGCAATACCAATGTTTGGATAGCACATGAACACTTCTTTCATATAGCTGTTTTATCTTGAGATTGCATGGAACTATTCTAACTTACTTACATGTAGTTTATAGTTCAGTTGCTCAATATTGTTAGTTGTTGAGGTGTTGTCTTGTTTTGCTGTTTATTGAATTAAAGTGATTTAAACTATAGTCAATAACCAGTGATAGCTACTTGAAGTTTTCCAACAGGTTATGGGCACAGTCGTAGCTCCCACTGCGCATGAAGATAGGCTATAGATAGGCCACTGGATAGGCTATAGATAGGCTATAGCTCCCACTGCGCATGACGATAGGCTATAGCGCACCCACTGCGCATGAAGATGGGCTATAGCCAGTTAGTGTATTCAATAAACAAGACTCAAGCTCTCAGAATCGTTGAAAAGTGACCACTAACTCGTTTTTGACCGTACCTCGTTAGCACTGGCAGAATTAAAAACTGTATCGATTGTTCCGCTGAATGGATTGAACTATCCAACGTGGAAAGTTCAATGCCGAATGGCACTCATGAAAGATGGTCTATGGGTCATTGTGAATGGAACTGAAACTCCTCCTGAAGAGGCTGAGGCAGACAGGTACGCTAAGTATGTTGCAAGAAGGGACCGTGCACTAGCGTTGATTGTATTGTCAATCAAACCTTCATTGTTGTATATACTTGATTGGAGACCCTGACAATCCCATTACGGTATGGAAGAAGTTGGCAGACCATTTCAGAAAAAGACATGGGCCAACAAACTCGAGCTAAGGTGCAAACTTTATTCATTGCACTTAGAGGAGGGAAAGTCAGTTCAGGAGGCTATGACGGAAATATTCGAAGCACTTGCAGTGATCAGTGACCCCATCACAGAGGAGGATCAAGTTCTCTACATATTAGCAAGCCTACCTGATTCTTCCAACATGCTTATAACCGCTCTTCAGGCAAGTACAGATGTACCTGAAATGGAAGTCTTTACGGAAAGGTCACTAAATGAGGTGCGAAAAATCATGGATAAAGACGGCAAATGCAAATCAACCAAAGCTATGACCACTTGCCTCAAGAACAAAGGTCTAAAATGCTATTACTGTGGAAAACTTGGGCATATCAAACGCAACTGTTACAATCTGGCTGCTGATGGGAAGGAAAGCCAAATCAGATCACAAAGAGTGGAAAGGCATGAAACAAAAGGCCTAAAGTTGCACTCAAACAAGAAGATGACAGCAGCTCAGCGAGCGATTTTGATACATCGACAAAGTTTTCCAACAATCATATGTTGTGAGGTAGCAAAGACGTCTGGTGTTGATTCCATCACAAGATGGGGGAAACCCTGTACCACAGACAGAAGACACCACTGCAAGAATGCTGCTAGTGGCTCCTTCAAGAAGCAAGCCGTTTCTCCCTCTCAAAGTAGGCTGACCTCGAGTCAAACAGCAGTTTGGTTTATAAGTATGGACTGAGCATCATTTCTGACTTCCCTGTGTTCTGATGGTCTTTAGGAGTTCAACTTAATCATCCAGCAGTTACCTCCATTAATACTTCCTGGAACAGATAGAGCAACATAGAGCCTCCTCAATGGGAATAAACACCAAAACTGCTAGATAGAAGAATGAATGTCATGTACATAGCTATAATATAGTGATACCTGGAACAGTACAAACTTGCATAAGTCAATGTTTACACTGTTTACACGAAATAAGCTGGCATGCTTGCAAATTAATAATACCATGGAAGGGATGCAGTGATGGAGTTGGGCGAATGTGTTATGTATTGGGTAGGGAAGTAATGGCTGAGGAGCAAGGAAGTTATAATTATGGCAAGCTGATGAATGATCTTTGCCCACCCCCCTCCACATACTTTGAACACCAACTGTTTTTATTGCATTGCAGACTGTTATTAGTATTTATTTAGTGTCACAATGTGCTGTCTATGCTGAGGCCATTCATATATATATACCAGGTGTCTTGATTTAATAACGATAATTATCAGTAATCTTGGCACAGTATGTGATACTACTCCTAGCACCCATCATGTAGCCCATCATGTAGCCTGAAAGAGCAGCACCCTTGAGTTTTCCAGTCTTCAATTGTTTCTCTGATACTGATGCTTTAGATTTGAATATAACAAAATTCCACCTTGAACATAAAAATTCCTTGATATTTTTCCGTGGGTAGTTCTCCTTGTTTCCCCCCCACAGCACAGAGGATACTTAACCACCTCATCGTATGCAACTTGCATAATGTAGAAAGACCTTAGGATACATACAAGACCTTGCACAACCAGCCAGACCTTGGGATACATACACAACTAGCCACAAGTAGTAGGCAACTCTGCATCACCGCATGGCAGTGGCAGCATAAGAACGTATATCTGCTAGCATGGCAGTGGCAGCACAAGAACGTATATCTGCTAGCATCGATCCACCCAGAACACATCTAGCTGCAGGTGGAACAATTTGCATGTGACACCGGCATTACATTATTTTTTATTTTTTATTGAGTCAAACCAGTATAGGGAGTGTAGATATGTATAAATCATCAACATTAATGGTTTATTACATAATTATGAATAATTCCACATTAGAGTTTAAGCCAATACTCATCATCGAAAATCTAGTTCAATTATATAGTACGTTTATATAGCAGTCAAAAGTTGTGGGCAGTTCTCAAAATAGCTGAAAATTACATTGGTAGAACCTTGGCAAGATTTGTTGTATCGACTACTATACGTAGATAAATGCAATCCTTTTCGAGAAAACCACCTTCAAATAAGTCTTCAAGACGTATAAACATGGGACATCCAGAGGCTACATTCATCTCCCTTCTCCCAGGTTGTAGAAAGCTAGTGGAGTTGGAGTCAGGATGGAAACTCTCTGTGACATGTTCCTTTCCCATCTGGTTGATTAGGGAAAGGGTCACCTTTTGTTGAAAAGGCCAAGGGAGCAACTCATCTATAGGTCCACGCATTACCACAAAGAAAAAACTCATGTGTGTGTCTTTACCAATGCCATCACCATTTAGGTAAACCTTTGCACACATTCTATATCCATGTCTTCCTGTATAGAAGGGGGTTGAGTAAAGGTATGTGCTAACTCCTTCTTTGGCTTTTTTCCTCCTTTGTTCAAACTCTTCCACCTTCCAGAGGAAGATGCCATTGTATGTGGTCCTCTCCAGAAACTGGATCCTTAGCTCATGATCCAGACAGCTACTGAGGGACCGATCAACACTATTCTCCAGCTCTGTCAGCCTCGAATGTGTACAGCTAATGTGTTGGTTGCTCAAAGTCACAGGACCTCCACAGCTAGGGGTTAAATTTTCGATGGGTGATTCAATAGATGAAGAGGTACTGGACATTCCAACTACATCAGCAGGGCCAATATGCTGATGAGGGAATGGAGCTTGAACTTCGTATTTCGATGTTGAACCAGTGTTGCCAGCATTCCCTAGCTGTAATTTTTCGACCTTGTGCCACAAATTGACAACCTCAGTGTCTATATTTATACTCATGTTGTCTTGGATCTCTAAGCACTTATCGTTCGTTTCCACTTTCTCTTCCAAGGAGTCCATCTTTTGACCAATAAAACCCTGCATCTTTTCCACAGTTGCAATACGGTTTTCCAGAAAGCTTGTCTGTTCAAGGAGATGCTGAAGAGAAGTTGCATTTTTTTCTGTCTGTTGCTTGAATTCGATGAAGCTATCAGCTTGGATTTGGGCATGGAGCATGTACTTATACATATGACTCTTCATGTCCTTCCTAGTGGACTAACATGAATTAGAAGAATAGTTAAAAAATATATTAATGTGCTGTTATTACAAAAAATCAGATTTTCATTAGAAAGCACCAACAAAATGTTGAAACTATATATATTTTATAGCAGTTAAATAACAGACAAACACACACATGCTCAGCATCTTTCTGGCTTACCATATATAAACAACCATAGGGACTGTACGGACAGTTCATGTCAGATAGAGGACAAGTACCATATTTCACTGACACATGTTTCTCAAGCTGCAAAACAAAAATAAAAATATTATTCAACGATACTATTGTTATTCTGCCACCATTTCAAGCCTACATCGATTAATTTCATCTTGTGAGTAGGGTCACAGCCATTAGGACAGACACACTCCACAACAGGGCACTTGTGATTGATATGATCCTGTATGTGCATCAAAGAATGCACATCATAAAAAAAACATTCTGCAAGTTATTGTACAGAGCATACATTCAAGGACTACTTCGACAGAACTCTTCGTACAACACTACATTCTGTTGTCAAATGAATTGCTTTGCCTCTGTTACCTTCATATGTAGGTGTGGTATTTCCGTTTTGCAATGCTCACATAGTTCAAGTAGCATAGGACATTCCTTTTCCCTATGCTTGTCTAGCAGATTGTAGTGGACATATTGGCTGCACTGGGTACACTGGACCTCACGGTATTCACAGCTCTTCAGATGTGACTACAAACACAAAATAAGACATATCAATTATGATTTTTATCTTCCGGGCCTTAGGATGCAAGTAGCTTACTTCCTGTCCTAGGAGAAGCATCTATATCCTTAGGAGCTGCCATGCACATACAACCATACATTTATTTATAGTAGTGTTGTAGGTATTGTGTATAAGCAATTTTTAATCACAACTAGGTTCTATACATACACTACTAAAATAAGTTGTTTGCTTCAGGTTATCATGCCTCTTCATGTGCCAGAGGTCCCACTACTTTAAGGACTATCAGTGATGTTTGAGATGATTCAGCCTGCAACACTTGGTGGTCTGTCCCATCAGGAGCCAGGTTGCATTACCAGAATATAGTGGCACTTCTGATTCTCATTCATGTAACTATTTTTCATGAAAATCTGCTGCCTTCTCTCTTCGCTATGGTCCACTTACTGGAGTGCCTCCCTCCCTTTTCTGAATCAACCTGAGATATAGAGCGCTTCCAAGCTGGTCGCCTTTAGAGAGACAATTAAAGGTGTTTTGCAAAGTCTCGAGGTTTGGCTTCATTCTTTTTTATATCTGTTATCATTGTCTTTTCAATGCTTACTCTTCAGCGAGTCCAGTTCAAGTGGATATCCTGCAAAGATAGCTGACTATGACTTAGACAAAACTATGCTCGTTCTTTTGCTGGCCTTGACGAACTGATTCAGCTTTCACATGCAAATCTCTAGCCCACCTCACCCAACATTCCTGTCACGATTATAATCACCTTCTCAATAATCGACTTCAAATTGTATTCACTCGACCTTTCGACTAGATGCTCTAGCCTTCATCAATAATGAGACACTCAATGAACGTTTTCTATTTTACCGAGTTCTGAGTGTTTGGATAATCAAGGTTCAGATATGTGAGGGCGTACTATACTTACCAAAAGTCAAATTGTTAACCAATGGTGCACCAAAAATTTATAATAGTCCTGGTATTCTTTATTGTCGATGTTCCACTCCTATAAAAATATGAATATTTACTAACAGAGATACCCGCATCCATTGTGGAACTGTTTCCAGCATCCAGCAGCCTCTAAACACTCACAGCCAGGCTCTATTATGGTTATATTTTGTTGTTGTCAAAGACGTCGATGGCAACCACTGCACTTTGTAACCTTTTGCCATTTCAGCAACTGATGTTTTTCTAATACGGTTTTTCTATAGAGGGCTAGAGGCAGCCTATTATGTGAATTCTAACGTAGCTTGCATGTTTTATGGATAATGCCGGCATGTTGTGTTATTTAACCGATTGCACGCCGTATTCCTAGTACCCGCGGGCAAATTATTCATGAATTAACGAGGTATTTTACTTATTATTTTTATATCTTCCGTTCTGCAGGGACTCCACCCATGAAACTTGGGTCATATTCAGCCACATGATAGCTCTACTTCCTGTAAAAAAAAATCGAGCCTTCCTTACCAACTGGGCAGAACTAACCAGCATTATAAAACCTTGTCATCTTCTTGGGGGTGAATATTTTCATATTTTTCACACTATTATACACACATTATAATGCCAACACAAGATGGAGCATCTATTTACAAACCCTCTACCAGCTGCAAAGCCAGTGGGTTGTTTTCCCCATCAAAATGCTAACACATAATAATACAAAAAACAAATTATAAGAGAGTGAAAATGCTAACACATACTAGAATAAAACCATAATATAAAACACGATTATGTAAGGGAGTGTCTTGGGTAGAGCTCCGGTCTTGCTGTCACGGGTAGAGTAGAACTTGCTCAGTCTTGGGTATAGCTTGCTTGGTCTCCGGCATGATATTTCACCATGTTTTTATTCTACACAAACATGAGATACCAGGATAAGAATAACACTTGAATACTGGAGAGACGAGAGAAGTAGACGAAGGGACAGGGAACGAGAGAAGTAGACGAAGGAGCAGGGAACAAGAGAGAAGTAGACGAAGGAGCAGGGAACAAGAGAGAAGTAGACGAAGGAGCAGGGAACAAGAGAGAAGCACAGAAAGGAGCAGGGGGTGCATAAACATTACTGATAGTCCACCAAGGTATGGTATTACGAAAACAGTCACGGCCTGTTGATCCACCACACAAAGGAACCTTACAAAAACAACACTGGGACCTTGCCTCATGCCTGTAACCTTTACTAATGCAAACTACACAGCGCTTCTTTGCACAGCACTGTGGGAAATGACCTAGTTATAAATTGAGGCGATCTAGCTGACTATTTGCCTGACTACAACGTTGACCTGCCCGCTGCCGAGAAGAGAAAGAACCAATCAAAGATTTAGCTAGAACAATCCTAGCTTCTAGATAATTACCCTTCCTTACTGATATTGGAGCTCGGACAGAAGAAAACAAAATAAATGAATTCAATAAACAAGCTTCTATCAAATTTGTAACCAACAAACCATCAATCGAATTTACATGTACATAACGCATTAGCTCCAAAAACCGAGTCCTAGGCATTACTTTACGAACCAAAGATCCAGACAAATCCGAGTGATTAGTGGACCAGTACAATTCTAAGTATGGAAGTGTGGAAACTCCCATTATTATCAACATTCCTACAAAAGCTTTCATTTCCTCTATATTACTATCTACCCATGGCCTGGAGAGACTAGCCATCCTAGAAACGTAACTGTTCGTCTCTGCTACTAGGAGTTCCCACACTTCAAGAGTAAAAAAAGGTAAAATGCATCTAAAAATGTACTTGATGCACCAAGCAATGAAGAAGTTGGACCAGCTGTTGCTGTATAGTCCAATTTCAAAGGAGTTGGCTCCTTTATTTCCCACTTACCTGTGACCTCAGTTAGCCTAGAACCAGTGCCAGATGCTTGGGCAGAACCAGTGCAAGATGCTCGGACAGAACCAGTGCCAGATGCTCGCACACGCCTATAACCTCTGGCCCGCCTACTACCAGTACCTTTTGGAGGACCACTAGCAACACTTACGACTCCACTACCACTTGAGCTGCTTCCCCCTTGGCCAGTACTCCCTCGCCCGCCTCTCCTTCGGCCAGTACTCCCTCGCCCGCCTCTCCCTCGCACAACTCCAGCACCAGTCGTGTTCCCACGCCCTGTAGAGACTTCAGGCAAGGCTTCCTCATCCTCCAATGTAACAAAAGGAGTCATAGATGCCTCATCTCCACTCTCATCATCTGATGCTGTAGGAAAAGTAGTGGGGAAGGTGGGAAAAACAAGATATATATATATATCAAGTTTGTGGTCAACATTTGAAAATTCAAATTCAAATGAAAATCAACATCAACAACTCCAACCTACACTCTTAGCTATAACTTTTTTCTATAACTATCCTGTCTGAATTTGGAATACCAACAGAATAAGCTAGTATTTGGCACTAGTACACTCTCAGTTGACTATGGTAAACAAAGGCTATGAAGCGCTAAGGTTAGAAGAAACTTACAATCGAGAAGTCCATCCAAGCGCGCCTCTTCTCTTAGAGCAACTGGATCCAGAGTGTTTCCTCGGTATGCATAGATGTCTTCACCTTCTTCCCCAAATGAATCTGACCCAGAATCGCCAGAATCGTCGGCTAAAAGTTGAGAAATAACGTCCTCATAGGAGAGGATCTTTGAGCAGTTTTTAAAAAAAGCTCGACCAACAAAAATGGCGTTCAACCGCAGGATTTTTGTTGCACGATGCATCAACCGGAAATAATCATTTTTGTGACGTTCTCTAGTCTACTAGGCATGTGCAGAACCCAACCGGGGCTGTTAGCTCGTAACGGTTCATTTT
Source organism: Cladorhizidae sp. MBARI D1340-BT2 (assembly GCA_028752905.1). NCBI lineage: Eukaryota > Metazoa > Porifera > Demospongiae > Poecilosclerida > Cladorhizidae > Cladorhizidae sp. MBARI D1340-BT2. The sequence continues at coordinate 42,859,006 of JAQNBH010000009.1, read as the reverse complement.
ATATATTTTTGTGTGGCGAAGGATGTAAGGTCTCGCGCCATATGGCGCTTACGGCATTTAATCGGTTAAGTGTTAATTGTCACAAACATGAAAAAGCATGTGCCCATTATCAAATAGCTGATAACCACAAGTGCCGTGCTGTTTTTGGTGATGGTGGCTTGCAGTGAGTGGGCTTGGAGTCCAATGTCACCTAAAAAATAGCCCAATGCCCAACCCAGTGTAAAAGTATACCTTTATGTAAAGTTTGAGCTTCCTAGCTTTAAAACCTTGGCTATATATAAAGGACAACACACACATACATATAGACAGACTTGTACATTAGTAGATATGAACAGACATGGGACTAAATTGTGCAAACTATTTCTGGTAAGAGTACACAGCAAAAACTATTCTAATTACAAGTTACCTCAAGCTTGTGTAAGTGGCCAATCCAGGAACACCCTCCAATAGAGTGGAAGTTGCAGAAGACTTCCAGCTGCATTATCTCTTTTTTGCATGCATTATCTGGAAAGACATTCGCAGGCTCAATCTCTTCTTGGTCAAGAGGACATATAGGATGACACCGCTTAAGAAATGGCTCCAGACATTCTTCACAGAACAGGTGCCCATGTTCTGTCTGCACAGGACTTTTCATTGCAAGCGAGCAGATAGAACATTTGTGTCTCTGTATCAGGGAGTTAACAAACTTTGCTTCATATCCAGGCATTGTTTCCAAACTTGATCCTTATTTTCTTGCCGTTTCAAGTATTCTGCTTGCACAAAAGATAAATGGTTAACACTGTGAGAAAGAAATGTGATAAAGAACAGTGTTATAATAGCATGACCACATGACCACAGGAGGGAAGGTCCCAAAGTCATGTGTCAACGAAATGTTCCATGCTTCGCATAGGGAATACATGGGACAGGTGCTAATTGCTGTTTGAAAGTTTCCCCAAAGTACGCATGAGTCTTAAGACAATTGTATCTGTGTCATATCTGTTGGACATCTTTTCAAACATGTTATTCCAAAGTTAGACACAAGGAAGATTTGCTCATGAAAAACACCGAACAGTTAATACTCCTTCTCTGTCTATTGCATACTTCTGCGCCTTAATTATTCAGAACCCATATCATTGACAACTCTAGATTTACATAGGATAAATAATTCAGCAATTTCCTCCCGAAGGAATGCTAGTCTTCTGGAAGATGGTCATTTTTGGGGGAAAGGGGGCATTATTAGAGGAAAATGTACCGAACCCCCTGGGGGGCATTATTAGAGGAAAATGTACCGAACCCCCTGAAAAGCTTTAAAATGGCGTTTCTAGCACTATTAGTGGTCAAAATCACTTTTTGAGCGTTTTATCCTAATTTTTTCTTCCCACCCTATTAAGACTTTACCCCTCTCAGATGAAAGATAGTCGGTTTTGGCCCAAAGAGCACTTGCTAGTAGACACCAACAGTAGTGGCAGAGAAAAATGGATGAAACTCCCCAGGTAATTCAAGTTCGTGAGCGAAAAAAGATTGCAGAAATCTGAAGACTTAAGTGTACTGGCTGAAATGCTGGCAAAAAAAAACATATCGACCTTTCTTTCTCAACAATCAATTGCTTCTCAATGTTTCGGCTCTTAGCCTGATGAAGGCTAGAGCTTATAGCTGATATATCAAGAAGAAAATTTGCTTCAATATTTACGTTTTAATGCAGGGGATTATAACTATATTTTTAGCCCTTACCTAGGCCCTAGAAAAAAGACTAATAAGTCTACACTAATTGGACTGTGACACCTCATTGCACCTTGTGGTCTGAGACAAAAGCCTATCTAATCAAGAGACTCAGGATTGTTCTTTCCCTCCAGCAGTAATGTAAGCAATAATGTCTTAAATTATCTCTCCCATACTAATTGGATCTGACACCTCATTGACACCTTATACTGGCCTTTCTAATCAAGATCTAGAGTTTTCCCATTAGTAAATCTACCATAAAAACTCTAATGGTGTCATGAAAAAAACATCAACCCAATCTGCTGTGTATGTGATGCAACAGTAGAAAATGATGCATATTTACAATTATATACGGCAAGTGGTTAGTACTTCACGGTCTTGCCCAAAGAGACGAGACTCCTCTGGTAGCTGAGCTAAGCAAGCTTTTCTGCTGATGAAGCAAGCAGGAGTTGTAGTTACAATACAGAATCTAGCTAGAGTAGAGTATGTTACACTATACCTGTCACGAGGATTGTAGTGTTCTGAAGCCGTAGTAGCTATTTTACACATTCAAGAAGTCCGTATACTATGTATAATACATGTGGTTGTCTCCAACTTCGATGAAGCTCCTGCAATTATTGAATAACAGCCATATATTTGATCGCAAGGTTAGAATGGAAAGAGGTGATAGACAAATGAAATTATAGGCATCATACAAGATGCATCATTAGAATTTTGAAGCATAAATAAAGTGACACATAATTGGAGCTTTTACAGTATGCAGTATAGTATTGATGTTTTATCATGATTTTCATAACATTTTTTCATATGCCTAGTGTTGCTAGTTTAACTCGAGTTCTTTTTTCACACACATGTGAGATCATTGTTGATTTATCATGATATTATATTAAGAAAGTTTTAAGGTGTTGGTTATGCAGAGAAATTTTACAAGATACTTCAACCCACTACTTCCTCTTCCCACAGGCAGCACACTAACCAGTTGCAAGGAACCTTACTGGACCTGTATAATATTATCTTAGTTCAGAAACATAATCCAAACTTCCCCTAAAGAAAATATAGCGGCATGCAGAATATCTAGATATTCAACATAGCATATTTATGACTTTTACAGACACAGCCACAATTGTATACAAATACCAGCACAAAAAAAACTCACCGCCAACCCACCGAAGAGAGAAGAAGAGAGCAGCACGTGGGTTAATTAACCGTTTCCTCGCGGGCGAACTATAATTATATTCATGACCTGCCCAAGCGGTTTCGAGGGCGCGACCAGTGAAAAAGGCACGCTGGAGCCAAGCTGGCCTAGCTTTTAGGACGCACCCCTACTCAGAGTTAAGAGACTTTGAGCAGTGTAGCTTATTAGCAGTTATTGTTGGAGCAAAACAATTAGATAGAGCTCTCAATTAACTCGCTTACAAAAACCTTCTCAATAATAATTTAATTGTTCAGTTGAGCCTTGAGATAGGCCATCACTAAGTAAGTAGAAACAATAGAAAACAACAACATGAATGAACTATTATTAATACAGCAAAATAATGAATTTGTTTGGGGATGCTGATTGGTGGGGGGCGGGAGGGGGTAGGTTAAGACATAGGACCCTAGGTGCCAAGCATTAAGTATTTTCTCTTCTCCCACCCATTACAATTCTGTCTATCCTATCCAGCACCTCTTCCTTCACCCCTGCTACTGATCTACCCAACATTAGACCTACTGCCCCTTCTTCATCTTCATTTCTCCCTTCTACCACCCACTCCAGACCCTTCAATGCCCTCAACCATATCCAATAATCTTTCTCGATCACCAGCAAACTCCCCACAGTACAACAAGAAATGCACATCTTTCACAACACCTTCATCACATAGCTCACATCTATATACCATCCCGGCACATACCACACCTCACCTTGTCACTCAAGAGTCCTGCTGATGCCGTCCTTAACCTAAATCTCAGCCTCACTTCCCCTTCACTGAATTCTCTTACATATCGTTTTTGTCCAAACTCTTCTTTTTGACTTGATTTCCCTCCTACTTCTTCCCACCACTCTTCCTTATGAACATCCCTTACACAATTCCTCCATGTTGCACTTGAGCCTACTATCTCCAACGTTCTTCCCTCCCCCCCCCCCCAAACTTCCTTTTCAGCTCACAAAACTCTGCCACCAACCTGGACAATCACTTAACAGTGCCACAACTTTTCCCACTAGCCTATCTTCACTCATTCTCTGCAACCTCCATCAAAATAACAATTTATTTTCTTCCCTTCTCTGCTCCAACCTCCTCCATCCCAGGTCCCCTCTTACTGCCACCCCTGCAACTGTATTACTCCCTCCAACCAGTTTCCTCGACACTCTCTTGAATTTTTTCTAAATTCTTGCAGGCTGTCTTCCCTCCTGTCCACCATACTTCAGATGCATGTTCTAGACATGGCCTAGCTAGCAACTCCCATATTAGTTTACCTCTGTCCATCTCCATTTCTCTGTTTACCCTGTTCATATAAAAAATTCTTGCCCTCCATTTCTCTGCCTTTTCCTTCATCTTCTCCAAATGAACATTTCCTCTCATCCCCCTGTCAAACCACACACCAAGATATTTGAAGGCTTCTCATTAATCTTCCACTCTCCTCCACTGCACTTTCTACCAACTGTCATTGACTTGCTCTTCTCGCTATTAAACCTAAATCTCCATTTCATTGCATACTCCTCCACCACATCTAACATCACTTGTAACTCCACCTGATCTCTCGCTAACAATACAATACATCTGCATACAGCAACCCACCACACCACTTCAATCCCTAACCTTTCCCCCTACAAATCCTTCAAGAATCCCATGACATACACACTATAGAGAACTGGTACAAAAGACAACCCTGTCTCAGTCCTGCCTCCACTTGAAACCACCTGGACCCCTCTCCACCTAACAACACACTTGACTGAATTCCAGCATTTGCACACATTGACAAATTCTTCCTGAACTCCGTACTCTCTCATCTTCATCCACAATCCTTCTCTCTCCACACAGTATCATATGCCTTGCTTACATCCAGAAATGCCAGAAATGTCTGTTGCCCCTGTGACCTCATTATGTCGCACACACACCTCAACACTAGGAACTGGTCAGCACATCCTCTCCCTGGCCTAAATCCACCCTGACCCTCTGTTAGTATATACTTCTCTGCAAACCTACTGAGCTTATCTGCCAACACTCTTGCCATCACTTTTGCCACACAACTCCACAGAGCTATCCCTCTGTAATTACTAGCCACCTCCTCATCTCCAGCTTTAAAGCTTTAAAGAGTGGCACTATATTCGACTTCATCACCAAATTAACTAGAGAACATAACACTTCTACCATCCTATTCCCACCATACTTCAACATCTCGTTATTCCATCAGGCCCCCTTTTCAACCCCTTCACAATATTGTACATCTCCTGGAATCCAACCCGCTGTACCATTCAGTTAATTTCTTTAGCTTTAGACTCCAGGTTATCAATTTGAACTTCCTTCCCTGACCTGGACACAATCCCTAATCCTTCCCAATGCTTGGCCAATACCTCCATTATATCCTTCCTCTTCTCCACTACAACCCCATTTTCCTCTCTCACTCTCCGAATTTGACATTGCTTTTTCTTTCCCTTTCAAGTCCATCCAAAATAACTTACAGCTAGTCCCTTCTTGCTCTTTAATCTTTTCTATACCCTTCCTCAGTTTCTTCTTTTCCAATCTAATCAACCTCTTCACACATCTTCTTGCACTCTTATATTCCCATTGTCGTAATAATCTTTCTTCACCTACATTGTCACCCCTAGACTCTCTAAGTTTCCTACAGGACACTTGTCGTGCTTGGATGGCTACTTCAATGTCATGAGACAACTAACCCTTAGATCTGTCTGTTAGTTTTTTCCTCCCTATACCCAACTCAGCCGCCCAAAGCACAATGCGTCACAGTTCCCAAATTTGTTGTACACCTTCTCTGTCCTTTCCCATCCCTAGCCCTGCCACATATTCTTCCCAACCTCTGAAACCCTCGCTCACCATATGTTGATATTCTTCCCAATCCATCTTACCACCAACCTTCTACTTGCTCTTTCCTAGTCTACCTATTCTCAGGACACACCATATTAGATTATGATCTGACCCTAGATCAATTTCTCCACTGTCCTCGATCACCATCTTATCTACCCTTAGCTTTGACACCAAGATATAATCTATCACTGACCTCCCTTCTCCCATCTCCCACGTCCACCTTCCACTACACTGTGATACCTTATTCCTGATAGACAAATTGTACACCCCAACCAGATCCAACAACCTCTTACCAATCCTGTTAGGAAACTGCTCTGACCCTAATCATTAAAATCACCTATTAGAATTACATCACATCCTTCTTCCTGATGTTCTGCCACCTTAGCTTTCATCACCTCAAACAACTCTCCTGATTCCTGACCCTTCACCCCTTCCAGGATAACATACACCACACCCACAATCACATTATTGCTCCCCTCTGTTTTCAATTCCACCCACACAGTTACTTCCATCCTTAGTCGCAGCCTAGACCTGATGCTCTTCTTAACACCCCCACCTGCACGCTTGCCTCCGTACCAATCATATCCAGGTTAAATGAGTTGTACTGCTTGGTAATGGTGGAGTGCAGCGGAGACCATAAATCAGTCCTTTCAAACACTTCACTACATACTGCAAAATGCACCCACACACTTCCAATTACTCACACCCTCAACTTCCTTCCCAAGCAAAAATGCCACCTTCCCCTCAGTGCCCACCATCTCAAACTCCTCCAATGATATTCCAGCTTGTTCAATTCCATCCAGCTCATTCATTAACATTTTCCGTTATTTTTTTGGTATGAGTGCCTATGGGGGTTGGGGTTGGTTGGGTTGTTGATTGTTCTAATTCAGGCCGACTTATTCTGTAAGGGATCGCATCAGCTATTAACCAAGGGAAGCTGTTTCAGACCTCGCCGGAGGGTCCTTGTCAGACAGGGCTTGGCTGAAGGCTTCCATCCCCAGCTCCCTTGGCGGTTTGAACATTCGGAAGGCCACCCAAGCTGGATCCCTGGTCCAATCTAGCTCCCTCATAACTGATATACTGGTTCACTCCACTGACACCTCCCATTTCTTGGCTCCCCCTCTCACACCATTAATCTGGCTCCTTTTGACAACCTACAGCACAGGACTCACGATCTAGGGCATTGGCTCTCTCCACCTCCATCCACCATTCTGATGATTAAATGTAGTCTCTTGCCAACCAAGACAGGTAGTTCCGTCTGTGCTGCTTCCCATACTGGCTGGGATTGCTAATGGTGGAGGAGAATATACTATGCCCCATAAGTCAAGCTGTGACTGACCCCCTTGGTGACCACCAAGTCGGATGTGGGGGTGTTGGGGATCAGATCCTCTGGCACGACTCTGTTGGGGATGCAGCTGCCCAGTCAGCTGCCTTGGAGAAAATACCTGCCCTGAGTCCTGGTTCCTGTAGCTGCCCGGCTGATATGTTCCTATCTGGAAGAGAGGTTTAACAGCAACTTTGGATATTACCGTGATATCTATCCTCCAGAGGTGGATCCTAGAAGGGTTGGCCATCACCCAGGGTCATGCTCTTTCTATGGGCCATGAGAGAAAAGTGACTGCCCATGCCGAGGGCCTCTCATTCAGTTGGGGTGTCTTTGACCCCAATGGTAGTTGAATCCCTGGGAGGCTGGGGAGATGAGGCTACAGAAGTCATCAGGACCATTGAACAGTGACATGGTCAGAGGCTATGCATTCCACCATCTGAAACCACTCGGCACCTGTTTAAGAGGTTAGACATTACCCTATGGCAAGTGAACTCATCTCTCTGGATGAATCAGCTCCCCACCCGAACTCCTGATGTCTAAGGGATCATCTAACTTTATTAACTTTTGATACATGCATAATTATATACTCTCAACAAAATTTAAAAACAAATATTAAAAAAACATGTGTAATTAAGAATTTTTTAATTTTTAATTCCTGATGAAGGTTAGCGAAACGTCAATTTCAAGTTGATTGTTGAGAAGGTTTTGTAAGGTTTAAATTAAACACTACACACAGACACAGCAAAACCTTCCAAACAGTATTTATACTTTAAGTATGTTAGACTATGGCAATATCTGTCCATATGAAACATACTTTACATACAACATACACAAATTACATTTAAAATGTTTACAGTAAAATGGAATGTCATCATTTACAATTTTGACACTTTTTCACAGCCATTGTGAAACCAGCCATGATACTGTTACATTCTATTTTCCTGTATACGGTTGCCGACAGTGACATAAAATCTCAATTTCATCCTCTTTGTAACCTTGGTTGTGAGATTCTCAGAAATGGCAACAGTACTTTGAAGAATTCTGGTGGCGATGCACGAGTTCTTGGTCCCAACAATGCTGTGGTCATATTCCATAGAGTGGTTGCTACAACAATTGCAAACAGTCACAATCTGAGCCACCCATTTGTCAGCCCATTGAAATGTCATCTTTCGAGTTTAAGGATGGAGCATGATAGCTAGTTGTCGAAGGAAGTGTTTTTGGATGCCATGTTCATAGAGTTATCAAGCGAATCATAGGATCGTATGATAATAATATCCCTAAAGCAATGTTGCTAACAGTCAACTAGTGGTTGCCTGCAACATTCAATATATATCTCCTTATCTGGTGTTGCAACAGATTGACAACCCTCTGCTCAAACACACACACTGACTGGGAGCCTTTGAAAGTGTGCAGAAAGCAATGCTTGTGCATGATCTATGTGATCATCAGCTAACCAGGTTCCATTTTGAAGAACGCTACTGATCGTGTGGGAGTCAGTTCTTGGGTTGGCAGGTTTGGTGACAGACAATGACAGGGCCAATTTTACAAAGCTTTAAAATGGTCCAGTGATATATTGCCTTATGTTTGGTTGCTTGAGGAGGGTTTACGTCAGGTGTACAACACTGATGGTATCATTGGCAGTGTTGATGGATGCTGACCTTGAGAAAGGTAAACCACAACTGATGGATTGACTGGGTTGATGATGCTATCTGATAACTGGGTTGGAGGAGAGGTGGGAGTAGCTTGAGTGTTGTTCCAATGACTGAGAAAGAAGTGTGTAGATCTGTTGTAGGTTGGGTGGGTGGTTTGTGAAGCTCTATAGTTGGACTTGGTCATATAGGGAGCCTTCACCTTAAGTGGTTGCCTAGTCTCTGGACATATTAGTGATATTCTTTAAAGGATGGCTGTCGATCTCATGAATTCTGTGAAGGAAAAATAAGCAGAACATTATGAAAATATAAATACATAGTAAAATCACTAAGTAACATCAGTGCACCAGTCTACACGGCATCCATCTTTCCTCCCCTCCATCTCACACACTTCATTATCTTGTAGAGGGGACAAGGTAGAATAAGGATTTTTTTCTCTTGGCATAATCCTCCTGTTGTTTCGATTGAGCTTGCTCCACATTTTGTTGAACCCATTAAAATATGCTACAAGAATAGTCAACTCTACATTGCAGCTTACATCAATTTTAATGGATAAAAATGCTTAACTATATACCTCTTGGTTAACACTCATCATAAGAAAAGCTCTCCGTCGGACCCCATTTTGATCCAATGTCCACATCTGTTATCACTTCTTCTGTGACGTTGGGCATCTTATCCAAAGTTTCCTTTGTCTATATAATTATAATGAATGATTTGGAATTGAGGGAGGTACAAAGCATGAGTTACATGTATATTACAAACAGTGAACTCAAGTCTATTTGTCTGTGGATAGTAAGCACTATTCACTAAATGCTTGATGACATATTGTCTGTACAGGAGTAATGTTTGTCAATTTATAAGTCATGTCAGATGTCACATAATTTAATTTGTCAGTCCAATGTTATGCCCCCAAGACATTCGAGAAAGAGGCAAAATTATTTTTTATACACAAGTTTAAAATAGTTTGTGGATTCAAGTAACTGAATCTTACATGTGCAATGAACTCACATCCTTGGTCTGACAGAAGTCTTTTGGGAAAACCCCACATTTTAAAAGACATCACAAATGTTATTATAATTATAAGTTTTGTGTGAACAGAACAGTTCTATTTTTTAATATTTATATTTACAAAGGTTTTTAGACTTCATGTCATGCTAGCTGCTGCCTTCTCCTTTAGTGGATATAAATCTACTACCTTTGTATAGTAGTATGTGAAGGTCAGCATCATGTATTTGAATCTACATCAGTTGTTGGTAGTGGTCCTAAAATTAAACAAATACCCCCAACTTGTTATGCATGTGTTAGCTTTTAAAAGACAATAGGTATATACCAATAAGCTCCATGCCAACGAGTTCCAAGGCTTCCTTCACCTTAATGAACTTCAGCTGTATAGAAAAAAGTAAACTATTTATAAAGATTTACCCCTCAGAACTCTTAAGAAGATCAAGGATTGATTTGTGCTTCACAATCTCTAGAAGCACAAAAATCTTGATCTTCTTAAGAGTTTTTGTGACTCCACTGTAGAGTTATAAAAACAACCCTACCACTATTCTAGTGACTCTGCAGTGGAGTCACAGATGTCATGGCTATAGGTTCAATTTATAAACAATTACGATACAAATATCTTACCAAGGAGTTGGAACTGATTGGATGGAGTCTGGAGGCAAGTGGATATGGTCGTCAATTATCTTATAGAGTAAAAGGTGCTTGGGTGAGCATGTCTGTTTGAGAGGGTAGGAAGTTGAAGAGTGGAGAGAGGGAGGCATTATCGGAAGTCCATTGGTGAGTGCAGAATTTGAGTGCAAAGTCCTGGATGCATTCTAGAGCTCAGGAGTTGCAGGAAAAATGGGGTATATATACCCATACAGAAGAGTAGTAAATTAGATGAGTAAGTACTGTAATAGTGTAAAGTCTGAGAAGTACACGAGTACATAAGTAGTGATAAAGATTGTGCCTATTATTTTCCTGGATTTGGTTGATGTGAAAATTCCAGGAAATGTTTGAGGTAAGAGTAACCCCCAGTAGATTTTCCCAATGGAATGTTGGAGAGAAGATTAGTAACCACCTCAACTGGGAAACAGAGAAGCTCAGGTGGGCAAGAAAAAAGGGGAGGAGAGGGTGGATGGTTGGAGAGGAAGGCATATGGAAAAGCAGGAATTTAATATTTCAGCTTTGGACTGGGAGGAAATGCAGATTTGACCTTGGTATGTAAAGTACGGATGCATGAAGTGTTTTTGTTAATTCTCCAAAATGAACTAGGGTTAGGTGAAGATGAGAGTTGTTTGAAGAAGCAGCATTTTGCAGAACGGTGGAGTGAAAGTGTGTTGTTTCTATATCGGTGGTGTGCTGACCAGGTATATATTAGGAGAGCTAGCAGAATAGTATAGCATAATTCTAAGTTTAGTTCATTTTAGGAAGGAATGGGAGATCCAAGGAGGGGTGGCTGGTATATGAATAGTCTTATGCATGATGCCAATAAAAAGTCCTTTAAATGTTTAATGAAAACACTCATTGAATTGAATAGAGTAGGGCTAGCCACTGGTGCTAATTTCAACTCTCTGGCACTTGGCAATCTTGAGATATTTATGCGTCGAAAACAGCCATCGAGGTTCCCTCCACTTGTCCATCCACTTGTAGCTCCAGTAACTTGGCTATAGTTATACTTATGAAAAATATTTTAGTACACTTTTTAACTGTACTAATATTGAAGTATAAATGTTTGGGCATGATGCATCTGGGGAGGTATTTTCTGTGGTTGCTGTTAGGAGCTGTTGGGGTTAGCTTAACAGTTTGTAACTTGTGCATCAACTTTTATCACCCACACCATTCCAAAGTTAAATATTCTGCTCTCAAATAATAAGAACAGCCAGGAGGTTTCCATATCTAATGGAGAGAGAATGCTGGCCCAGGGGTTGGTTTTGATGAGTTTATTACCTTGTAAAGTCTGCTCAGTCATATAATAACCAAGTGGTGAAAAAGATGGAGTGTCAGAGTTAGATACAGGAGAAAAAATTTCAAATCAGATGGGAGTGAGGATGGAGGGTAAATATACAGATCAATGATAAAAGATATGCCATTGTGGGAGTAGTGAGTTGGGTGTTGGACAATTTGGCTGAGAGGCTGATAGTGCATGGATCTTATCAAGGAGTGATGAAGTTCAAGAAAAACTAATAGCACTAGCCCCTTCGTGGAAAGATGAGGAATAGTCTTGAGAGAAGTGATGGGAGAGTAGCAAGTGATGGGAGAGTAGCAATTGATGGGAGAGTAGCAAGTGATGGGAGAGTAGCAATTGATGGGAGAGTAGCAAGTGATGCAAATAAATAATCTAAATGATCAGGTAATGAAGACAGTAGAACGTGGCAAAAATTATTTGTGAGCATGGAAGCTTTATTGAGAGGACAAGAAGTTCAATAGAAGAGGCTGGGAGGGAGATGATGGTAGTAAGTAGAGATACTTAACATAAACTATGATGCCTCCCCACCATGTCGATTTCTATCTAGTCTATATATAAGAACGATAGTCTGGAGAGGGAGATTTCATAGTCCCCCCACACCCACCCCCCAACTTCCAACACTTAAATCTGGCTGATTTTGACTTGTAGACCATCAGTACTCTTTCTCCTAAATCGCAGTCACGCTCATCTTTCTACATATATGTGTGTACTGTAAAGTGATGATAATAATAATATAATAATAATAATAATAATAATAATAATAATAATAATAATAATAATAATAATAATAATAATAATAATAATAATAATAATAATAATAATAATAATAATAATAATAATAATAACAAAATATAATAATAATAAAATATAATAATAATAATAACAACAGCAACAGCAACAATAGCAACAGCAACAGCAGAAACAACAATAACAACAACAATAATAACAACAACAACAAAACAACAACATAATAATAGTAATGTGCAGCAGAGTGTGCGCATGTGCATATGTGACTGGTCTCGGCATGCCACACCAAGAATTCGTTCTCTTCAACTAGAAATAAGTTTACTCTTCACTATGAGAACCATACCACATTTGCGTATCCCCGTTGGTAAGTGAACTAACAGCAACCTGCAATTGGTCACATCACTCCAATGCATAAGAAAGGCAGCAAATTAAAAGGATGAGAGTTATTAACCTGTGGAATATCTGATTTGTGCTGCATTGGTGAAACATAGAGCAGGAGTTATTTTGTAATGAGCAACTTGGCTTTGCTCCGAGAAGTCCTGTGTGACACAGTCTTTGGTCACAATAGAGTTATGGATATCTCTGCTGGATGATTGGGCAACCCTGGACCTGCTATATCTTCAAGAAAGCTTTTGACAATGTCCCAGCAGGATCAAGAGCTGGACTGCTAACTTTCTTACTAGAAAGCAAAACTGACAACCACAAGGGGGAAAAGGAGATTGGATTTCAATAGTCTTGTCAGGAAAGCCTCTATAATGTCATGGCAAGTGAGTACCATTTTCAAGTGTCTGGATGAAATTACAGTTCCAATGTTTTTCAAGCATAGTGCAGCCACACGTGATGTCTGGGTATCCTTAGGACATGCTGGAGTTAGTGAAAGTGCAGAAGTGAGCTACTCAGCTTGCACTCAATCTCGAGTACCTACCATGTGACATTCGACTGGAATCTCTAACATTACCATCACTTCAGTGTAGAGCAGAGGAGATATGATACAGGTGTATAAGGTGATGTGTGGCATTGTCAGGATTGATAGGGATCTGTTCTTCTCATCCATAGAGTACATGGATACAAGATGTAACATTCAGAAGACACTCAAGAACAGGTTGCAGGACTCAAAGGAAGAATTTCTTTTGCCAGGGAGTGGTCCATATACTGTCCCAACATGTTATAACAGCTTAGCTTCAAGTCTCATTTTGGTTTGGTGAAGTGTGCATAATATATATAAGTAGTAGTTAGCAGGAAACTATATAGCCTATGAAATTCTGTATTCATATTCATGATCATCATCGTCATCAATATTCATGGTAAGGTTAGCTTAACATCCCCCCCTCCCTCCCTTCATCAATGTATGTCCTATCACACAAGGCTTCACAAAATTAACCAACTAGATGTTTAGAGAATCCCCCCCCCCCTCCCCCACTTCATCGGAAACACAAAATACTGGTCAGCCACCAAATCGACCAGGCATGGGTTAAAAATTTAACAGCTGGCTTGTGCGAGTCTTATGCAGCCATACACCCTTCATCACTTGCTCAGTATTGCGTGCATTATAAAGCATGTAATGTACACAGGACACACTCAGAGTGTAGTGATTGGTAAAGGGTGGCTATGTGATGGGGTAGAGGAAGGATTATTTCCTCGTTGGCCAGGAAAATTTCGAGCAGAGGGGAGGGAGGCGGGGTGAATAGAGTTTAATAGAGGTGTGTGCAACAAAACATTTCATGTCACATGACTGAAATGTTGCTAACAGGTGGTAGTTTAGGCAGCACACCTAAATTTATCAGACTGCATGGCATCAAAGATATGATGACAGTTATTAGAATTTATGCAATAAAGTAATCCGAGAGCTTAACACCAAGAGCTGGTGCTGAAGGTGAACTACATGCACGACAGGGACACACAAAGTGGAGGGAACATGAAAGATCAATATCATAATTGGCAATGAAACTATTCCAAAGGTGCTGCATGTAAATTTGTGGCTGACTCTTTAGGAGGGAAAAATCTGTGGGACAGAGCGCAAAAATTATATATATATGGAAGTATTTAATGATGTATACCAGAAAATACAACTTGCCAATTAGCTATATGGCAGAATTATGAACATGAATATCAGCGTACTTTTGTCACCATATCGTATACTCAACCCGCATAGTATATTGACTCAGGACCCCCCCCCTCCGGAGTACGTGACTTTGGTGAACCATGAGTTGGCTTCTGATTTCGCTTCTACTCGCAGTCTTTAACTGGCAAACTGCCACTGCCAGAGCCTTCCACCTGCCACAACAGCAACAGCAATACCACTGGTTGAATGAGCTCTCACTCGAAGGTGTGAACGGAGGAACCAGCTGTGCTTCCTGCGTTGTGCTCACTGGACTAACAGCTCAACTGGTCGAGGTGCACAATGTCACCATTGCTAAAGCCCTGGGCATGCTCTGCAGCTTCTTACCTGACCAGTACCAAGACTTCTGCACAAAGGTGGTTGAAATAGTAGCCCCTGTGCTGATAGAGCTGCTGGAGGCCAATGAAACACCAGACAAGGCATGTCATGCTGTTGGGCTGTGCAAGAATGACAAAGGCCAATTCTGCCACCTGTTCCCACTTCCTAATCACAGCTCTGCCAAAGGCATCTCTAGAAGTGTGATGAATGCAAGGAAGAGTATCAGTCACTTCCTTACAGCCAAACCCTTGAGGATGCAGTCAGTCGGTATAGGCTTCTGTGATATTTTCAAGCTCCTGTGTGATGCTTTAAGAAATCACATACCCTTAGAAGATTCCGATGCTGACCTGTTCTCCACCATGGGGACAGTTAGAGGCTATTACTGGCGGGGGAAGGATTGCAACGATGAAAACATGGACATCTACCCTGGACGTCGCACCTACGATGATGCCAATATTGACACAAACTGCAATGGTATTGTAGGGGTCGATCCCATCACCAATCGCACGTATGAGTCTCTGTGGTGTGAAGGAACCCAGCAGATGGGTACGGTTGTCCTGGGCGACAGTGCCAGTGCTCATTTTCACCTCCCTCCTATGTGGTTCAATGCCACTGGCATGAATAAGGATACATTTAGGGACATGCCATTCATCTTAGAAAATGAATTTGATTGGCCTATGCTGTCAAGTGTGACCGGATTTGCAAACACCTCTACCTGGTCCAATAGCATCAGTGGAATTGTTGATTCAAACTACCTTCGGTTGCTCAAGATAAATCGCTGCAATCATCGTGATTACCAGAATATCGCAGTGAATGGTGCAAGGGCCAGTAGCATGGCAGAAGATATTGTCGAGAGCTTTGCAAGACGAGGGCCCACAGACAACCCCGTCTTCCTCACATTAGCTCTAATAGGAAATGACGTATGCAATAGACATCCAAGCATGGATCACATGACGAAACCTGAGGATTTTTACACCCACATGGTAAAAACGCTTCAATACTTGGACCAGCTTCTTGCTCCACGTTCTGTGGTGATAGTAGTAGGCTTGGTGGATGGTAGGGTCTTGTATGATGTCCTCTCGAAGCGTGTCCATCCTATTGGCTCCCTCCATCAGGATGTCACGTACTCGGACTTGTATGACTACATGAACTGTCTGGAGATCTCGCCTTGCTTTGGCTGGTTGAACAGCAATGAGACCTGGAGGAACAGAACTTCCCAGAGAGCCATGGAGTTGAACAGAGCTCTCCAAGATGCCGTTGCCAAGTTCTCCTTCACCAACTTCAAGGTATTCTATATCGACTCCCCTTTGTCTGACGAAATCCGTAAATGGATCGAGGAGGGGCGCCACCCTTGGGAACTGGTGGAACCCGTTGATGGGTTTCACCCATCCCAGGCAGGGCAGGCTCTCAATACAGAGCTGACCTTCCGGATACTGGCCAAGATGGGTCTACTACCCAAGACAAACCCTTTCAACGACAAGATCAAGGAGAAGTTTGGAGACCAGGGGGGTTATATTTAAGTAAGTAAAAATATTTAAGTGCCTGTCCTTTTCTCCCCTTCCTTTTATTTGTGATGTGTGCGCGTGATTATGTAAGTGTGTGTGTGTGCACGTGTCATTTTGCAGGTAAAAAATATTATCCTACCTCACATGTGTGTGGCACAAAAATAAAAGCTTCTATATGTCTTCTTAATAACTTTATTTTATAACACGTCATAATTGCAATGTTGTGGTCATATGACCAAATGTTAATTGATTATTCCTTTGCAGAAGTTCCATGCCGACATCATCTGTCACTTAGATAAGTCGAGTTGTGAGAGAATTGACTATCTTTGCTTTCTTCATCTTTGGAAAATGTCGTATCATCATCCTACAGCAAGGCAATATATAACCAAGGAGACACTGCCATAACATTTTAATTACTCATGAACCAGATGGTTTTTAATTCATGAATATAAGTCTTAAAAATTGCTTGATGGTGTATATATATATTTTTTTAATCCAATGGCTTATCCCAATCGGCACATTGGCTCAAACCAAAATACCATCAAGACCCAGGCCTAGATTATCATTAGCCTGTCCAACAAACCACAAAAAAATCCCTCCAATTTTCTTGGAGTTCTTCCCTGATCCCATTCCCTAAACCAGCAGCTGTATCAAGTAAGTACTACTATTAATGCCTCGCACTATATAAGCTCTTACTTTGGTATCCCAAAGAGCTAGCATTGGTGATCCCATGTAGGGAACCAGTTCCATCCCTTGTGACCTTCTGCAACAATCAACACATTTATACCAAAAAAACCAAAAAAACCCATCAATAATAATAAAATTAAAAAAATCATTTCTTATGACTTCCTATCCACTTACATTTCTTTGACAATGGATGATGGCAGCAGAGGTTCTTTAGAAGCGCAGAATTGCTGCAGTTCAGGGGCTACCCATAAATGAGGCTTTATGTCAGTTGTGGGGAGACAAGACTGATGATTCATGACTGATGAAAGAGGGGGAAGGAGACAACTTTCAAATCGTGTTCTATCTTCAACAGAAATAGGCAAGTCATCATTCTTCAATTTGTGATCACAGGAGGCCCCTTCAGGCAACTTCTGAGATGTCTCGTATCCCTCAGAATCTGATATGCCTCCGATGCTATGCAAAGGAACCATCATCTGACTGTCTGCATGATGGTGGTGGACTGTTCTGGTATTGCAAGCAGACACACTTTCACTATCCGGAAAATTTGCAGCCACATCAACCCTGAGCCTTTTGAATCTACTTTGGTTAATCTGAAGGTCATCTGTATCAAGATCAATGTCCATGTCTTCTTCTGATAGATTGTACTCAAAGTGTCTCTTTCTGGTGCCCAGTTCAACGGTGTCCTCCTGATATGAGGTGATTTTTCTACCACTCATCAATGTTTGTGGGGGTAGCAGGAGCTTGTCCATGCTTTCAGTTTGGCTGTTCTCACTAGTGACAAGGTTCAGCTGTTCCAAGTAACCCACCATAACCTCCTCTGTGATCAACTTCTTTGAACTGGGACACCTGTTATGAACAAGTCACATTTATAAATGAGTGCACATTCGAGTATTAGAACCCAGTAACAGGCATCATTAAATCATATAAGAATCAAATGTTTACTGCTCAACATAGTCAGAGCTTATAT
Source organism: Cladorhizidae sp. MBARI D1340-BT2 (assembly GCA_028752905.1). Lineage (NCBI taxonomy): Eukaryota > Metazoa > Porifera > Demospongiae > Poecilosclerida > Cladorhizidae > Cladorhizidae sp. MBARI D1340-BT2. The sequence continues at coordinate 42,841,011 of JAQNBH010000009.1, read as the reverse complement.
AATAATACTTTCTGTTTCTCTTGATGTTTCGGCTAAATACTGATCATTGAGCAAGTCATTATCAACTGAGAGTTTGTTTAGAGTTTATTGTCACAGCTACTCCCTTTATTCCACTGAGGATCGGATCTTGAGTACCAAGCAAACAGAAGGGGAGAGGGAATAAATGATTCCATCGGGATTGAACTGGGAACCTTGAGTCCAAGCAAACAGAAGAGGGGGAGAAGGGGGGCGGGGGGAGGGGAGGAATGATCAGGATTGGGGACCTTGAGTAACAAAGCAAGCAAGCAAATGAACAAATACACAGCATTTTATACTCAAGTCACAGCTACTCTCAAGCACCCAACCCCTCATCATTTTTCAACTATGGGGAGGTCTGAAAAACAACTTTCACTTAATGCACCCTAATTCCTCACAACTAAAATCTTAGCAACTATCTTCTTACAAGGTAGTATCCTGCCCCCACTCTCACATTTCCTCTTATAATATATAATATAATTATGGCTTTACAGCGACAATGAAGATGACTATACATGAAGTTAACACCAAAAAACAACAACAAGAAGGAAGAAAAAAATTGTGCTGTCAGTCTAGCACCAAGTACTGGTGCAGCTGTGTGTGTGTGCATACATATGATTATAATATTTAAAGATAGATAAATGTGGAGTGGCTTAAACAGTAGTGATACTTATTGTGATTAAAACAGTTTGTCTTTCTTCCCCCTACCCCAGGCCTTGTTACTCTGAGACTACTATAAAGTTTTTTAAACACACAACACTCTCACTCTTCTGTGTGGTAATCAAAGCTTCTCTTCAGAGACCTCAACCTCGCCTCCTCGGTTTCTAGTCTTTTTAGACTGCTAACCACGATTGCCCTCTTCTTTTTTGATTTATCTTGAATTTGACAGAACGTGCTCATAGTAACAGGAAACCGAAACCCTCATGGGGAACGCAGACAACCTTCGGGTCAGTACTATAAGTAAGAGTGCTCGGCGCGACCTTTCTTCTCGAACATTCTAATTCTAATTAGAGCGCCCATATTGTTTATATGTCGAATGTTAATTTCAGCCCCACCTATTCAGGGTAACAACTGCATGCAGTCCGGGGGGGGATGGGGGGGGGGGGGAAGGGGGAGGGGATGCTGTGACGGGCAATTAGTAAACAACCAGAAAGAAAGCTTTAAGGAATGAAAACAAGTCATAGTCTACAACTTCTGGCCTTAGGCATCGCTGTTAAATTAATCCTATAACCAATAGTGTTGGTGCAGACAATTACGGGAATATGGGGTCTGCAAAGTCCACAGAGACATGGTCGTCTACCTAATCACCACTGCCAGCACCCCCATCAACATGAGCTGCAATGTGGACAAAAATAATGCCCAGAGGAAGTGCTGCGGAAGTGGTTCAAGCTGGCTCCAGATGGCAACAGGATTGAGAGTCCACAGTGGAGAAATAACTGGTAATGGAGATTACCTGACAACCCTGCACTGCAGTAAACTACTCATTACACTAGGGCTATATATATATATACAGTTCTTAGCAACTTTGTCAATTACCTCTAGCTAAGCTATTTTTTATTTATAATTTGACACTCTCTCCCTCCACAACATTTTAATTCCGGCAGAGCATAATTTCTTGTGCTGTGCAGGAGTAGAGGGCACCAAGCTTTCTACTTCAGCACTGCTGACAACACCTCTTGCCTCTTCAGCTGCTTGTCCAGGTAGAAGAAGTGAGGCTCGTAATATTAACAGCATTTATCGTGAGTGCATCTTCCAAGCATGAACAATGACGTTTGCACTGAACATAACATTTCTATCGCACATAGCATGATGTCAAGTGCATTATACTGAACTCTCATGATATATATATATATATAATATGTTGTAATTGTAATCTATATATAGCAATGATACAAATGGGAATAGTTCCCTCAAGCTCTACTGAAGGATCCACTATCTTTGGGAAAGAAGTATATATCCAAGAAGGTGAGATGATAGAGAGACTCTTATAATTTTATTATGTGATGATAAAAAGTAATATTCCATTTGCTGTTTGCCATTGCAGTTAGTTAGCAGTGGGGTAGGAACTGGTCCGGCAGACCCGGCAGCTGCCGGACCAAAGTTTCCGACCAAAGTTTCACCAGTTATCAAGTAACTTTCTAATCTTTACTGAGAATACTCTCAGACTCTTCTCCAGCCAGCTCTATTAAGTTGTCTTGTTTAAAAATTCAAATGCCACCAAACTACGCCCCTACATTTTTTGCGCGTGCTATTTTAGTATTATAGCGAGCGGATCATGGCTGCGAGTAGTGACTTGAGTAAAATTCCTGACCAATTCCAGCCTAATAGGCTCTACAAGTTTCCAAAACCGGAAATTTGGGAAAGGCAAAGATGAGAGGTATATAATATCTATTTAAAACTTGCCAATCATTTGGCATCTAGTGATGCCAGAGCCACCTTGTTCATGTGGTCACTGACACTGTATTATGTTACTGTAGCATTAAAATTCACAGTGCTAGAAAAATCATGAGGCGCAATAAAGGCAAAATAGAGTTTGCATTATCAGGCAATGTATTTATGATCCATTTCAAAGTAAATAACTAGTTTAACTTATTTTAACCGAGCTGTACACTAGAGACAAGGCCTTAATCCAATCATCCAACTTGGTTTATCCGAATTACATAGTAATACAATAATCCAGATTAAAAACACCAGGTAATAATAGCCTACCTATAAAAATAGGTGGAGTACAATCCTTTAGAGATCTTGAGTAAATAGCAAGATGAATGAAAGTGCATAGCTAATGTACATAATGGCCAGGGAATGGAACAAAACCACCGTCAGTTGTCCAGGTATTTGACCAAGCCAGGTTGGCATGGATGCCAAGAGTCCAGAAATGATCCATTTTTTATATCTAATTGCCATCATATCTAATTGCCATCATGCTATTTTGGTGTAAAAGATGTATACATCTGTCTGAATGCTTTAAAATACATGAGGGTTAGGTATACATGTATCTATGTGCATAGCTTTATATATATGTATACAGTCAGTGGAATATAAAATAGTTGGTAACTTTTGTAATGGGTTAACCACTCAAATATCTTGTACTATGGTCATTTGCATAGGAAAATGCCTCAAGCACTTTTGAAGTGGATTCAACTTTTCATTTTTGAGATATCTTTGTTAAAAATGGCCATTCTCACAATATTGATCATCATCATCATCACCATAATAATAATAATAATAATAATAATAATAATAATAATAATAATAATAATAATAATAATAATAATAATATTTGCCAGGATAAGGCAAAGAACTGGGGAGGTGAATGCCCGTGCTTACCTCCTTCAGCGTCTCTCAGTGGCAGTCCAGCGGGGGAATGCCTTGTCTGTTTTGGGGTCAGTCGGGAGTTGAACGTGTTAGCTTTTTATTTATTTATTTATTTATTGTTAATTAGTCAGTATTAGGTATTTTTGTAATTGATTATTATATAAGTACTGTATATGTGTTAATTAGGTGTTAATGAACTTGGTATGTTGTGTTTGCTGTTTGCTCAATTTAATAATAATAATAATAATAATTAAGAAAGAAAAGAAGAAGAAGAAAAAAGAAAAAAAGAAGAAAAAAAAGAAGAAAAAAAAGAGGGAAAAAAAAAAGAAGAAAATAAATAAATAATAATAATATTATAATAATCATAATATTAATAGTAGGTTCTTCAGAGCTGAGTGGTGTGAGCAATACCCATGGCTTCATTGTGATGCTGAGTTAGATGCAGATTTTTGCTACATCTGTATGAGAGCATCACAGGAAAGGAAATTTTTGACTAGTTCAAAACGAGACCCAGCTTTCATTCATAAGGGTTTTACTTATTGGAAAGAAGCAACGACTGCTTTCAAAAAGCACCAAGCAAGCAATACTCACTGTGAGGCTAATGAGGCATTGATTGTTCTACCCAAGCAGATTCAAGGAGATGTGGGAGAATTATTGAGCACACAACACCAAGAAGAAAAGGCAGTGAACAGAAGGATTTTACTAACTATCCTTCAGAATCTGCGTTATCTCGCTCGTCAAGGTCACGCATTAAGAGGCAGCCATGGGGATGATAAAATGGGAACTTTATTCAACTCTTACTTCTTCGAAGTATGGACAACCCAGAAATATTAACTTGGCTGCACAAAAAAGCCAATACATATGTAAGCCCTGCCATACAAAATGAATGTCTCCAGCTTATGGCTCTCCAAATTGTCTACCAGTTTTGTAAGAATATTTGCCACAGTACCTGTTATACTCTAATGGCTGATGAATGTACGGATGTATCAAGATATGGAGCAATTCACTATATGCTTGAGGTGGGTAGGTGAAGATTTGGAAGATCATGAAGACTTCATTGGCTTATACCAAGTGGACAGAATTGATGCTGCTTATCTTTTTCATACACTTCAAGAAATGCTTCTTCGGATGGGTCTTGATGTGTCCCACTGTCGTGGTCAGTGCTATGATGGGGCGGCTAACATGGCTGGTATCAGGAATGGCATTGCCACTAAACTGCTTGCAGTGGAAAATTGTGCCGTGTATACTCACTGTTATGCTCATGCTCTCAACCTTGCCGTTGGAACTACAATGAAGCAATCTAAAGTGTGTTGTGAAGCATTGGAAGTAGGCTTTGAAATCACCAAGCTAATAAAATTTTCTCCCAAGAGAAATGTCATCTTTGATCACATCAAAGCCGAAAGAAATGAAGGGGAGAGTAGTATTGGGATACGATCATTCTGTCCTACCAGGTGGACTGTCCGTGGAGAGTCAATTGGTAGCATCCTTGAAAATTACAATTGCTTGAATCAATTATGGGATGCTCTAGCCTTCATCAGGAATAATGACTAGATGCTCTAGCCTTCATCAGGAATAATGACTAGATGCTCTAGCATCAGGAATAATGACTAGATGCTCTAGCCTTCACCAGGAATAATGACTAGATGTTCTAGCCTTCATCAGGAATAATGACTAGATGCTCTAGCCTTCATCAGGAATAATGACTAGATGCTCTAGCCTTCATCAGGAATAATGACTAGATGCTCTAGCCTTCATCAGGAATAATGACTAGATGCTCTAGCCTTCATCAGGAATAATGACTAGATGCTCTAGCCTTCATCAGGAATAATGACTAGATGCTCTAGCCTTCATCAGGAATAATGACTAGATGCTCTAGCATTCATCAGGAATAATGACTAGATGCTCTAGCATTCATCAGGAATAATGACTAGATGCTCTAGCCTTCATCAGGAATAATGACTAGATGCTCTAGGAATAATGACTAGATGCTCTAGCCTTCATCAGGAATAATGACTAGATGCTCTAGCATTCATCAGGAATAATGACTAGATGCTCTAGCATTCATCAGGAATAATGACTAGATGCTCTAGCCTTCATCAGGAATAATGACTAGATGCTCTAGGAATAATGACTAGCCTTCATCAGGAGTAATGAGACATAGTCTTACGATATTGTTTGATTAATTTAGCAAAGGATCTTTCAACCTGGTTTGTGCATACTACATGCATTGGTCATGCTGGACAAGAAAGCCTTAATTTTTGTGTGGTAAGGTGTTCAATGTCAAAAGTTAAATATCCAGTCGTGCACTCTCCTACTCAGTTTCATACAAACATTGAAATACCTGATCCTCAAATTTATGGTTGTATATAAAGGAATATTGAACTCTCACTCTGTGGTTTTAGCGCTCGAAGAATAACCCTCTCACTACCTCCATGAGTGTCCAATGTTGCCATACCCTTTCTTAGTAGATCCCTGGAATCCCGGGATACTAAAAGATATCCTGGGATGACCTAGTGAGTCCGATGGACTACACAACATGAATGCTTGCAATCGCAATATAAATACTGTAGAACTATATAAACTAATATAATCATATATACTGGAAAATGTTTTGTTAAGCTTTATTTAAAAAACAAAAAATATTGGATTGAAAATGAAATGAGACAAGAATTTACCAGTGTAGACATTTATGGGACCCTTTACCTATTAATACATTTCATAACATTTGGCATGTTATGAAATTTTCAAGAATTTTTTTTCCCATGCTATTTTATTTATGACTATACACTATGTAGCAACTAGTAAGTAGAGTAGCTCGTATAGTAGCCCGGTGCCGGTATGTAGCTAGAAGTTAAGGCAGGAGCTGGACGTTTTGTCGATGATATGGCCTTGCTGAGAGTAAGTGGCTCCTACGTTTACAAAGCTATATGGATTGCTGATGTTTAGAACTATTGATGAGTGAAAGATAACTTTCCAATTCCAGTGATAGATGTGCAGTGGCTTCTATAAAATTCAACTTCTCTGTTAGATAGAGTCAGATGGCCGAGAGGCTGATAAGAATCCTTTAGATAAGGTAATCCACACTTTGTCTTAAAATATAGTATATTGTAAAAGAAACACTTTGCCCTCTGGACGCGAGCATTCGCGAGTGGTTTTGATGTGAACTGATCTTGCAAACCTCTAGAAACAGTCTTGAGAACCAAAGAGAGCCTTTGAGAACCAACCTCATAAATCTTCTTGGGAACTACTGAAACATCAAACTTTCAACAGTGTGGCTCAGTTAGTTTGCTCTATACATAGGTACACACTGAGTTATCGCTGTTGCTGCATATTTCCAACTTCTAGCAAACTGGCTATGGTGTTCGTGACTACACAAAGTTTAGTATGTTCTGACAGGGCTGCATGATTGCTGAGTATCTTGTGGTGGAGGATCACATTCAGTCTACCATGCAAGGTGTTCGCCAATTCCTGAACTGCTATGAGCAGCATTTCAAGGAGGCTTGGATCAGGATTGCCACCAAAACTATCACCCGAACTGCAGGAATTGATCAAGTCACCGTGAAGACTGATGATGAAACAAGACCAACTCAATGTTGGCTTCAAAAAACATCTGCATATCTCTCTCTTGCTACAATTGTAAGAAATAGAGCACAGCTTGGATGGATATACTGTAGTTCAGCTTACTGCCAGCTGATCATCAACAGACAAAAGAGATTACCTGTGCCCACATTGATGATGACTTCCGCAATGCTTTATGGACCATGTACAGATTGAAACTCACAAGCGATTCTGCTACCGTAAAGAAGGCCAGAAACCTCATCTCAAACCACTAAGCAACCAACCAAAGTATGCATTTGGGCAGGGATCAGCAAGCAAGGTGCTACCAAAGTATTCATATTCGAGGGAATTATGTGTGCTCCATTATACTGTGAAATTCTGGGGTAAAAACTTTGTTGCTTTTCATAGAGGAGAAGTTTTCTTGTCACCGCTTCATAGACAATCATTCTCCCTTTCCTAGTGGGTACCGCTTATGCAAAACAATGATCCTCCCTTTCCTAGTGGGCACCGCGAACTCCACCTGAACTTCCAGACATGAATCCCATTGAAAACCTTTGGCACGAGTTGAAAGAATTCATTAGACAGGAAGTCAAGCCAAAGGGTAAAGAGGAAGTTACACAAACTTTTGGGATTCTGTGGACATACACAAATGTTGCCATTATATTAACTAGCTCAGAAGTCCAAAAGATATTCAAGTTGGTGGTGAACCTACTTGTTACTGAATTGGCATGTTTTGACTGAAGCCTTTTTATTGTTGGTGGTATTAACATTTTCTACCCAGTGGATATTTTGGTGTACATCTTGTTGGTAAAGAGTCATTAGATTAGGTTTGGTCTGCAGACTAGAGTGCCGGCTATGTGGGTGGTCTCAAAGGATGTCTTCTTGTGTCCTTCCTTTTTTGACCTTTGTTTTTGAATACGTTATTTGTACTTGTTTCTAATGCATTTGGTTGTTGTTCCACATTCATGAGCTAGCTATGTAGTCTGTCGTTAATTCTTCCCCCACTGTGATGCCTCTCCTGAGAGTAAGCTTGCATGGTAGCCTTCCCCTTATGGATCAGATGTGTATGGATCAGATGTGTATCTTGTGTGGGAGGCTGTACCTTGAACTTCTCTGGCTTATGGTCATATTGCATAGAGCAGCTGTTGTTTTTTGCTTCAGCATTCATTGCTACTTATCCTCTTGCTTCTGTAATATTTTTTCCTTTACTTGTTATAAGTTTCCTTGAAGAAGTCATGTCTCACAAATACAATTTTAAATAGAATTGTGTATTCTGAGCAAACTTGGTTGCTTACTATATACTATATTCCTGTAACTTTATTGCTTCTTATCTCTGGTGGGAAAGAAGAGATGCCTCAAGATGGCTGAACAGGCAGTCACAGTTCTCAAGGACAAGTGAACTCAGTCCAGTTGCTAGAAGAACAAACAAAACAGTGTGCAACACCTGATCGCTTAGGACAGGCTGTTATAGGTTATTTTTACACATCTTTTTCTTAAAAGAACAAGGTTCTCTGCATAGTCACTGAACGCTCACTTCTTCGCTCGTAGATTAATGCAGCTACAGAAGATTGCAGTTGCTATTAATGCACCACATGAGTAGTATATGCTCTTTTTAAGCGTGGCTACCTTTTTCAGAGCAGTGATAACCTGCTTAGTAAGTTCAGCTTCACAGCTCCTACTGCATACGCATGTGCATGTTTATTGCACACAACTATGTTTATGGTATTGATGATATTTTACCACCTTTCTGGTGGTTTAAATTATTAAAGTGTGGAATAGATTGTTGTTGGATACTGTGGAGTTTTATGGTAGACATACTGTATGCAAGATATTTGTGGGAAGAAAAGAAATAGATGGATACATAGATACAAGATCATAAAGACAAAAATTCAGGTTGTAATATTTTCGGGGGTCCTGGTTTACTTCCTTCGCAAAGGATTCAAGGCACAACATTCAAAATATTTTAGAGTTCAAAATCAGCATTTATGATGCTAAGATGTTTCCAAAGCGAGTTTTAGCCGAGATATAAGTTTTATTTTTTATTTTAGGCTGCCATTTTAAAATAAGGATCAAACCAATATAGGGAGTGCTACTGCACAATATTTTGTTCTAACGAACTATTACCTCCATCACGGCCTTGTCCACTGCAACAATAGCAACAACAAATAAAAACTGGCTTGGTATATAGTCCATGACAAGAGCTAAAAAAAGTTTAGCTTTCCCAGTTTCTCAATGCAAGGTTGGAGCAGCTGAATTAAAGGTCTCAAGCAGAAATCTCACTGGCCAGTCCCTTTGATCTCTGAACCAAAGTGTCCAAAAGCAACAGCGAGAAGTTGGTAAAGAGTGTGCACCTTCACATGGAGTTGCTGAAAAAACATTACCTTATTGCATCAAAACTGCTATAAAACATACATACCAATCCATTTACCTTGTGCAAGTACAAGAACTTGCCAATAGTTCTCAGCTTCTCAAGAATTTGATATTTCTAAAGGCATCTTCTTCAACGGATTTCTGTGGCTGTGCAGCGTGGGAATGCAGCCTCAGTAATGGGATCTTTGCCATCAGGGTTGGGGACGAGCCATTTCCCTAGTCATCGCATGAACTTTTTAACTTTTTAACTTGAGGTATGGTATGTTGTTCTCTGTCATATGAAATTTTAATAAATTATTAATATAAAAAAAAATTTAAAAAAAGAAAAGGCAGAGCAAATGTAGAAGCCTATTTAATAGCAAAAGCAACAACTAAAACAAACAACTGTTAACACTTTTAGCATCTCAGGATCCCTATACGATCCATGCTTCACCCATGACTTTAGCATCTCAGGATCCCTATATGATCCATGCTTCAGCCATGACTTTAGCATCTCAGGATCCCTATACGATCCATGCTTCAGCCATGACTTTAGCATCTCAGGATCCCTATATGACCCATGCTTCACCCATGACTTTAGCATCTCAGGATCCCTATATGATCCATGCTTCAGCCATGACTTTAGCATCTCAGGATCCCTAATATGATCCATGCTTCAGCCATGACTTTAGCATCTCAGGATCCCTATATGATCCATGCTTCACCCATGACTTTAGCATCTCAGGATCCCTATAGGATCCATGCTTCACCCATGACTTTAGCATCTCAGGATCCCTATAGGATCCATGCTTCAGCCATGACTTTAGCATCTCAGGATCCCTATATGATCCATGCTTCAGCCATGACTTTAGCATCTCAGGATCCCTATACGATCCATGCTTCAGCCATGACTTTAGCATCTCAGGATCCCTATATGACCCATGCTTCACCCATGACTTTAGCATCTCAGGATCCCTATATGATCCATGCTTCAGCCATGACTTTAGCATCTCAGGATCCCTAATATGATCCATGCTTCAGCCATGACTTTAGCATCTCAGGATCCCTATATGATCCATGCTTCACCCATGACTTTAGCATCTCAGGATCCCTATAGGATCCATGCTTCACCCATGACTTTAGCATCTCAGGATCCCTATAGGATCCATGCTTCAGCCATGACTTTAGCATCTCAGGATCCCTAATATGATCCCTGCTTCACCCATGACTTTAGCATCTCAGGATCCCTATATGATCCATGCTTCAGCCATGACTTTAGCATCTCAGGATCCCTATACGATCCATGCTTCAGCCATGACTTTAGCATCTCAGGATCCCTATATGACCCATGCTTCACCCATGACTTTAGCATCTCAGGATCCCTATATGATCCATGCTTCAGCCATGACTTTAGCATCTCAGGATCCCTAATATGATCCATGCTTCAGCCATGACTTTAGCATCTCAGGATCCCTATATGATCCATGCTTCACCCATGACTTTAGCATCTCAGGATCCCTATAGGATCCATGCTTCACCCATGACTTTAGCATCTCAGGATCCCTATAGGATCCATGCTTCACCCATGACTTTAGCATCTCAGGATCCCTATATGATCCATGCTTCAGCCATGACTTTAGCATCTCAGGATCCCTAATATGATCCATGCTTCAGCCATGACTTTAGCATCTCAGGATCCCTATATGATCCATGCTTCAGCCATGACTTTAGCATCTCAGGATCCCTATACGATCCATGCTTCAGCCATGACTTTAGCATCTCAGGATCCCTATATGATCCCATGACTTCAGCATCTCAGGATCCCTATACGATCCATGCTTCACCCATGACTTTAGCATCTCAGGATCCCTATATGATCCATGCTTCAGCCATGACTTTAGCATCTCAGGATCCCTAATATGATCCGTGCTTCAGCCATGACTTTAGCATCTCAGGATCCCTATATGATCCATGCTTCACCCATGACTTTAGCATCTCAGGATCCCTAATATGATCCCTGCTTCAGCCATGACTTTAGCATCTCAGGAGATCCCTAATATGATCCATGCTTCACCCATGACTTTAGCATCTCAGGATCCCTAATATGATCCATGCTTCACCCATGACTTTAGCATCTCAGGATCCCTAATATGATCCATGCTTCAGCCATGACTTAAAATGACACAACAAAATGTACTCGATGTCATTTATTTTACTCCCACAATCCCTCGGGTTTCAATTATGCACAGTGACTTGCCATCATCTTTTCCAAAGGCTGGCCACTGCTCTGTGGATGAATACTGCCTCCCGTAATGATCCCAACAGACAATCTAGTTTAAATGTGGACAATGTATACTTAGCGTGAAGAGTATCTGGTTTACATTGTTATTAAAAAAAAAAATGTGGACTAAATGAACACAATCTTTTTGAGTTGTGAATATCCACAAGTGGTCAGGCCCAACTTGACTAGCCTGACCAGTAGCTCCAGTCTGTCATAATTATTGACAATCAGAGCAAACATAGCCTCTGCTTTCGTTGGGTATACTCAGTTCATAGTCGCGTTGACTCTGTACAATCCAAACAGCTATAATCAACTGACATCAGCCTATGTCTTTGTCAAGAGAGGCTATTAAACTCTACCTACCACTGAGTGTCACCCAGATATCAATTTTATATGGTGGGGTAATGATTTCCACGAGGGTATTCCATTATTGTGTGTGCGTGCGTGTGTATGTGTATGTGTGGTATGTGTGTAGATGAAAACTCTGAGCTGGGTTATGAGGAGCTTATGTCTGAGGCTAACATGCTGAAGTCATTTCAAGAGAAGGTGAGCAAAATGTTAACGCAATCACTGTTTTTACTGGTTCCTTGTTGCCACAAGGATGTCAACTTTACATATACATAATGACATCATGAATATTATTAAATTGTATCACTCAAGCCCTGGCCCTAACCCTGCCCATTGCCCTGGCTCTAATACCAGCCATTGCCCTAGCCCTAACCCTAGACAGTGCTTTAGGCCTGGCTCTAACACACTAGCCATTATCCTAGCCCTTCCAAACTCTATACATTGCCCTAGTCATGTCCTGACCCTAGCCATTGGCCTGGGCTGGCCCTATACATTGCCCTGGGCTAGCCCTATACATTGCCCTGGGCTAGACCTATACATTGCCCTAGCTCTGGGCCTAACCCTAACCATTGTTCTAGACCTGTCTGACCTCTAGCCACTGCCCCATGGTCTTAACCTTAGCTAAAGGCCTCACCCAGTACTAATTATTACTGATGATGAGGCTTCTTCCAAATACTAAAACTCGGGGGGCCATTATTCCCCTGAGGTTTGCCTATCATGTTGCCTATCGTAAATGACCAAGTGACCACGAATATACTAATAATATTACATGGAATAATTATCGTATTGACATCTATAGAGTCTGTAGGCAATGTGTTTGATATTTATGGCTCCCCAGCGGCTGATGATGGCTGCAGGGATAGAAGCACTTCCACACCCTGGACCAATTGTGGTGGTCTTCTTAGTGCTTGTCCATAGCCAGAAAAATCTCTTATGCTGTGCCATTGGTTGATCTGATAACTCCTTCAGTTCATTAATAGATCTGTCCCTACATCAGATTCTGTAGCGGGCCACCTCCATCCATAGACAAATCTGACCTTTTGCCGGACCATTTTTTATGAGCGATAATTGAAAGTGGCGATAATTGAAAGTGGGCATGTGCACTAACACTGCACCATAGTAGCCCACACTACTCAGCTGGTTGCACAGTTCCTGGCACTGCATCAGAGTAGTCCACACTACCCAGCTGGTTGTACAGTTCCTGGCACTGCACCATAGTAGCCCACACTACTCAGCTGGTTGCACAGTTCCTGGCACTGCATCAGAGTAGTCCACACTACCCAGCTGGTTGTACAGTTCCTGGCACTGCATCAGAGTAGTCCACACTACCCAGCTGGTTGCACAGTTCCTGGCACTGCATCAGAGTAGCCCACACTACCCAGCTGGTTGCACAGTTCCTGGCACTGCATCAGAGTAGCCCACACTACCCAGCTGGTTACATAGTTCCTGGCACTGCATCAGAGTAGCCCACACTACCCAGCTGGTTGCACAGTTCCTGGCACTGCATCAGAGTAGCCCACACTACCCAGCTGGTTACATAGTTCCTGGCACTGCATCAGAGTAGTCCACACTACCCAGCTGGTTGCATAGTTCCTGGCACTGCATCAGAGTAGTCCACACTACCCAGCTGGTTGTACAGTTCCTGGCACTGCATCAGAGTAGTCCACACTACCCAGCTGGTTGCACAGTTCCTGGCACTGCATCAGAGTAGCCCACACTACCCAGCTGGTTGCACAGTTCCTGGCACTGCATCAGAGTAGCCCACATTACCCAGCTGGTTGTACAGTTCCTGGCACTGCATCATAGAAGCCCACACTACCCAGCTGGTTGCATAGTTCCTACTGCATCAGAGTAGTCCACACTACCCAGCTGGTTACATAGTTCCTGGCACTGCATCAGAGTAGTCCACACTACCCAGCTGGTTGCACAGTTCCTGGCACTGCATCAGAGTAGCCCACACTACCCAGCTGGTTGCACAGTTCCTGGCACTGCATCAGAGTAGTCCACACTACCCAGCTGGTTGCACAGTTCCTGACACTGCATCAAATAGTCCACACTACCTAGCTGGTTGTACAGTTCCTGGCACTGCATCAGAGTAGTCCACACTACCCAGCTGGTTGTACAGTTCCTGGCACTGCATCAGAGTAGCCCACACTACCCAGCTGGTTGCACAGTTCCTGGCACTGCATCAGAGTAGTCCACACTACCCAGCTGGTTGCACAGATCCTGGGACTGCATCAGAGTAGCCCACACTACCCAGCTGGTTGCACAGTTCCTGACACTGCATCAGAGTAGCCCACACTACCCAGCTGGTTGCACAGTTCCTGGGACTGCATCATAGTAGCCATCACTACCCAGCTGGTTGCACAGTTCCTGACACTGCATCATAGCAGTCCACACTACCCAGCTGGTTACATAGTTCCTGGCACTGCATCAGAGTAGTCCACACTACCCAGCTGGTTACATAGTTCCTGGCACTGCATCAGAGTAGTCCACACTACCCAGCTGGTTGCACAGTTCCTGGCACTGCATCAGAGTAGCCCACACTACCCAGCTGGTTGCACAGTTCCTGGCACTGCATCAGAGTAGCCCACACTACCCAGCTGGTTGTACAGTTCCTGGCACTGCATCAGAGTAGTCCACACTACTCAGCTGGTTGCACAGTTCCTACTGCATCAGAGTAGCCCACACTACCCAGCTGGTTGCACAGTTCCTGACACTGCATCATATAGTCCACACTACCCAGCTGGTTACATAGTTCCTGGCACTGCATCAGAGTAGTCCACACTACCCAGCTGGTTGCATAGTTCCTGGCACTGCATCAGAGTAGTCCACACTACCCAGCTGGTTGTACAGTTCCTGGCACTGCATCAGAGTAGTCCACACTACCCAGCTGGTTGCACAGTTCCTGGCACTGCATCAGAGTAGCCCACACTACCCAGCTGGTTGCACAGTTCCTGGCACTGCATCAGAGTAGCCCACATTACCCAGCTGGTTGTACAGTTCCTGGCACTGCATCATAGAAGCCCACACTACCCAGCTGGTTGCATAGTTCCTACTGCATCAGAGTAGTCCACACTACCCAGCTGGTTGCACAGTTCCTGGGACTGCATCAGAGTAGTCCACACTACCCAGCTGGTTACATAGTTCCTGGCACTGCATCAGAGTAGTCCACACTACCCAGCTGGTTGTACAGTTCCTGGCACTGCATCAGAGTAGTCCACACTACCCAGCTGGTTGCATAGTTCCTGGCACTGCATCAGAGTAGTCCACACTACCCAGCTGGTTGCACAGTTCCTGGGACTGCATCAGAGTAGCCCACACTACCCAGCTGGTTGCACAGTTCCTGGCACTGCATCAGAGTAGTCCACACTACCCAGCTGGTTGCACAGTTCCTGGCACTGCATCAGAGTAGCCCACACTACCCAGCTGGTTGCATAGTTCCTGGCACTGCATCAGAGTAGTCCACACTACCCAGCTGGTTGCACAGTTCCTGGCACTGCATCAGAGTAGTCCACACTACCCAGCTGGTTGCACAGTTCCTACTGCATCAGAGTAGCCCACACTACCCAGCTGGTTGCACAGTTCCTGGCACTGCATCAGAGTAGTCCACACTACCCAGCTGGTTGCACAGTTCATGACACTGCATCAGAGTATGCAAGTTCTTTGAACTGTTGAGTGAGTCGGCAGATGGCCTGTGAAGTGAAGAGATGTATTCCTCCAATGATATCCACCCTCCAATAGCACTCACCCTCGAATAGTATTCACAACGTGCGTACGTCTTACACATGCGCAAGCAGATTTTAATTCCAAGCTGAGAGTTGAGAACTTCAGGAGGATGAGACAGTGAAGATGGAGAAATTCATTGCCTAAAGGAGGGAGAGGTCGCAGCTGAAGCTGTAAATTACTTTCAAGCTAAAAACATCAGAAATTCTAGCGACTCTCTCTCAGACCTTGATAATGACTGGGAGGAGCTGTTGGGCAAGGCTAAATAATGACTGGGAGGAGCTGTTGGGCAAAGCTAAATAATGACTGGGAGGAGCTGTTGAGCAAGGCTAAATAATGACTGGGAGGAGCTGTTGAGCAAGACTAAATAATGACTGGGAGGAGCTGTTGAGCAAGGCTAAATAATGACTGGGAGGAGCTGTTGGGCAAGGCTAAATAATGACTGGGAGGAGCTGTTGAGCAAGGCTAAATAATGACTGGGAGGAGCTGTTGGGCAAGGCTAAATAATGACTGGGAGGAGCTGTTGAGCAAGGCTAAATAATGACTGGGAGGAGCTGTTGGGCAAGGCTAAATAATGACTGGGAGGAGCTGTTGAGCAAGGTTAAATGAGCTTGCACATGCCTCTGATGGGTTTGGGGTTAATGGTGTATGCCTTCGAATTGTATTCACCCTCGTTCAATGTTCCCTCCATTAGGATGCAGGAAATTATTTGAACCAACGGTAACCATTCGAGGAGATCGGTAACACCAGTAATATCACTGGTGTTTCAGATGTAATACATACATACATATATATATATATAATTTAATTTTTTTTGCTTGTTTGTTGTTTTTCAGTAATTATTTATTTATTGACTCCTGTGTGTGTGTGTGTGTGTGTGTGTATTGCTTGTTGTACAAAGCAAAAATTATCATGAATGTGTTGGTCAAAAGTAACATTGTAAGCTGGAGACTTGTATTCAATAGTAGGAATGTCAGCTATCATGGAGACTTGAGTTCAACATAGCAATGTCAGCTGTCATGGAGACTTGAGTTCAACATAACAATGTCAGCTGTCATGGAGACTTGTATTCAACATAGCAATGTCAGCTGTCATGGAGACTTGAGTTCAACAGTAGCAATGTCACTGTCATGAAGACTTGTATTCAACAGTAGCAATGTCAGCTGTCATGGAGACTTGTGTTCAACAGTAGCAATGTCAGCTGTCATGGAGACTTGTGTTCAGCATAGCAATGTCAGCTGTCATGGAGACTTGTGTTCATGTCAGCTGTCATGGAGACTTGAGTTCAACATAGCAATGTCAGCTGTCATGGAGACTTGAGTTCAACATAACAATGTCAGCTGTCATGGAGACTTGTATTCAACATAGCAATGTCAGCTGTCATGGAGACTTGTGTTCAACATAGCAATGTCAGCTGTCATGGAGACTTGAGTTCAACAGTAGCAATGTCAGCTGTCATGGAGACTTGTATTCAACAGTAGCAATGTCAGCTGTCATGGAGACTTGTGTTCAACATAGCAATGTCAGCTGTCATGGAGACTTGTGTTCAACATAGCAATGTCAGCTGTCATGGAGACTTGTGTTCAACATAGCAATGTCAGCTGTCATGGAGACTTGAGTTCAACATAGCAATGTCAGCTGTCATGGAGACTTGTGTTCAACATAGCAATGTCAGCTGTCATGGAGACTTGTGTTCAACAGTAGCAATGTCAGCTGTCATGGAGACTTGTGTTCAACATAGCAATGTCAGCTGTCATGGAGACTTGTGTTCAACAGTAGCAATGTCAGCTGTCATGGAGACTTGTATTCAACAGTAGCAATGTCAGCTGTCATGGAGACTTGTGTTCAACATAGCAATGTCAGCTGTCATGGAGACTTGTGTTCAACATAGCAATGTCAGCTGTCATGGAGACTTGTGTTCAACATAGCAATGTCAGCTGTCATGGAGACTTGTGTTCAACAGTAGCAATGTCAGCTGTCATGGAGACTTGAGTTCAACAGTAGCAATGTCAGCTGTCATGGAGACTTGAGTTCAACATAGCTGTCTCATTACCTTCCTGTTGACCATTCTGGGCTAGCCTCTTCTTTCTTCTTTCATGCTTTTGGGATTTCACATGGGACTCTAAAATACTTTTCTTGGTTGCAACTACCTCTTGGCAAGCAGAACAAAATAGCTTTTTGTTTCTTACAGAGAAATGTTCATCAGGATGTGCCTTGACACGGTCAGCTGGCACAACATTCTTTGGATTCGCAACTACACATCCCTTACTTCATTTTAGACCGATAGGAGGAGGGTTCTGGCTTATTTTTATTTTTCTATCCAAGTCTGAAGAAGTTGGTGAGCAAAGTCTGCTTAGTAAAGACACAACACTAATAGCAGAATCGGAGCTTGACTCAACTGTTTGCTGCTCTCAGTATCACTGCTTACACACTTTGCTCCAAGCTTGACTCAGACTCTGATTCCCTTGAATCTGTCATAGAAACTTCTGCCATATTGTTAGCACATCTACCTAGTTCAGCTGTCATTGAAATCGCCTGCCAGACCCTTTACCTAATCGCAATGCAGTGTGGAGCAAACTCAAGAAAACAAGAGGAAAAAACAAGAGGAACAGCATAAAATATATGCTACCTATCAATTGGCCGACTGCAAGGCCAGAGATTGGGCACCCTCCCAGAAGACTGCATCACACACCTCTTTCAAAGGCTGTCGATCTGCCTCTGGAGGGGGAATGCAACCATGTGGGTTGGTCGGTTGTTAACCAGACCCCCCATGGTTGATGGACTTTTGTAGACTGGACCAAAATAATAATTATTCTTTTTTTTGTCTGAATGTTAGCCTATTATTCTAGCATAATTCTCAGTTCTTTTGGCTACCTGTTATTCTGAAAATTATGCTAGCATAATTTGTCAAGGCCTAGCCACAACTCAATTATATGGGTGTGGCTTTTAATGGAGATGATCGTGAGCCCAATTTCTTTGGGGACGAGTGCACAAAAGAGCAAAACTTTCCTCCCACTGAAAATATTGCGCTAAATGGCATCACACCTATTAACAAGATGTCGATACTCACCCAATATTGTAACCCAACACGCTGTAGAGAAAGAGAGAGAAAGCTATCTCATCAAGTCGCATGCAGGAAAGTCATTATACGCCTGGCAATTCTATCTTCGAAAATCAGGTGTGCATTATAAAGGTGTGCGGGTACAGTTTCCCACGGCAACAACACAATGTAAAGCCTCTGAACTGTCTTAGCCCTTTCTTAATCAGACACTAACTCGAGTAAAAGCAAGGTCACCTCATATTCCCATTCTCAGGTACAAACCTTGATCTGCACAGGCCGCAGAATGATTAACCTTATCACACTTATTGCAAAAATTAAACAAATTGGTTGGTCTACTAATAGATCTCCATCCAGTTGCTCTAACAATAGATTTTGCTCTCATAATGTAACCATTGCTCATATTAATATTAATATTTCATGAAAACATTCTGGGCTTTAACAATAAATTTTGGTCTAATAATAGATGTTTTTCACGCACTAATAATATAATAGATGTGGTTGCTCTAACAATGTTCTAATAGAGGTTTCCTATATACTTGCCTTAGACAAAGTGACATCATAAAAGGCCCCTAGAAACAACTGTTATAATACTCCTTTAACGGTACTATATCCGACTACTAGAACTGTTACAATGACCTCAATAATTAACTTGAATTTTACTCTCACCATAGATGCTCTAGCCTTCATCAAAATGTGTTATAATACTACTACTGTTGTAATAACTTCTACCAATACCGTGTTACAACACTACTATATAGCTACAAGTGTTTAAACTGCAGTTCTTATATAACTGTGTTATAATATATTGTGTTATAATACTACCATAAATGTAGCTTATCTTGGCACACAGAACTACCTGACCAATCGGCTTCCTTCATCGGGATTTATCTCCTTGTAACATTCTCATGGGGGAAAGGCTCAATGTCAAGATTGCCAATCCAGGTATATAAGTGGTGAATGGTTCCTCCCACAGCTCGCTTTTAATGCATGCCATGTTTGTTTTCACACTACAAGCTGATCACGCCCTCTATCTTGATGTAACAGTGAATTACAAGTGTAACTGAATTACAAGTGTATATAACAGTGAATTACAAGTGTAACAGAGAATCACAAGCGTAACAGTGAATTACTTACAAGTGTAAGTGACTTACTAACACATACAACAGTCAATCACTGCATGTAACTACAGGGGTGCACCACGAAGGCTACTATTATGTGGTATCAGCGAGAGAATTCTTCCTGCAAGACATGGCACTAGAGTGTCTGTGGGAGAGCAGTACTCCGTCTGGAGCGACGTCTGGTCATTTGGATCTTCATCTACTGTACCATTGCTCTCAACCACTTGCCTTTTCCGGACACAAAGGTTCATCAAGACCTTCACAGGCAGGTAGTGTGTGGGGAGTGGCCAAAGTTCCTCATCAGCTTCAGCAATGAACTGAGTAGACTCTGTAATTATCACCCAAAGTTCCTTACCAGCTTCAGCAAATGAACTGTGAGTAGACCCTGTAATTATCACCCAAAGTTCCTCACCAGCTTCAGCAATGAACTGTGAGTAGACCCTGTAATTATCACCCAAAGTTCCTCACCAGCTTCAGCAATGAACTGTGAGTAGACCCTGTAATTATCAATTATCACCCAAAGTTCCTCACCAGCTTCAGCAAATGAACTGTGAGTAGACCCTGTAATTATCACCCAAAGTTCCTCACCAGCTTCAGCAATGAACTGTGAGTAGACCCTGTAATTATCACCCAAAGTTCCTCACCAGCTTCAGCAATGAACTGTGAGTAGACCCTGTAATTATCACCCAAAGTTCCTCACCAGCTTCAGCAATGAACTGTGAGTAGGCCCTGTAATTATCACCCAAAGATCCTCACCAGCTTCAGCAATGAACTGTGAGTAGGCCCTGTAATTATCACCCACCAGCTTCAGCAATGAACTGTGAGTAGACCCTGTAATTATCACCCAAAGTTCCTCACTAGCTTCAGCAAATGAACTGTGAGTAGACCCTGTAATTATCACCCAAAGTTCCTCACCAGCTTCAGCAAATGAACTGTGAGTAGACCCTGTAATTATCACCCAAAGTTCCTCACCAGCTTCAGCAATGAACTGTGAGTAGACCCTGTAATTATCACCCAAAGTTCCTCACCAGCTTCAGCAAATGAACTGTGAGTAGACCCTGTAATTATCACCCAAAGTTCCTCACCAGCTTCAGCAATGAACTGTGAGTAGGCCCTGTAATTATCACCCAAAGTTCCTCACCAGCTTCAGCAATGAACTGTGAGTAGACCCTGTAATTATCACCCAAAGTTCCTCACCAGCTTCAGCAATGAACTGTGAGTAGATCCACTAAAATTAGAAATGTGTGCAGATGTGGTAACTTTCAGTCTTCCATACTTTCTCCTCCCTGAAAATTCTTCACTCGTCTCTTTCCATTTTCAAATTCCCTCTCCTACTAACATACACACTCATCTCCCTCCCACACTTTCAATCTTCTCTCCACCCATCCATGCATCCCTTTTTAAAATATCCAATTTTCGATCCTAATCTTCTCCCTCTTCTCTCCTCTGTTCCCTCTCTCCTCTCTCCTCTGTCCCCTCTCTCCTTACTTCCTTCCTGTTGCAGCGCTGCTGGCAGTTTGTTCCTACAGAGCACCCCTAATTTACCACAATCATTGGAGACCTGGCCCACCTCACAGAGAAGCCCACACGCCACATTATTCTCAAGGCCACCAAGGACTGCACCACACTGGGATACATCACTGATGATGGACTGCGTGCTCTCCCCCAACATGCACTCCAGGAAGATCCTCCACAGAAGTCCATGGGGAACGGTGGAACAATCCAACCTCCTCTCCTCTGTTGATGACACCGTTTACACAAGAGAAACGGCAGAGACTGTGTTGGATTTCACAGTCTGAGAATGAAACTGATCACGACTGCAGCTATGAAGAATACCTCAAGGGAGACCTCTCTGTGCCCTTCATGGTGGTCAAGTCTTGGACTGCAATAATTATGAGACTGATACCAGTGGTAACGACGCTGGCACAGGGACATCAAAGGTAGTCATGGCCAGTAAAGGATCCTCGGCAAGCACTGGAAAGAAGAAGAAGAGGCGGACGCTGATCAGTGTAAGACGAGAGACAAGGAAAACGAAGGAGGGGTCGGGTTTTACTAATGCCACTTTTCAACGAATGGACAGAGAGGAGAGGGAGATGAGTATCGATGGTGCACCTTATCTCTTGGAGGAAGAGGAGAAGGGAGGCAATAGAAGCTACATGTCTGCATCAGAGCCTGAAGGATGCAAGAAACATTTGGTCCAAATTTAGCTCTCAACAAATATGGCAACTTCTATTGTAGGATACTAACTGTACAATACCTGTACACATGATTTCATTTTATCTGTAAGCCTTCACATGCATACATATATATGTCTTTCACCTGTCAACTTTCACCGTCAAATTAAAAAGAAAACCTTTGAACAGACTGCACTTACTGCACTTAATTAGAACAGACTGCACTCAGAACACATTGCACTGTCAGAATACCCTGCACTCAGTTTCATAGAATATCCTGCACTCAGTTTCATAGAATATCCTGCACTCAGTTTCATAGAATACCCTGCACTCAGTTTCATAGAATACCCTGCACTCAGTTTCATAGAATATCCTGCACTCAGTTTCATAGAATACCCTGCACTCAGTTTCATAGAATACCGTGCACTCAGTTTCATAGAATATCCTGCACTCAGTTTCATAGAATAGCCTGCACTCAGTTTCATAGAATATCCTGCACTCAGTTTCATAGAATATCCTGCACTCAGTTTCATAGAATACCCTGCACTCAGTTTCATAGAATACCCTGCACTCAGTTTCATAGAATACCCTGCACTCAGTTTCATAGAATACCCTGCACTCAGTTTCATAGAATACCCTGCACTCAGTTTCATAGAATACCCTGCACTCAGTTTCATAGAATATCCTGCACTCAGTTTCATAGAATATCCTGCACTCAGTTTCATAGAATACCCTGCACTCAGTTTCATAGAATACCCTGCACTCAGTTTCATAGAATATCCTGCACTCAGTTTCATAGAATACCCTGCACTCAGTTTCATAGAATACCCTGCACTCAGTTTCATAGAATACCGTGCACTCAGTTTCATGGAATACCCTGCACTCAGTTTCATGGAATATCCTGCACTCAGTTTCATGGAATATCCTGCACTCAGTTTCATAGAATACCCTGCACTCAATTTCATAGAATATCCTGCACTCAGTTTCATAGAATATCCTGCACTCAGTTTCATAGAATACTCTGCACTCAGTTTCATAGAATACCCTGCACTCAGTTTCATAGAATATCCTGCACTCAGTTTCATAGAATACCCTGCACTCAGTTTCATAGAATACCGTGCACTCAGTTTCAAAGAATATCCTGCACTCAGTTTCATAGAATACCGTTTCATAGAATACCCTGCACTCAGTTTCATAGAATACCGTGCACTCAGTTTCATAGAATATCCTGCACTCAGTTTCATAGAATACTCTACACTCAGTTTCATAGAATACCCTGCACTCAGTTTCATAGAATACCCTGCACTCAGTTTCATAGAATACCCTGCACTCAGTTTCATAGAATACCGTGCACTCAGTTTCATAGAATACCGTGCACTCAGTTTCATAGAATACCCTGCACTCAGTTTCATAGAATACCCTGCACTCAGTTTCATAGAATACCCTGCACTCAGTTTCATAGAATATCCTGCACTCAGTTTCATAGAATACCCTGCACTCAGTTTCATAGAATACCCTGCACTCAGTTTCATAGAATACCCTGCACTCAGTTTCATAGAATACCCTGCACTAAGTTTCATAGAATATCCTGCACTCAGTTTCATAGAATACCCTGCATTCAGTTTCATAGAATACCCTGCACTCAGTTTCATAGAATACCCTGCACTCAGTTTCATAGAATACCCTGCACTCAGTTTCATAGAATACCCTGCACTCAGTTTCATAGAATACCCTGCACTCAGTTTCATAGAATATCCTGCACTCAGTTTCATAGAATATCCTGCACTCAGTTTCATAGAATACCCTGCACTCAGTTTCATAGAATATCCTGCACTCAGTTTCATAGAATACCCTGCACTCAGTTTCATAGAATACCCTGCACTCAGTTTCATAGAATACCTTGCACTCAGTTTCATAGAATACCCTGCACTCAGTTTCATAGAATACCCTGCACTCAGTTTCATAGAATACCCTGCACTCAGTTTCATAGAATATCCTGCACTCAGTTTCATAGAATACCCTGCACTCAGTTTCATAGAATACCCTGCACTCAGTTTCATAGAATACCCTGCACTCAGTTTCATAGAATATCCTGCACTCAGTTTCATAGAATACCCTGCACTCAGTTTCATAGAATACCCTGCACTCAGTTTCATAGAATATCCTGCACTCAGTTTCATAGAATACCCTGCACTTAGAATACCCTGCACTCAGTTTCATAGAATACCCTGCACTCAGTTTCATAGAATACCCTGCACTCAGTTTCATAGAATACCCTGCACTCAGTTTCATAGAATACCCTGCACTCAGTTTCATAGAATACCCTGCACTCAGTTTCATAGAATATATACCCTGCACTCAGTTTCATAGAATATCCTGCACTCAGTTTCATAGAATACCCTGCACTCAGTTTCATAGAATACCCTGCACTGAGTTTCATAGAATACCCTGCACTCAGTTTCATAGAATACCCTGCACTCAGTTTCATAGAATACCCTGCACTCAGTTTCATAGAATATCCTGCACTCAGTTTCATAGAATACCCTGCACTCAGTTTCATTGAATATCCTGCACTCAGTTTCATAGAATACCCTGCACTCAGTTTCATAGAACTCAGTTTCATAGAATATCCTGCACTCAGTTTCATAGAATATCTTGCACTCAGTTTCATAGAACTCAGTTTCATAGAATACCCTGCACTCAGTTTCATAGAATACCCTGCACTCAGTTTCATAGAATATCCTGCACTCAGTTTCATAGAATATCCTGCACTCAGTTTCATAGAACTCAGTTTCATAGAATATCCTGCACTCAGTTTCATAGAATATCCTGCACTCAGTTTCATAGAATACCCTGCAGTCAGTTTCATAGAATACCCTGCACTCAGTTTCATAGAATATCCTGCACTCAGTTTCATAGAATACCCTGCACTCTGTTTAATAGAATATCCTGCACTCAGTTTCATAGAATATCCTGCACTCAGTTTCATAGAATACCCTGCACTCAGTTTCATAGAATACCCTGCACTCAGTTTCATAGAATATCCTGCACTCAGTTTCATAGAATATCCTGCACTCAGTTTCATAGAATATCCTGCACTCAGTTTCATAGAATATCCTGCACTCAGTTTCATAGAATATCCTGCACTCAGTTTCATAGAATATCCTGCACTCAGTTTCATAGAATACCATGCACTCAGTTTCATAGAATACCCTGCACTCAGTTTCATAGAATACCCTGCACTCAGTTTCATAGAATACCCTGCACTCAGTTTCATAGAATACCCTGCACTCAGTTTCATAGAATATCCTGCACTCAGTTTCATAGAATACCCTGCACTCAGTTTCATAGAATACCCTGCACTCAGTTTCATAGAATACCCTGCACTCAGTTACATAGAATACCATGCACTCAGTTTCATAGAATATCCTGCACTCAGTTTCATAGAATACCCTGCACTCAGTTTTATAGAATACCCTGCACTCAGTTTCATAGAATATCCTGCACTCAGTTTCATAGAATATCCTGCACTCAGTTTCATAGAATATCCTGCACTCAGTTTCATAGAATACCATGCACTCAGTTTCATAGAATACCCTACACTAAGTTTCATAGAATACCCTGCACTCAGTTTCATAGAATACCCTGCACTCAGTTTCATAGAATACTCTACACTCAGTTTCATAGAATACCCTGCACTCAGTTTCATAGAATACCCTGCACTCAGTTTCATAGAATACCCTGCACTCAGTTTCATAGAATACCCTGCACTCAGTTTCATAGAATACCCTGCACACAGTTTCATAGAATACCCTGCACTCAGTTTCATAGAATACCCTGCACTCAGTTTCATAGAATACCCTGCACTCAGTTTCATAGAATATCCTGCACTCAGTTTCATAGAATACCCTGCACTCAGTTTCATAGAATACCCTGCACTCAGTTTCATAGAATACCCTGCACTCAGTTTCATAGAATACCCTGCACTCAGTTTCATAGAATATCCTGCACTCAGTTTCATAGAATATCCTGCACTCAGTTTCATAGAATACCCTGCACTCAGTTTCATAGAATATCCTGCACTCAGTTTCATAGAATACCCTGCACTTAGAATACCCTGCACTCAGTTTCATAGAATACCCTGCACTCAGTTTCATAGAATATCCTGCACTCAGTTTCATAGAATACCCTGCACTCAGTTTCATAGAATACCCTGCACTCAGTTTCATAGAATACCCTGCACTCAGTTTCATAGAATACCCTGCACTCAGTTTCATAGAATACCCTGCACTCAGTTTCATAGAATACCCTGCACTCAGTTTCATAGAATACCCTGCACTCAGTTTCATAGAATACCCTGCACTCAGTTTCATAGAATACCCTACACTAAGTTTCATAGAATACCCTGCACTCAGTTTCATAGAATATACCGTGCACTCAGTTTCATAGAATACCCTGCACTCAGTTTCATAGAATACCCTGCACTCAGTTTCATAGAATACCCTGAACTCAGTTTCATAGAATACCGTGCACTCAGTTTCATAGAATATCCTGCACTCAGTTTCATAGAATATCCTGCACTCAGTTTCATAGAATACCCTGCACTCAGTTTCATAGAATACCCTGCACTCAGTTTCATAGAATACCCTACACTCAGTTTCATAGAATACCCTGCA
This sequence comes from Cladorhizidae sp. MBARI D1340-BT2, assembly GCA_028752905.1. Lineage (NCBI taxonomy): Eukaryota > Metazoa > Porifera > Demospongiae > Poecilosclerida > Cladorhizidae > Cladorhizidae sp. MBARI D1340-BT2. Next base: position 42,814,390 of record JAQNBH010000009.1, on the reverse strand, counting down.
CTCAGTTTCATAGAATACCTGCACTCAGTTTCATAGAATACCCTGCACTCAGTTTCATAGAATACCCTACACTAAGTTTCATAGAATACCCTGCACTCAGTTTCATAGAATACCGTGCACTCAGTTTCATAGAATACCCTGCACTCAGTTTCATAGAATACCCTACACTAAGTTTCATAGAATATCCTGCACTCAGTTTCATAGAATACCCTGCACTCAGTTTCATAGAATATCCTACACTCAGTTTCATAGAATACCCTGCACTCTGTTTAATAGAATACCCTGCACTCAGTTTCATAGAATACCGTGCACTCAGTTTCATAGAATACCCTGCACTCAGTTTCATAGAATACCCTGCACTCAGTTTCATAGAATACCCTACACTCAGTTTCATAGAATACCCTACACTCAGTTTCATAGAATATCCTGCACTCAGTTTCATAGAATACCCTGCACTCAGTTTCATAGAATACCCTGCACTCAGTTTCATAGAATACCTGCACTCAGTTTCATAGAATACCCAGAACTCAGTTTCATAGAATACCCAGAACTCAGTTTCATAGAATACCCTGCACTCAGTTTCATAGAATACCCTGCACTCAGTTTCATAGAATACCCTGCACTCAGTTTCATAGAATACCCTGCACTCAGTTTCATAGAATACCCTGCACTCAGTTTCATAGAATACCCTGCACTCAGTTTCATAGAATATCCTGCACTCAGTTTCATAGAATACCCTACACTAAGTTTCATAGAATATCCTGCACTCAGTTTCATAGAATACCCTGCACTCAGTTTCATAGAATATCCTACACTCAGTTTCATAGAATACCCTGCACTCTGTTTAATAGAATACCCTGCACTCAGTTTCATAGAATACCGTGCACTCAGTTTCATAGAATACCCTGCACTCAGTTTCATAGAATACCCTGCACTCAGTTTCATAGAATATCCTGCACTCAGTTTCATAGAATACCCTGCACTCAGTTTCATAGAATACCCTGCACTCAGTTTCATAGAATACCCTGCACTCTGTTTAATAGAATACCCTGCACTCAGTTTCATAGAATACCCTGCACTCAGTTTCATAGAATACCCTGCACTCAGTTTCATAGAATACCCTGCACTCAGTTTCATAGAATACCCTGCACTCAGTTTCATAGAATACCCTGCACTCAGTTTCATAGAATATCCTGCACTCAGTTTCATAGAATATCCTGCACTCAGTTTCATAGAATACCCTGCACTCAGTTTCATAGAATACCCTGCACTCAGTTTCATAGAATACCCTGCACTCAGTTTCATAGAATATCCTGCACTCAGTTTCATAGAATACCCTACACTAAGTTTCATAGAATATCCTGCACTCAGTTTCATAGAATACCCTGCACTCAGTTTCATAGAATATCCTACACTCAGTTTCATAGAATACCCTGCACTCTGTTTAATAGAATACCCTGCACTCAGTTTCATAGAATACCGTGCACTCAGTTTCATAGAATACCCTGCACTCAGTTTCATAGAATACCCTGCACTCAGTTTCATAGAATATCCTGCACTCAGTTTCATAGAATACCCTGCACTCAGTTTCATAGAATACCCTGCACTCAGTTTCATAGAATACCCTGCACTCAGTTTCATAGAATATACCGTGCACTCAGTTTCATAGAATACCCTGCACTCAGTTTCATAGAATACCCTGCACTCAGTTTCATAGAATATACCGTGCACTCAGTTTCATAGAATACCCTGCACTCAGTTTCATAGAATACCCTGCACTCAGTTTCATAGAATACCCTACACTAAGTTTCATAGAATACCCTGCACTCAGTTTAATAGAATACCCTACACTCAGTTTCATAGAATACCCTGCACTCAGTTTCATAGAATACCTGCACTCAGTTTCATAGAATACCCAGAACTCAGTTTCATAGAATACCCAGAACTCAGTTTCATAGAATACCCTGCACTCAGTTTCATAGAATACCCTGCACTCAGTTTCATAGAATATCCTGCACTCAGTTTCATAGAATACCCTGCACTCAGTTTCATAGAATATCCTGCACTCAGTTTCATAGAATACCCTGCACTCAGTTTCATAGAATACCCTGCACTCAGTTTCATAGAATACCCTGCACTCAGTTTCATAGAATACCCTGCACTCAGTTTCATAGAATATCCTGCACTCAGTTTCATAGAATACCCTGCACTCAGTTTCATAGAATATCCTGCACTCAGTTTCATAGAATACCGTGCACTCAGTTTCATAGAATATCCTCCACTCAGTTTCATAGAATACCCTGCACTCTGTTTAATAGAATACCCTACACTAAGTTTCATAGAATACCCTGCGCTCAGTTTCATAGAATACCGTGCACTCAGTTTCATAGAATATCCTCCACTCAGTTTCATAGAATACCCTGCACTCTGTTTAATAGAATACCCTGCACTCAGTTTCATAGAATACCCTGCACTCAGTTTCATAGAATACACTGCACTAAGTTTCATAGAATATCCTGCACTCAGTTTCATAGAATACCCTACACTAAGTTTCATAGAATACCCTGCACTCAGTTTCATAGAATACCCTGCACTCGAGTTTCCTGCACTCAGTTTCATAGAATACCCTGCACTCAGTTTCATAGAATACCCTGCACTCAGTTTAATAGAATACCCTACACTAAGTTTCATAGAATACCCTGCACTCAGTTTCATAGAATATCCTGCACTCAGTTTCATAGAATACCGTGCACTCAGTTTCATAGAATACCCTGCACTCTGTTTAATAGAATACCCTGCACTCTGTTTAATAGAATATCCTGCACTCAGTTTCATAGAATACCCTGCACTCAGTTTCATAGAATACCGTGCACTCAGTTTCATAGAATACCCTGCACTCTGTTTAATAGAATACCCTGCACTCTGTTTAATAGAATACCCTGCACTCAGTTTCATAGAATATCCTACACTCAGTTTCATAGAATATCCTGCACTCAGTTTCATAGAATATCCTGCACTCAGTTTCATAGAATATCCTGCACTCAGTTTCATAGAATACCCTGCACTCAGTTTCATAGAATATCCTGTACTCAGTTTCATAGAATATCCTGCACTCAGTTTCATAGAATACCCTGCACTCAGTTTCATAGAATACCCTGCACTCAGTTTCATAGAATACCCTGCACTCAGTTTCATAGAATACCATGCATTAAGTTTCATAGAATATCCTGCACTCAGTTTCATAGAATACCCTGCACTCAGTTTCATAGAATACCCTGCATTCAGTTTCATAGAATATCCTGCACTCAGTTTTATAGAATACCCTGCACTCAGTTTCATAGAATACCCTGCACTCAGTTTCATAGAATACCCTGCACTCAGTTTCATAGAATACCATGCATTAAGTTTCATAGAATATCCTGCACTCAGTTTCATAGAATATCCTGCACTCAGTTTCATAGAATACCCTGCACTCAGTTTCATAGAATACCATGCACTCAGTTTCATAGAATACCCTGCACTCAGTTTCATAGAATACCATGCACTCAGTTTCATAGAATACCCTGCACTCAGTTTCATAGAATACCCTGCACTCAGTTTCATAGAATACCCTGCACTCAGTTTCATAGAATACCCTGCACTCAGTTTCATAGAATATCCTGCACTCAGTTTCATAGAATACCCTGCACTAAGTTTCATAGAATACCCTGCACTCAGTTTCATAGAATACCCTGCACTCAGTTTCATAGAATACCCTGCACTCAGTTTCATAGAATACCCTGCACTCAGTTTCATAGAATATCCTGCACTCAGTTTCATAGAATATCCTGCACTCAGTTTCATAGAATACCCTGCACTCAGTTTCATAGAATACCCTGCACTCAGTTTCATAGAATACCCTGCACTCAGTTTCATAGAATACCCTGCACTCAGTTTCATAGAATATCCTGCACTCAGTTTCATAGAATATCCTGCACTCAGTTTCATAGAATACCCTGCACTCAGTTTCATAGAATACCCTGCACTCAGTTTCATAGAATACCCTGCACTCAGTTTCATAGAATACCCTGCACTCAGTTTCATAGAATACCGTGCACTCAGTTTCATAGAATACCCTGCACTCAATTTCATAGAATACCCTGCACTCAGTTTCATAGAATACCCTGCACTCAGTTTCATAGAATATCCTGCACTCAGTTTCATAGAATACCCTGCACTCAGTTTCATAGAATACCCTGCACTCAGTTTCATAGAATACCTGCACTCAGTTTCATAGAATACCCTGCACTCAGTTTCATAGAATATCCTGCACTCAGTTTCATAGAATACCCTGCACTCAGTTTCATAGAATACCCTGCACTCAGTTTCATAGAATACCCTGCACTCAGTTTCATAGAATATCCTGCACTCAGTTTCATAGAATATCCTGCACTCGGTTTCATAGAATACCCTGCACTCAGTTTCATAGAATACCCTACACTCAGTTTCATAGAATATCCTGCACTCAGTTTCATAGAATACCCTGCACTCAGTTTCATAGAATACCCTGCACTCAGTTTAATAGAATATCCTGCACTCAGTTTAATAGAATACCCTACACTAAGTTTCATAGAATACCCTGCACTCAGTTTCATAGAATACCCTGCACTCAGTTTCATAGAATACCCTGCACTCAGTTTCATAGAATACCCTACACTAAGTTTCATAGAATATCCTGCACTCAGTTTCATAGAATACCCTGCACTCAGTTTCATAGAATACCCTGCACTCAGTTTCATAGAATACCCTACACTAAGTTTCATAGAATATCCTGCACACAGTTTCATAGAATACCCTGCACTCAGTTTCATAGAATACCCTGCACTCAGTTTCATAGAATACCCTGCACTCAGTTTCATAGAATATCCTGCACTCAGTTTCATAGAATACCCTGCACTCAGTTTCATAGAATACCCTGCACTCAGTTTCATAGAATACCCTGCACTCAGTTTCATAGAATACCCTGCACTCAGTTTCATAGAATATCCTGCACTCAGTTTCATAGAATATCCTGCACTCAGTTTCATAGAATACCCTGCACTCAGTTTCATAGAATATCCTGCACTCAGTTTCATAGAATACCCTGCACTTAGAATACCCTGCACTCAGTTTCATAGAATACCCTGCACTCAGTTTCATAGAATATCCTGCACTCAGTTTCATAGAATACCCTGCACTCAGTTTCATAGAATACCCTGCACTCAGTTTCATAGAATACCCTGCACTCAGTTTCATAGAATACCCTGCACTCAGTTTCATAGAATACCCTGCACTCAGTTTCATAGAATACCCTGCACTCAGTTTCATAGAATACCCTGCACTCAGTTTCATAGAATACCCTGCACTCAGTTTCATAGAATACCCAGAACTCAGTTTCATAGAATACCCAGAACTCAGTTTCATAGAATACCCAGAACTCAGTTTCATAGAATACCCTGCACTCAGTTTCATAGAATACCCTGCACTCAGTTTCATAGAATATCCTGCACTCAGTTTCATAGAATACCCTGCACTCAGTTTCATAGAATACCCTGCACTCAGTTTCATAGAATACCCTGCACTCAGTTTCATAGAATACCCTGCACTCAGTTTCATAGAATACCCTGCACTCAGTTTCATAGAATACCCTGCACTCAGTTTCATAGAATACCCAGAACTCAGTTTCATAGAATACCCAGAACTCAGTTTCATAGAATACCCTGCACTCAGTTTCATAGAATACCCTGCACTCAGTTTCATAGAATATCCTGCACTCAGTTTCATAGAATACCCTGCACTCAGTTTCATAGAATATCCTGCACTCAGTTTCATAGAATACCCTGCACTCAGTTTCATAGAATACCCTGCACTCAGTTTCATAGAATATCCTGCACTCAGTTTCATAGAATACCCTGCACTCAGTTTCATAGAATATCCTGCACTCAGTTTCATAGAATATCCTGCACTCAGTTTCATAGAATACCGTGCACTCAGTTTCATAGAATATCCTCCACTCAGTTTCATAGAATACCCTGCACTCTGTTTAATAGAATACCCTACACTAAGTTTCATAGAATACCCTGCGCTCAGTTTCATAGAATACCGTGCACTCAGTTTCATAGAATATCCTCCACTCAGTTTCATAGAATACCCTGCACTCTGTTTAATAGAATACCCTACACTAAGTTTCATAGAATATCCTGCACTCAGTTTCATAGAATACCATGCACTCAGTTTCATAGAATACCCTGCACTCAGTTTCATAGAATACCCTGCACTCAGTTTCATAGAATACCCTGCACTCAGTTTAATAGAATACCCTGCACTCAGTTTCATAGAATACCCTGCACTCAGTTTAATAGAATACCCTGCACTCAGTTTCATAGAATACCCTGCACTCAGTTTAATAGAATACCCTGCACTCAGTTTCATAGAATACCCTGCACTCAGTTTAATAGAATACCCTACACCAAGTTTCATAGAATACCCTGCACTCAGTTTCATAGAATACCCAGAACTCAGTTTCATAGAATACCCTGCACTCAGTTTCATAGAATACCCAGAACTCAGTTTCATAGAATACCCTGCACTCAGTTTCATAGAATATCCTGCACTCAGTTTCATAGAATACCCTGCACTCAGTTTCATAGAATACCCTGCACTCAGTTTCATAGAATACCCTGCACTCAGTTTCATAGAATACCCTGCACTCAGTTTCATAGAATATCCTGCACTCAGTTTCATAGAATATCCTGCACTCAGTTTCATAGAATACCCAGAACTCAGTTTCATAGAATACCCTGCACTCAGTTTCATAGAATACCCTGCACTCAGTTTCATAGAATACCCTGCACTCAGTTTCATAGAATATCCTGCACTCAGTTTCATAGAATATCCTGCACTCAGTTTCATAGAATATCCTGCACTCAGTTTCATAGAATATCCTGCACTCAGTTTCATAGAATATCCTGCACTCAGTTTCATAGAATATCCTGCACTCAGTTTCATAGAATATCCTGCACTCAGTTTCATAGAATACCATGCACTCAGTTTCATAGAATACCCTGCACTCAGTTTCATAGAATACCCTGCACTCAGTTTCATAGAATACCCTGCACTCAGTTTCATAGAATATCCTGCACTCAGTTTCATAGAATACCCTGCACTCAGTTTCATAGAATACCCTGCACTCAGTTTCATAGAATACCCTGCACTCAGTTTCATAGAATACCCTGCACTCAGTTTCATAGAATATCCTGCACTCAGTTTCATAGAATACCCTGCACTCAGTTTCATAGAATACCCTGCACTCAGTTTCATAGAATATCCTGCACTCAGTTTCATAGAATACCCTGCACTCAGTTTCATAGAATACCCTGCACTCAGTTTCATAGAATACCCTGCACTCAGTTTCATAGAATACCCTGCACTCAGTTTCATAGAATATCCTGCACTCAGTTTCATAGAATATCCTGCACTCAGTTTCATAGAATATCCTGCACTCAGTTTCATAGAATACCGTGCACTCAGTTTCATAGAATACCCTGCACTCAGTTTCATAGAATACCCTGCACTCAGTTTCATAGAATATCCTGCACTAAGTTTCATAGAATACCCTGCACTCAGTTTCATAGAATATCCTGCACTCAGTTTCTTAGAATATCCAGAACTCAGTTTCATAGAATATCCTGCACTCAGTTTCATAGAATACTATGCACTCAGTTTCATAGAATATCCTGCACTCAGTTTCATAGAATACCCTGCACTCAGTTTCATAGAATACCCTGCACTCAGTTTCATAGAATACCCTGCACTCAGTTTCATAGAATACCCTGCACTCAGTTTCATAGAATATCCTGCACTCAGTTTTATAGAATACCCTGCACTCAGTTTCATAGAATATCCTGCACTCAGTTTCATAGAATATATACCCTGCACTCAGTTTCATAGAATACCCTGCACTCAGTTTCATAGAATACCCTGCACTCAGTTTCATAGAATACCCTGCACTCAGTTTCATAGAATACCCTGCACTCAGTTTCATAGAATATCCTGCACTCAGTTTCATAGAATATATACCCTGCACTCAGTTTCATAGAATATCCTGCACTCAGTTTCATAGAATACCCTGCACTCAGTTTCATAGAATACCCTGCACTCAGTTTCATAGAATATCCTGCACTCAGTTTCATAGAATATCCTGCACTCAGTTTCATAGAATACCCTGCACTCAGTTTCATAGAATACCCTGCACTCAGTTTCATAGAATACCCTGCACTCAGTTTCATAGAATATCCTGCACTCAGTTTCATAGAATATCCTGCACTCAGTTTCATAGAATACCCTGCACTCAGTTTCATAGAATACCTCACTCAGTTTCATAGAATATCCTGCACTCAGTTTCATAGAATACCTGCACTCAGTTTCATAGAATACCCTGCACTCAGTTTCATAGAATACCCTGCACTCAGTTTCATAGAATATCCTGCACTCAGTTTCATAGAATACCCTGCACTCAGTTTCATAGAATACCCTGCACTCAGTTTCATAGAATATCCTGCACTCAGTTTCATAGAATACCCTGCACTCATTTCATAGAATATCCTGCACTCAGTTTCATAGAATACCCTGCACTCAGTTTCATAGAATACCCTGCACTCAGTTTCATAGAATACCGTGCACTCAATTTCATAGAATACCCTGCACTCAGTTTCATAGAATATCCTGCACTCAGTTTCATAGAATACCCTGCACTCATTTCATAGAATATCCTGCACTCAGTTTCATAGAATACCCTGCACTCAGTTTCATAGAATACCCTGCACTCAGTTTCATAGAATACCCTGCACTCAGTTTCATAGAATATCCTGCACTCAGTTTCATAGAATATCCTGCACTCAGTTTCATAGAATATCCTGCACTCAGTTTCATAGAATATCCTGCACTCAGTTTCATAGAATATCTTGCACTCAGTTTCATAGAATACCCTGCACTCAGTTTCATAGAATACCCTGCACTCAGTTTCATAGAATATCCTGCACTCAGTTTCATAGAATACCCTGCACTCAGTTTCATAGAATATCCTGCACTCAGTTTCATAGAATATCCTGCACACAGTTTCATAGAATACCCTGCACTCAGTTTCATAGAATACCCTGCACTCAGTTTCATAGAATACCCTGCACTCAGTTTCATAGAATACCCTGCACTCAGTTTCATAGAATATCCTGCACTCAGTTTCATAGAATACTCTGCACTCAGTTTCATAGAATATCCTGCACTCAGTTTCATAGAATACCCTGCACTCAGTTTCATAGAATATCCTGCACACAGTTTCATAGAATACCCTGCACTCAGTTTCATAGAATACCCTGCACTCAGTTTCATAGAATACCCTGCACTCAGTTTCATAGAATACCCTGCACTCAGTTTCATAGAATATCCTGCACTCAGTTTCATAGAATATCCTGCACTCAGTTTCATAGAATACCCTGCACTCAGTTTCATAGAATATCCTGCACTCAGTTTCATAGAATACCCTGCACTCAATTTCATAGAATACCATGCACTCAGTTTCATAGAATATCCTGCACTCAGTTTCATAGAATACCCTGCACTCAGTTTCATAGAATATCCTGCACTCAGTTTCATAGAATATCCTGCACTCAGTTTCATAGAATATCCTGCACTCAGTTTCATAGAATATCCTGCACTCAGTTTCATAGAATACCCTGCACTCAGTTTCATAGAATACCCTGCACTCAGTTTCATAGAATACCCTGCACTCAGTTTCATAGAATACCCTGCACTCAGTTTCATAGAATACCCTGCACTCAGTTTCATAGAATACCCTGCACTCAGTTTCATAGAATACCCTGCACTCAGTTTCATAGAATACCCTGCACTCAGTTTCATAGAATACCCTGCACTCAGTTTCATAGAATACCCTGCACTCAGTTTCATAGAATACCCTGCACTCAGTTTCATAGAATACCCTGCACTCAGTTTCATAGAATTGCTTGTACTCAGTTTAGATCAGAACACCTGCACTTAGTTAGAACCCCCTGCACTCATTAGAACCCCTGCACTCATTAGAACCCCCTGCACTCATTAGAACCCCCTGCACTCATTAGAACCCCTGCACTCATTAGAACCCCCTGCACTCATTAGAACCCCTGCACTCATTAGAACCCCCTGCACTCATTAGAACCCCCTGCACTCAAACATGTCCAAACATTATCTCCCCAAGAGTTACATGAAAGAGTCCACCTGTATGAAAGAATGGAAAATTAAGGAGTTATGTGCCTGCACACACACACACATGATTAAATTAGTGCACATTGATTCCTGGAAGTTACGTGTCTTGATCCTTTCCTTCCTTCTCAATCTTCTCTAGCAATCCGGCTGCATTCTCGTCTCTGTCAGCTGCCAGAGCAAACATCTCCTTGGCCTTGCCAACATCCTTGGCAACACCAACACCACATAGATACATGTTGCCAAGGTTCACCTATACAGGAAGGAAGTGATGTAATTAGATTCACAACTAGTTAGGAATGCACGGAGTTAAGTGGTGAGCAAATATGCAATGGAGAGCGGTAATTTAAAAAATAAAATCATCTTAGTAGATCACATTGCTCTTGCCATTGTCCTAGCCCTAGCATAGCTGCAGGCCTGATACTATACACTGGTCTGTACATTATTGATGTCCATCATATTGTATTGCTCTAGGCATTGTCCTAGCCCTAGCATAGCTGCAGGCCTGATACTATACACTGGTCTGTACATTATTGATGTCCATCATATTGTATTGCTCTAGCCATTGTACTAGCCCTAGCATAGCTGCAGGCCCGATACTATACACTGGTCTGTACATTATTGATGTCCATCATATTGTATTGCTCTTGCCATTGTCCTAGCCCTAGCATAGCTGCAGGCCTGATACTATACACTGGTCTGTACATTATTGATGTCCATCATATTGTATTGCTCTAGGCATTGTCCTAGCCCTAGCATAGCTGCAGGCCTGATACTATACACTGGTCTGTACATTATTGATGTCCATCATATTGTATTGCTCTAGCCATTGTACTAGCCCTAGCATAGCTGCAGGCCTGATACTATTCACTGGTCTGTATATTATTGATGTCCATCATATTGTATTGCTCTAGCCATTGTCCTTGCCCTAGCATAGCTGCAGGCCTGATACTATACACTGGTCTGTACATTATTGATTTCCATCATATTGCATTGCTCTATCCATTGTCCTAGTCCTTACAGTACTATTCTGCACATTACTGGTGGCATATAATGTTGTAGGGCTTGGATTGTGATATGGAGTAGCCAAAAATTGATGTATTTATGTTTAGTAGGGTTGTCATGCAAATATTCACATTAAAATGTCACATGATTAACCTTGCACATCACATGATAATCACATGGCATCACTAGTGCTGACCTGTGCAGGAGCAAACCCCAATGCAGAGGCTCTCTCATAATATTCGCGAGCTTTCTCTAGGTTCTGAGCCACTCCGTATCCAGAGAAATAATGTGTTCCCACATTATAAATTGCCACAGGGTTATCTATAATAATAATAATAATAACAATATAATAATAATAATAATAATAATAATAATAATAATAATAATAATAATAATAATAATAATAATAATAATAATAATAATATATATTAATAATATACTACTACTACTACTACTACTACTACTAGAATTATGTGATTATAATAATGATTATATACTTACCTGAGTGGCTGGCCAACAAGTAGCTCTTGAAGGCCTTTTCCAAGGACTTCTCCACTCCCTTCCCATGGCTATAGCAGTAGGCCAAGTTGAGGTGGGCAAAGGGGTCATCTAATGCAAGAATAAAAACAACTCTTACCACTTTTCTCACACACACAAAAACTCCAATTTGTGTGCATTCTAATAGCATACCTTGCTTAATTAACCCCACCCCCTGCTTAATTATGTACGTATTTTAGACACACCCACAGAATATTTAGGGGGGAAAAAACTACCTTATAAGACGCAGGGTGACCTTTTGAGCCTTTTTTTGGGGGGGGGGGGGGGGGGGGGGGGGGGGTGAGGTACGTCTTATATGCCATAACATACAGTAAATCAATGCTAGGTCTGACTAATTCTGTGCATGCTCACGTAGAGACTTGTATTTTCTACTTATGTGTGTGTCCAGCCACTCGCTAGGCTATAATCAGAACACGAGCTTGCCACAAGGTGATGGTAGCCACTGCCAGACATTGCTTCTCTTTGACATCTTTGTTAGAGGCACCATGATGGCTGCGGCTGCCAGACCTTGCTTCTCTTTGACCTCTTTGTTAGAGGCCACCATGATGGCTGCTGCTGCCAGACATTGCTTCTCTTTGACATCTCTTTGTTAGAGGCCACCATGATGGCTGCTGTTGCCAGACCTTGCTTCTCCTTGACATCTCTTTGTTAGAGACCACCATGATGGCGGGCGCTACTTGCAGAGGAGCCTCACAAATATTTCATTGTCTTTCAGGTCCTCTTTTATCCCTTCAGGTTGTCTCAAATGCTTTACTTACCAATGGACTGCTTCTTATACAGTGTGGCAAACAATCTCTTCATCCTCATCTCTTGAATTAGCAAATATATGCTTATATATATACAATATATTTATTATGTCTTATATAATACATATATATTACATAATATAATTATATATAATATAATTGTATATAATATATTTATACATCACTTTTGATATTTTTTCTTCTGTCTTCTTATCTTCTTATCATATTTATATATTCAGTTTATCAAACTTGTTGAAGATGACTGAGAACAATTATTCTTGTTGTGTGAATGGAGGAGAGGATTACAAGCTGCTTAATTAAACTACTGATGTATCCAGTGATGCAACTCTCATGGTAAGGGACCGCTTGCAAACATTCATTTTCTGCCATGGAATATCACTGCATGATAGAATGGTTTGCATAGAGGGAAGAGGGAGAGAGAGCTCTTTAATTGCTGAATGGGCAGAAATGAGGAGCAAAATGTGTGCCAGATTGAAAGACTAAAGGACCAGGGCAACAAGATCCACTCCATTTCTAATGACCTCCTCAAAACCACCTCTCAGTCCTTGCTAATTAACTTCTCACATCGAAGGCTACTTCACAATATTATGCCACTAAACTAGACTGCATTACAATTATAAATACCAGTGTGTTGATTTGTGTCCGATATGTATTGAAGACCTGGAATCATGAACTCCACAGTTGCTAGGCAGCAACTCACTCGCATGCTTAGGAACACTCTCATACATTGTAATGTGGTCTGATGACCACACCCCTTCCTGTGTGGGCACATGTCCATCTACACCTTACCTGTCTACTAATAATAGGTTATGTTGTTATTCACTTTGAACTTTAACCCTGATTTTCCAGATCACGCACGCAATGTAGTGAAGATAATGGCCTCTACTCCAGCGACAAGAGCTTGATCTGCTCCTGCCTTTTTCTCATAGAGAGAGAGAGAGAGAAAGAGACAGAGAGAGAGGGGGTTACCCTGGGTTCCTGCCAGCGCTATATATACTACACTATATTCTGGGTCAGTGTGTAGGAAGTCATGTGATGAAGTAACCACAGGTGTCCTTGAGGGATCTAAACACGTCTGTCTTGATTTAAACTCTCTTACAGTGTAAACTAAGTTGCAGACAACCTCTCCAAACTTCAAGAAGAACGTCACACAGTTACTAGTTCATTTACTAATCCGAGAGGCTGCAAGGAAGCAAAGTGTGTTTCTTCCCAGAGTCACCAACCTGAAGCTTGCATGGTGACACTTTAATTAAGCAGAGCACATTTTTTTGTTCGCTTCTCTAGCTGGTAGTACTTAGGCCCAAGCCCAAGTAGTACCATGATCAACCAAACTCTAGTGTGAGACTTTCTGTCAGAGTTAAATCAGGGTCAGATGCTGGCCTCACTAGCACACAGATTGAGTTAGAATTCACTATGCAAGTTCTAGCAGTGTTTGCCAAGCTGTTCTCCATGTGGATATACCCACTGTTGTTGGGAACAAGATAAAAACACATCCACGGATACATCCATCGAGTTTAAAATGGCTGACAATGACAACTGCTGCCTTTGGTGATGGAGGCCTATAACCACCCTTAGTGTTGAGCTTATCTTCATGATCTCCATGGAAGTTTTCAGGCAAGCAGGCCCAGTGGTTGGACACACACACACACCACACACACACAACTGCACACTTAGATACATATATACATATATATGTGTTTGTATTTAGGCAATGGAGGAGCACCACAAGCTGCTCCTAGCACATTTAGACTCCTCACATATACATGTACAAGGGAAACTTCTCAGCCCACCAATCAAATCACCCTGTAGCTAAAAACTCAAATAAAGCACACCAAACTCAAATAAAGCACACCAATGTATTGTGACTTAACAGATACAAAACAGGACTCCAATTGTTCAAGTGTGGGGCAGCAACAGCACACGTGATGCTCACAGATTACATGTTACAATGTGTCACATTGTGACATGATCTTTTACACATGCTTACTTATACTAATACTTAGCTTCACCTTGTAGATTTAAACAGTCATACCTGCTGTGCACCCTCTCCGGTAATAGTCCACCGCCAAGTCGATGTCCACTTTCACACCTTGTCCCAACCGATGCATGTTCCCTGTACAGTGGAAGGAAACCATGCAGCTGCCACAACATCACCATAGCAACATGTACACCACACCTGTTAGTGTTCATAGGTGTACAGCTATCTTTCGACAGGCAAACTCTCGAACCCCAACCTGCAAGAAAACTCCTCTCGCTAGTCAGACTATCATCACACATGCACACACAGTGAAATATGAGGCTAGCATGACATGTCAGTGCATGTGGACATGTACATCACACATACACACACAGTGAAATATGAGGCTAGCATGACATGTCAGTGCATGTAGACATGTACATCACACATACACACACAGTGAAATATGAGGCTAGCATGACATGTCAGTGCATGTGGACATGTACATCACACGTACACACACAGTGAAATATGAGGCTAGCATGACATGTCAGTGCATGTGGACATGTACATCACACATGCACACAGTGAAATATGAGGCTAGCATGACATGTCGGTGCACGTGGACATGTACGTAATCTCACGGGCTTAAGGCTGGTTCAAGTGTGCACCTGCCAGTATCATGCCACTGGTTATAGCCACGGAGATGGCCAGTTCAAGTGTGCAGCTGCCAGTATCATGCCACTGGTTATAGCCACGGAGATGGCCAGTTCAAGTGTGCACCTGCCAGTATCATGCCACTGGCTATAGCCACAGAGATGGCCAGTTCAAGTGTGCACCTGCCAGTATCATGCCACTGGTTATAGCCACAGAGATGGCCAGTTCAAGTGTGCACCTGCCAGTATCATGCCACTGGTTATAGCCACGGAGATGGCCAGTTCAAGTGTGCACCTGCCAGTATCATGCCACTGGTTATAGCCATGGAGATGGCCCGTTCAAGTGTGCACCTGCCAGTATCATGCCTCTGGTTATAGCCACGGAGATGGCCAGTTCAAGTGTGCACCTGCCAGTATCATGCCACTGGTTATAGCCACGGAGATGGCCAGTTCAAGTGTGCACCTGCCAGTATCATGCCACTGGCTATAGCCACGGAGATGGCCAGTTTAAGTGTGCACCTGCCAGTATCATGCCACTGGCTATAGCCACAGAGATGGCCAGTTCAAGTGTGCACCTGCCAGTATCATGCCACTGGCTATAGCCACAGAGATGGCCAGTTCAAGTGTGCACCTGCCAGTATCATGCCACTGGTTATAGCCACAGAGATGGCCAGTTCAAGTGTGCACCTGCCAGTATCATGCCACTGGCTATGGCCACGGAGATGGCCAGTTCAAGTGTGCACCTGCCAGTATCATGCCACTGGCTATAGCCATGGAGATGGCCAGTTCAAGTGTGCACCTGCCAGTATCATGCCACTGGTTATAGCCATGGAGGTGGCCAGTTCAAGTGTGCACCTGCCAGTATCATGCCACTGGTTATAGCCACGGTGATGGCCAGTTCAAGTGTGCACCTGCCAGTATCATGCCACTGGCTATAGCCATAATCATTCCCCCTTGTACAATTGCTGAGCAGTGCAAAAGAAGACTACAGAAAAGTGTTGAGCACAGTAAGTCCACTCTGAAGGTTTAGTGGTATTTAGAGTGAAGATATGATGGTATCATCATTTGTGGTAGATCATTTGCCCTCGTTCATGGGTCATTAAAGAGCTTTTAGGATCTTCTGCATGCTCGGACTAGAAGGATGGCTAAATGAAGTTCAGCGTGAAGGAGAGGCACCACGGCAACCTAAAATGTTTACATCCACACGTGACTGACCGACACAACAATGCTTCTGGTGCATTCACTATATTTTGTAGACACGAGCAGAAAGGAGCTTGTCTCGCAAGACAGACAAAGGACGAGTCAGCGATGGACTCTCAAGCACATGCCAGCACTGACACCAATCTCCGAAGTACGTACCATTTGGACACAATCAATTCCCTTTATCTGAAGATGAGAACAATCCGTGCAACATGCTATTGGGGTCATCCATACGCAGGATGCAATCACTGGGCACACTAACTGAACTATGGAAGTGTTTTGGAACCTCACAGGCCATGGAGGAGAAGTTACATGTGAAGTAACAGCTGCTAGAAGACTACATATTGTCAAGGAGAGAAAATGCCCTGAAGATTCCCGTGGGGAAAAAGAAACCCATCAAGACATTAAGGAGAACTGTAAGCTAATAACAAGTGTGCTCAGACTGGAGCCTTGGTATGTACATTGCCTTGGTGATGAGGTTTACCACGCATGTGAAGAATCCATGCCTTGCTATTTACAATGACAATGAGACCAGCACTTCTCAGCAAGGTACCACATGGACGCCATGACAACGAGACCAGCACTTCTCAGCAATGTATCACATGGATGCCATGACAACAATGAGACCAGCACTTCTCAGCAAGGTACCACATGGACGCCATGACACAATGAGACCAGCACTTCTCAGCAAGGTATCACATGGACGCCATGACAACAATGAGACCAGCACTTCTCAGCAAGGTATCACATGGACGCCATGACAACAATGAGACCAGCACTTCTCAGCAAGGTACCACATGGACGCCATGACAACAATGAGACCAGCACTTCTCAGCAAGGTACCACATGGACGCCATGACAACAATGAGACCAGCACTTCTCAGCAAGGTACCACATGTACGCCATGACAACAATGAGACCAGCACTTCTCAGCAAGGTACCACATGGATGCCATGACAACAATGAGATCAGCACTTCTCAGCAAGGTACCACATGGATGCCATGACAACAATGAGATCAGCACTTCTCAGCAAGATACCACATGGACGCCATGACAACAATGAGACCAGCACTTCTCAGCAAGGTACCACATGGACGCCATGACAACAATGAGACCAGCACTTCTCAGCAAAGTACCACATGGACGCCATGACAACAATGAGACCAGCACTTCTCAGCAAGGTACCACATGGACGCCATGACAACAATGAGACCAGCACTTCTCAGCAAAGTACCACATGGACGCCATGACAACAATGAGACCAGCACTTCTCAGCAAGGTACCACATGGACGTCATGACAACAATGAGACCAGCACTTCTCAGCAAGGTACCACATGGACGCCATGACAACAATGAGACCAGCACTTCTCAGCAAGGTACCACATGGACGCCATGACAACAATGAGACCAGCACTTCTCAGCAAGGTACCACATGGACGCCATGACAACAATGAGACCAGCACTTCTCAGCAAGGTACCACATGGACGCCATGACAACAATGAGACCAGCACTTCTCAGCAAGGTACCACATGGACGCCATGACAACAATGAGACCAGCACTAAACATCAAGAGGGCTAAGCAAACAGAACTTACAGTAGCAACGTTACCTAGAATGTTGTAGGCTTGAGGAATATAGTTCTGGGCACTCACCTATTGTACATGCATAGACATGGAACACGTCAGTTATTTCATTGCTATTACTGTTGAAGCACACTAATTGTTGTGATACTTTAACAAACCTTGTAGAGTGTGTAAGCTCTCTGGAAGTTTTGCTCAACTCCAATGCCAGAATAATACAAGCCTCCTAATGTAAACTAACACGGATTAAACACATTCACTAAGATAATGCCAGACACAGTTAATACATCTGATCATCCCTCCTAATCCTAATAATGCAAACCAAAGACACAAATGGCAGATGATGTTAACCGTTTTGATCATCTGTACTAATGCAAAATACAGAGAAGAAGCAAATCTGATCGTGAATACCAATGCAACTAACAAAAACAATTAGCTGCTAATCACTGCTAATCACTACTAGCAACTAACTTGTACAGGAACTTTCAGCCAACATCAGGAATCTCTTTAAACCAACATTCCAACTGAAATACTTCAGTCGGCTGAAATGTTAGCAACTGGAAACAAAAAGTTGTTTTAAAAGAGAATCCTAAAAATGAACGAACTGATCCATTGAAATGATACAGCACAGTTAACACATCTGACCATAACACAGTTAACACATCTGACCATAACACAGTTAACACATCTGATCATAACACAGTTAACACATCTGATCATAACACAGTTAAAACATCTGATCATAACACAGTTAACACATCTGATCATAACACAGTTAAAACATCTGATCATAACACAGTTAACACATCTGATCATGGCTCCTAATGCGTTCTGGCTCACTGCAACGTATGCTAACTGACACACACGAAGGCAGCAAGACCACCGACCTGAGCATAGGGATGGCCTTTCATAGAGAGCTCACTGAAGAGTTCTACAGCCTTGGCTAGATTCTCTTCTACTCCTTGACCTAATAGAGTGGGGACAGAGATTGGCACCTCTTGTTTCTAAATATACACACCCACCTATCCGAAGTAAGTGGGCGTAGGTGTAAAGTGCATTGTGGTCCCCCAGGTCTCCACTGTAACCAAACAGACTTGCCGCTACTTGAAGTAAAAATGTGCTCCTCTCTGCCACTACACACACACCACATGCACATAGTTACATGAGAGGTGAAGAGGGAGGGCAGAGAAGGGGATGGGAAAGGGGGAGGAGGAGAGGGGAGGGGAGGGAGAAGAGGAGAGAGGGAGAGGAGGGGAAGAAGAGAGGAGAGGAGGTGAAAGGTGAGTGGAGGGGGAGGGGAGGGAGAAGAGGAGAGAGGAAAGGGGAGAGGATGGGAAGAGGAAGAGGTGACGAGGGAGGAGAGGAGAGGGGGTGAGGTCAGTAGAGGTGAGAGGAAGATGAGAGGAGAAGGGAAGAAGAGTGGTAAATAATGCACACCCCATAATCCTTAAAAGATTACCGTATTTCTTGGCCTCCAAAATTGAGAGAGCCAGTGTGTAGACTTCTTCTGCAGAGGCTGGAAGGAAACAGATGCAAACCAAATAGTCCTCACTAAGGCCAGAATTAATGTCGACACTAATTACAGGCATTGGTATGAGACCCGTTGACTGGATTTAGGCACTTAACAGATACAATTTAAGAATCAACAAAGGAAGTAATAAATATATTCATGAGCACAGGTCAATTGAAGAAGTGAAGCCACTCCTACCTCTTCCTACGAGAGTCGATGCTATTGCAAGGGGCAACTCATTTATTTATTTAATTTTTTTTTACACACCGTCAACTTTAAGTCAACTTTAATTGAATAATCTATGATGTAATGTATTCTAATAATGACTATTGGGAACTTGATACTGAGCAAGGGCAGAGCGTCCGGCTGAAACATCGAAGGGCAAGTTGATTATCGAGAGCAGTGAATATATATGAGCAGTGAATATATATATATATATATATATGAAAATATGGTGTAAAACAAATCCAACAGTGTGTGCCCATACACCCGTACATAAAATACAATAATTAATGGCTGAATCAATCAAATTATGTACTTCTATAGACATTTAGCCACTTGCTTATTCACGTGAGCTGCCATTTATCATACTTGAGCTACCCTTTACCATGTGAGCTGCCATTTATCACATGTGAAGTATCCTTTACCATGTGAGCTGCCATTTATCACATGTGAAGTAGCCTTTACCATGTGAGCTGCCATTTATCACATGTGAAGTAATCCTTTACCATGTGAGCTGCCATTTATCACATGTGAAGTAGCCTTTACCATGTGAGCTGCCATTTATCACATGTGAAGTATCCTTTACCATGTGAGCTGCCATTTATCACATGTGAAGTAATCCTTTACCATGTGAGCTGCCATTTATCACATGTGAAGTAGCCTTTACCATGTGAGCTGCCATTTATCACATGTGAAGTAATCCTTTACCATGTGAGCTACCCTTTACCACATGTGACCACATGTGAGCTACCCTTTACCATGTGATCTACCCTTTACCATGTGATCTACCCTTTACCATATTCTACCCTTTACCATGTGTGCTACCCTTTACCATGTAAGCTACCCTTTACCATGTAAGCTGCCATTTATCACATGTGAGCAACCTTTTACCACATGTGCAGTGTGAACAGATCATAGATTATTCAATTAAGGTTGACAATGATGAAAAGGGGAAAAAATTGAGTTGCCCCTTGCAATAGCATCGACTCCCGTAGGAAGAGGTAGGAGTAGCTTCACTTCTTCAATTGACCTGTGCTCATGAATATATTTATGATAAATACTACTACACCAAACTAACACCAAATTAAGAACCCGTTCTATCGAAGATAGTTTGTTTCATACCTTCAGGCTCATAATTGAGCTTAGCGATGAGTTCTGAAGTTGGTTCAGACACATCCACACAAAGAGATCTAAAGAGATCCAGTTGCCTCTTCTTGCTACCTGCTCCTCCTTGGTGTTTCTCTAGCTGCGTTTCCACGGCAGCCAACTCATCCCCTGCCTCTGAGAGGAATAGTTGTCAAGTACACAGTAAATAAGTGTGGCTATGTGACGGCACATTCAACGACGTTTGTTGTCAAGTACACAGTAAATAAGTGTGGCTATGAGACGGCACATTCAACGACGTATGTTCACTACACACATGGTAAAGGGTATCTCACATGTGGTAAACAGCAGCTCACATGTGGTAAAGGGTATCTCACATTTGGTAAACAGCAGCTCACATGTGGTAAAGGGTAGATCACATGGTAAAGGGTATCTCACATGTGGTAAACAGCAGCTCACATGTGGTAAAGGGTATCTCACATGTGGTAAAAGTCAGCTCACATGTAGTAAAGGGTATCTCACATGTGGTAAAGGGTAGCTCACATGGTAAAGGGTATCTCACATGTGGTAAACAGCAGCTCACATGTGGTAAAGGGTATCTCACATGGTAAAGGGTAGCTCACATGTGGTAAACAGCAGCTCACACATGGTAAAGGGTATCTCACATGTGGTAACAGCAGCTCACATGGTAAAGGGTAGCTCACATGTGGTAAACAGCAGCTCACACATGGTAAAGGGTATCTCACATGTGGTAACAGCAGCTCACATGTGGTAAAGGGTATCTCACATGGTAAGGGATTGCTCACATGTAGTAATGGGTAGCTCACACGTGGTAAAGGATAGCTCACAAGTGGTAAACGGCAGGTCACACATGGTAAAGGGTATTTCACATGTGGTAACAGCAGCTCACATGTGGTAAAGGGTATCTCACATGGTAAGGGATTGCTCACGTAGTAATGGGTAGCTCACACGTGGTAAAGGATAGCTCACAAGTGGTAAACGGCAGGTTACACATGGTAAAGGGTAGCTCACATGTGGTAAACAGCAGCTCACACATGGTAAAGGGTATCTCACATGTGGTAACAGCAGCTCACATGTGGTAAAGGGTATCTCACATGGTAAGGGATTGCTCACATGTAGTAATGGGTAGCTCACACGTGGTAAAGGATAGCTCACTAGTGGTAAACGGCAGGTCACACATGGTAAAGGGTAGCTCACATGTGGTAAACAGCAACACACAAACATTCTGCTCCTCATATAATGGTAATGGTTAGCCTACTTATATATAGCAGCAAGGTTGGACCTTAAGACTCCCTCCCTCCCCCTATAAATGTGAGAGATGTGGAAGAAAGTAAAGGAGTTTGTTTCACTCATGCAATGTTCTGTTTCGGTCCTTCATGGATATAATTATACACACCAAGCAAACGTCATGGGCATGCTCAAGATCTGCTACAAAAAGACGCAAGATGGTGAAGAAAGCAAAAACAATAATAAACTGCTGGAGTTGTCTGCTTTCAGTGTGATATTCACTGAACACAATGGGTGATGAACACCTGCTCGCAACAGAATAGTGCTGAGTCAGCATTGGAAAAGACCCTTTACCAGTTACTGTACTTTTATAGCTGACTATTGATGTCTGGCCTGCAAGACACAGGCAACTAAAAATACGGACGAGGGGGGGGGGGATGAGAATTATACACATCTGGGCATGTGTAATGAAAATGATTTCTAAGTGAAGCTCACATTGGAGGTGTGAGATTTGTCATGTCTACACTCGTTAGCTACTGCCATCTGGTCCGCTCACATATAAAGGACACCTTGTGGTATATAAACACCCACCCACCCACCCCCACCCCGCAACATAATAATCATTATTTTCCAGAGCAGCTGACAAAGCTTTGAGGTGTGGGAATTGTGCACCTTGTGTGTGTAGTAATCACCTGCAAAGTGTGATAGTCACACCAGAGGCATAACATTTGGAAGGTCTGCAACTCACACATGGTTGGTAAAGGGATTTCATGCAAGGACATTAACATGGTAAAGGGTAGAACAAAGTAAAACATTTACACTCGCACAACATAAAGGGTTAATTAAACATGCAAGGACATTAAAATGGTAGAACAAAGTACACTCACACAACATAATGGGTTAATTAAACATGCAAGGACATTAAAATGGTAAAGGGTGGAACAAACATTTACATTCATACATGGTAAAGAAAAGCACAAGGAAGGACACACACAACTACTCACAAGGTAAAGGGGTGCACTGCGGCAACCAACAACTGAACAACAACAACACTACATCCCATCCAATCAATATTCATAGACATGGGCATCGGCCATGGAAGTTGACACAAGAACTTGTCACCCTTTACCATGTGTGAGTAAAAAAGGTTTTACTCTGTCTACATCGTTCTTCCTTTCAGTAAAAATTCTTATAGGAATAATGTTAACGTAACATTGGCTTCATTTAACAAGCAAGCAGAATGTCGAAGTGCTGGGCTGAAGTTAGGTTCAGGTATAGCTGTTGGTACAGTTTGAAGTGCTGGGCTGAAGTTAGGTTCAAGGTATAGCTGTTGGTGGAACAGTTTGAAGTGGTGGGCTGAAGTTAGGTTCAGGTATAGCTGTTGGTGGAACAGTTTGAAGTGGTGGGCTGAAGTTAGGTTCAGGTATAGCTGTTGGTGGAAGAGTTTGAAGTGGTGGGCTGAAGTTAGGTTCAGGTATAGCTGTTGGTGGAACAGTTTGAAGTGGTGGGCTGAAGTTAGGTTCAGGTATAGCTGTTGGTGGAACAGTTTGAAGTGCTGGGCTGAAGTTAGGTTCAGGTATAGCTGTTGGTGGAACAGTTTGAAGTGGTGGGCTGAAGTTAGGTTCAGGTATAGCTGTTGGTGGAACAGTTTGAAGTGCTGGGCTGAAGTTAGGTTCAGGTATAGATAGCTGTTGGTGGAACAGTTTGAAGTGGTGGGCTGAAGTTAGGTTCAGGTATAGCTGTTGGTGGAACAGTTTGAAGTGGTGGGCTGAAGTTAGGTTCAGGTATAGCTGTTGGTGGAACAGTTTGAAGTGCTGGGCTGAAGTTAGGTTCAGGTATAGATAGCTGATGGTGGAACAGTTTGAAGTGCTGGGCTGAAGTTAGGTTCAGGTTAGGTTCAGGTATAGCTGTTGGTGGAACAGTTTGAAGTGCTGGGATGAAGTTAGGTTCAGGTATACAGTGCTTACTATAACTCTCATGGGATAGGCTGACATAATGTCAGACCATATGCTGTTTTGGTAGGACATGATCAGCTTTTGAACTTTTGAGTTATAAGAGATCATTAATACCAAAACAAAGATCTTTGCTAGATGATGCCTCACAAAGGATCATCTCGGAAGCAATTCTGAGGGGAATGCAGGTTGGGTGCAATGGGACAGCAGACTGGACTGGTGGACATTTCATGTTTTTATTTGTTATTAATATGTAGTACTGTTATTGGTTGTTGAATGTTGAACAATTTTTTTTTGGTCTAGTAATAATATTTTTGTCATTAATTGTCATTAATGATACGTTAATCAAAACAAATCGTTAATCAAAACAACAGTGCAAATTACAATTCAGAGTTATCAGCCAAGTTGAAGAAGTTTTAATCATGATCAGTGTCATCATCTGCAGATTCTGCAAACCACTCATCCCAAGCATCAAGTGTGAACTCTGAGTCCTCACCATTGTTATCAGAGGTGTCAGGGTCATCTTCAAATAATGATCTCTTCCTGTACTCTTTCCTAGGAGCTTGATTTGAGGTAAAAAGCTTAGCACAATGACTTCTCTTGTATGAGGAACCCAGCTGTACTCCTTGTTGTTCAGCAAGAGAATGAAAAGCAGAGTACTTGAGGAAGGCCAGGCTTTCCTTAGCCAGAACATAACAGATCTCAAACTTGTGCTTCATTCTAATCTTCTCTTCTTCATCCATTGTTAACAAGAAACGAGCAATGGGAGAGTAACTTTCAATTGGTTGATTGCTAGCTTTAGCTAGGGCAGTACGCATGCAGGTCATCGAAGTTGCGTGTTGCTCACTTTTAGCATGATCCAAGATGTTGCTGGTCTTATGATTTGTAGAGCCAGTTATCCAGGCAGTAGAGAAGTTTCTCATTCCTTCGATCTTTTCTTCAAATTGTCGGCAAAATTCACACCACAACGTTGATGCCAGTGATTTGTCCGAGCGGTCCTTGCTGCATCGTAGCCATAGCAAAGTCTGATGATCACTGTCAAACTGCCGTTGCCACTTTTCAAAGGTGGAAATGCTCACCTGACGTTTACTCCGCTTAGCCTCAGAGCCACCTACACAAGAGCTACCTGAAGCAGAGCTACTACTACCCAAAGAGCTACAACTACTACTTTTTCTCTTGGCCCCAAAACGACCGGCCATTTTGTCAGATCATAGAACGAAATGATCGGTCACGTGCATTCACTGATCGGTAAAGTGCCGATTGCCGGCAATAATAACCTCTGGGTATAGCTGTTGGTGGAACAGTTTGAAGTGGTGGGCTGAAGTTAGGTTCAGGTATAGCTGTTGGTGGAACAGTTTGAAGTGCTGGGCTGAAGTTAGGTTCAGGTATAGATAGCTGTTGGTGGAACAGTTTGAAGTGGTGGGCTGAAGTTAGGTTCAGGTATAGCTGTTGGTGGAACAGTTTGAAGTGCTGGGCTGAAGTTAGGTTCAGGTTAGGTTCAGGTATAGCTGTTGGTGGAACAGTTTGAAGTGCTGGGATGAAGTTAGGTTCAGGTATAGCTGTTGGTGGAACAGTTCGAAGTGCTGGGCTGAAGTTAGATTCAGGTATAGCTATTGGTGGAAGTGATATCATTTGTAACAACAACCATGAATTTGAGGAGCACCTGAGGAACATGCTGGTGGCAGAGTGCGTGTAACATCCACCAGGCCAGTTAGACAAAGAGCCAAGTCTTAATGGGAAGTAGTAGACTCTCGACCACATGTGACGCAAATGAGCACAGGTTGAGTTGGCCTCTTTCAGTTCAACTCGGTCCACAAGTAGGCCATTCTTGTTGCCCCTGAGGAATGGGCAGGGCAGGCCTGGAGCTGGGGGACGTCAGCCACGATGGCAGGGAAGTACGCACCATGGGGACAAATGGCTTGAAACCCAAAGAACTTCTCATGGAGATGTGGCATTTTGTGGGCGTAGAGGAGGACCTGATTGAATGTAATCACCTGGAGGTAGCACAGAATCCCAGCGAGCCTGGCACATTAGATGACTTTAGTGCGAGGACAGTCTTCCATGTACATTTCAGCCCACATTCCCCAACAGGGTGATAAGGCGTAATCTTGCCAGTTGCTATTCCCCAGTGTATAAGGCAACTCTAGTGATAGTCAAGCCGAACTAATTGTGAATTGTTAGGTGTAGTCAAGCCCGCAGAGAATGAATATCCAATCAAGGCATTTGATGGTTGACAAATTCATATTTGGACACGGAAAAGCAACTTGAAATGCAAGGCAAGCATGCCACCTGTGCTGCTATGAGCGCCATGGTCTCCTTCTCTACGGATGAATAATGTACTTCACTACTCTTGCAAGTGTTCTCAACAGGAATGTGGCCGGCTGCCCCTCCCGATTTAGCATTGCAGAGACAGCAACCCAGGCAACATCCACTCCACCTCAAGTCAGCTTTCAACTAGCGGAGTATAGGGTTTTCTCCAGCTCTTCTTCTTGAGTTGAAAGGTTGTCAAGGCAGTCATGTCCTGTACAGGAGGTGTCTTGACTGTTATGTAGTTGCTATGCTTTACGGCCAGGAAGAATGTTTGCAAAGAGTGATACTTCTTCAAGTGAAGCTCCGCACGAGTATAAATCGACATATTACCAACTCAGACTTAGAGCCACCAAACTCGTTAGCAATACTCGTATTGATATAAGTCTCGCCAGAGAATTACGTCGCTAAGGAGATTCTTGAGAACAAGCCATGTGTCTGTATAGACATGATCATTAAGATCAATATCTGCAAAGAACAGATCTTTGCTGCGGTAAGGGCCGTAGAAAGATCCTATGAAGGAGTATGAAGATTCAGTTTTCAAACAACCTGCACAACTATCAGAGCTTCCCCCGCCACCGTAATTAGGGCTAAAAGATTAGGTCCATACACAGAGACATTATTATAGATGCCCGAGACAGGCAGCATTGATTGAGCAAATTGTAGGTGAGGACACCATAGCTGCCCTACATTTGCTAGATTCATTGGCTTTCAACTGGCACACTTCCTTCGTTACAAAATGACCAGGACAATATCCCAGTTGTGGCACAATCCATCTTCTGCTGGAAAAAATCCATCATATTATGCATAGCACCTCCATATAATGGAAGTAGCCCCTCCCATCAGGTTCATGTTCACTAGTAGAAGAGCGTGGCTGCAGGGATGAGCACCTGGCAATGAATGTGCTTCTGTGCTATATAGATCCAATACATTTGCTTCATCAAAGGCTGTAGTCTAATTTCTTAAAACAGTGGAGAAGCAATTCTGTTCACAAGAGTTGAGCATTATTCCCCGCAGCATTGCTCTGCACTGACAGGTTTAGTATTGTAATCTTTCAATGAACTCTCTGTTGACATAATAACATTAAAATCACCTTCTCAATAATCAACTTGAAATTGTATTCACTTGACGTTTCGACTAGATGCTCTAGCCTTCATCAGGAATAATGAGACATTATTGTAATCTTTGCTGAGCTTTCCAAGATCCTGCAGAAATTTGTCGAGTGCTTCCCCGATCTCCGTCTTCTAGTGTAAGTAGACATCAGGTCATTCAGTGTTTTGACTTGCCATGTCATAGTCTGTGCAGTCCTAAACACAATAGAAAACATTGTGGGATACGCAGTTTATCAGAATTTTTCTCAAGGCATGCTTCAATGAAATTTTGTAAATGTTCCATGCTATTTCCACTGTTTGGTAGCTGTACAGGGAATTCGGGTTCAGATTGAGGCCAGTCGAGTTCACTGGAGTAGTAATAGTCATCCCAAGCATCTTTATAGTTGAGAAACTTGCAGTAAGCAGAAGCTGACACAAGCACATCTATCAATAAAAGTTGGCAATTATGCACTTGCAAATATACACACACTACTAGAACAGGTAAAGGGTTGCAAGATATTCCAGACTAAACCCACTTGGTAAAGTATCAAAATTTAATAAAGAGTATACTCAGAGGAGGGAACGGGTTATTACACAACTAACATAATACACAACTAACAGGTTACGTTTTCACATTAATCACATGGAAAAGGATTAAATGAAACAAAAATTTGCACTCAAGGCAAAGGATATATATATATGTGCAAGGACACACAACTCACACTTGGTAAAGGGTTCAACTGGAATGCAAGGCATCACAGGGCAAAGGTTTACAATGCAAGGGCATTCACACCTCACACCCCCGATACAAAAGCTCATTAAGCTACAGACCCCCATACATGCCCTGTGATGGAGTAATTACCGAAACTCTTCATTCTTGTGGTTGCCACACATTGCCTCCAAGAACTACTGATAAAGGAGAAAGGTGAATGCATCTTGGTGTGCTCGATAAAATGCCTTTTGAAGAGGGAAACATCAGTGAAGTGGAGGGAAGAAGGGCTGACAGCAATAGAGGTAAAAGAACGTCTTTGGACGTTACGGTGTGTCTTCCCACAAGTGAGTGCAGAGCGAGCAGAGAAGGATTTAAAGGTTGCAACATGATATTGAGAATAAACGATCAAAGATGGACCCTTCAAATTTCTCACTAGCATAACCTTGGCTATAGAGGACATATTAAAATATAACCAGACCCTTTACCAAACAACGCTATCCCAGAGCTGGCTTGGCGTTTGGTAAAGGGTTTTACGAAAGTAATCCTTTAGCGACGGTTGTCAGGTTCTTATATTAATGCGCACCTACAAAACCTTGGAGAGATGGTTAAGGATTACACTTGGAGTGAGACTAAACGGGAAGTACTCATTACCGTGCCTCTAAAGGGAGTGAGGAGAGAGAACGTACTGAGCTTGTGAAGAAGGAGGAAGAAAGAGAAAAGACAGAGAGAACTAGATGAATGGAAGCAAAAGAAGGCCCCCCCCCCCCCCCCCCCCCCAAAAAAAAAGTCCAAGTCCAACAAAATTGACTTCCACTGTAATGGTAGTGCAATCTGGACAGAGAAAAAGAGTGCAGTTGTGAAGCCTCCTCCACGAAAGAATGGTTTCATCCAGGTGAGGTTCACCCCTCGATCCTTCCCTACAGCAGCAAGAGAATCTAAAGAACAAGAGGAGCAAGAGTGGCTGACCAAGATGGCAGCTGCACGCAAGATCACGATACCCAAAGACAAAGACTTAGGAGAATCCATCAATGAGAGAAACCCAGAATTCCTGAAAGATAAAGGAGTGAGTCTTTTCCAAAAAGGCAACTATGAGGGAGCCATCAATGCCTTCTCAGAAGGCATCAAGCTTAACCCATACCTCCC
This sequence comes from Cladorhizidae sp. MBARI D1340-BT2, assembly GCA_028752905.1. Classification (NCBI taxonomy): domain Eukaryota; kingdom Metazoa; phylum Porifera; class Demospongiae; order Poecilosclerida; family Cladorhizidae; species Cladorhizidae sp. MBARI D1340-BT2. The sequence continues at coordinate 42,785,104 of JAQNBH010000009.1, read as the reverse complement.
CCAGCTATTCTCCAACAGAGCAGCCTGTTGTCTAGCTCTGGGACAGGATGAGAAATGTGTCTCTGATAGCTGTAGGGCACTGGAGCTGTATTACCCAGTGGTGCCCTCTAATTATGCCTCTAGGGCAAAGGTGTTTGTACGGAGGGGAATGTACGGAGGGGAACAGCCTATGCTAACATTGGAAAGCTGGACTTGGCAGCACAGGACTTCAGTGCAGCACTCAAGCTCTGCCCTCAAGCGAGGAGTTGAAGGATGACTATGCTAGAATACAGACAGCTAGAATACAGACAGCAATGGAAGAAATTAGGAAAAAAGCTTTGATGTTCACATACAAATATTGTAGATAATCAACATAGAAGACACTACACAGCATCTTTAAATAATCAACATCACAGACAATAGCCTCTCACACTTGAAACATACACAACATTAGCAAACCTAGTACACTTGTCTGGTGATGTGTGTTATCATGAACTGGACTGTCTTTCATGTATCACATTCACCTCCTCTGCCCCTCTGTGAGCGTACTCCAAGTTGGAAACTATAACCTGCATATCACTCTCAATAGTTTTAGCCCATTGTTCCAGGTCTCCAAGACCCTTCAAGTTCTTGTGGAAACCTTCAACCAGGTTCAACCATTGCGTGGTCTGCTTGATGTAGCGGGAAGAGTGAGACTGTAAAGCTTTAGCCTCGCTGTCCAGCTTCCTTTGGTTCTCGTACGCTTTTTCAACGCTACAGTTGAGAGAATCTACCATAGCATTGGAACATTTCTGGACCGCACTCAAGGCAGCTTTTCGCCTTTTATCTTGCTGTCCTCTGAACAAGGCTTGCTTTTCTTGGTGCTCTTTTACCACGCGAGACAACATTGTTGTGGCTTTCTTTCTCTCGGAAGAAATCTTTTCGTTTGGGTTCATTCCATTTAAACCCGTTTATTAGAATCGAAATTATAAATTGCCACGCGGCGGACGTCGGCCTTTTTCGCGGAATAATGGCTCTTGTCTGCTCTAGTAAGTGAATGCTAGTTATATATCGCAAGGCAATGCAAGAAGTATTCATATCTCTACTCCTTCTCTTGCAGTTTGCAATGAAATTCCAGACGAACCAGTTCTATCCCCCGTGTCTAGTCATGTCTTTGAAAGAAGGTTGATAACCAAATTTATACAGCAAAATGGTAGTGACCCCATGAATGGGGAACCTCTGACGGAAGAACAACTGCTGGAAATTAAATGTAGATGTCATTGTGGTATGTAGTGATGTTTCTAATTGATGCCCACCAACTTGCAGCTAATCCTTTGATCAAACCACGCCCACCTTCTGCTACAAGTATTCCAGCTATTCTGAAGCTGTTACAAGATGAATGGGTGAGGAAAATATTGGCGATTCTCTGCTCCGCGATTCTCTCTGCTCCCTACGTGCACAACTTCCATTTATTCTTGGCACTTTCTTCCCATTTTCAATCACATCTACTTCACACTCATGGCCTGCCATCCTTCTTCCTCACATTCTCTCTTTCATGATCTCCTTTTCACCTCTCCTCTCTTTCTCCCCTCTCATACTTGACATGGCTACCCACTAAGGATGCATCCATGCTGCATAGCTTCACTTTACGACAGCAGCTGCAAACAGCTCGGCAAGGTCAGATTCTGGTAGTGTTGAGATTTGTTTGTTTCATTCGTGTACTCTTCTTTTGCTGTAATATGAGCTTATGAAGTAGATGACCTTTACCATAATTGAACTTGGGTATAATTACTTGCACGCTTGCAATACACTGTAACAGCTAACCCAAGATTAAGTAACTGTTGGTTGCAACTAACTATGAAACTAACTATGAACATTACAAAGGCTCTAAACGTGTAGAAAGTGTAGAAATACAATAATAAAATACATTGTATTTCGGCTAAAACTTTCTTTCACTAATACTCTTTTAACAGAATGTGTCTTGGACTACTTTAGCTTCTTAGTAGTAGGTTGGCAGACGTAAAAAGGGTGGGTGGGGGAGTTCTTCAAGGTTCTATTTTTTCTCTCCTTGGCGTAACTTTTGTGCCGTAGGTCCACAACTTCTCATAAGCTTTCCTTTTTCTTCTTCTGGGGATATTCTCTGATCCTAAAGTTTGGCTTGCATCCAGTGTAGTAAAATAATAATACAATAAAAAATGAAAAACTATAGCAAAGGAAAGCTTCCCTATATTACAATACCTCAATAATCAAGTTGAATTTTTACTCTCTTGATGCTCTAGCCTTCATTAGATTATTCCTGATGAAGGCTAGAGCATCTAGTCGAAATGGAAGGCTAGAGAATCTAGTCGAAATGGAAGGCTAGAGCATCTAGTCGAAATGAAAGGCTAGAACATCGAGTCGAAACATCGAGCGAGTACAAACTCAGATTGGTTATTGAGGTCATTGTAATCTCGTTAAGTCAACTGAGAGTTCATTGAGAACCTTAACATTATCTGCAAAGTGCAGTGAATTTTCTCCTCAAATAATTATCGTATTTCCTTGAATAGAACAAGTGTCTTCTATTCAATTCATGAACTGCTTAGCTACGTGTGCTCTTCGAGGGTGTGTGCTCTTTGCGGGTGTGTGCTCTTTGAGGGTGCATGCTCTTCGAGGGTGTGTGCTCTTCGAGGGCGTGTGTTCTTTGAGGATGCATGCTCTTCGAGGGTGTGTGCTCTTCGAGGGCGTGTGTTCTTTGAGGGTGTATGCTCTTCGAGGGTGTGTGCTCTTCGAGGATGCATGCTCTTTGAGGGTGTGTGCTCTTCGAGGGCGTGTGTTCTTTGAGGGTGTATGCTCTTCGAGGGTGTGTGTTCTTCGAGGATGCATGATTTCTCACCACAAGCCATTTACTGTCATTTAAAGAGTAGAAACAGTTCCATTATGTTGAAAAAGAAGTTAATGTGCCCATTTTGACAAGAATGAGTGTTTTCAGACAGTTTTCAACAGACAGTGCACAGTAGTTGCACGAGATCACCTGATCTCAAAAAGGTGGTGATCATTGATAAGAGCAGTGTGTGAGCTCTAGCAATGTCCTCTGTTCTAGCTTGCGAAGGGACCACCATTATTGCTTTCTCTCCCACTTTTTCTGTGGAGTTCGGCTATTACGCTAGTGGTGTTTGCTGCAGCACTTTTTGCAACCTGCCCGGGCTTTAAACAAGGGATGCCATCGTCACGTGACCCGTCTCGACTGAAACGCTGCAATTTTGAAGGATTTGATTGTCACCGCAGTGGCGACAGATTACCAAGCTTTCTTCTCCCACTTTAGGCAGCATTTTTTCTGGAGCTTTCGTACTTCCTGCTGGTGCGAGGTCTAATTGAGGGTGCGTTGTAGTATTCTTCCGAGATAGTAAATGGTGTGCAGTTTAATTGAGGACGCATTCTATTCTAGGGCACGTTCTATTCTAGGAAATGTGGTGTGTAAAGCAATAGAGTGTTCTTCACACTGAAGCCATGCATGTGGACCTTACTTGGTGTAGTTGAACTCCACCCATCATGAAGAGGAAGAATGATCACTTTTTGTTGGCGTCCACCCCTTCGTGGGGTAGCATTCGCAACTGTCCGTTTTAAAAAAAAATTCATTATTATTTTAGAGAATTTTTTTATTATTATTATTTTCAGTGGCCAGTGGCTTTGCAAAATACTGGTCACGTGACTTATGCAAATGGTGTCATTGCCAGCTATATCCACGCATGCAAGTTCACGTTCCTGCAACAACAAAATGGAGTGCAACTTAATAACTCACCGAAAAGCTATCCCAGAGATCACATAGCATTACCTGTTTGCTAGCAGGACTGCAACTAACTCTGCTCTACTACGAAAACACTGCAATTGCTGATACGGTGGACTTTATGGAGGTTAACAAATGTCGACAGCTTCGGCAAAAAAAAGGGGGGGGGGGGGGTTCATCATGATATAGCCAGCTGTAGCTGAAGGCAGGAAATAATTTAGATTTTACCATGGAAGGATTTCAGACAGATTTAGATTTAGTGCCTGCCTCACTGTGGAACTTGGAAGAGTAGAGACTAATGTGGTAAGGAACAAACGAGTATTCCGACTGCTTTGTTATATTTTAATGGCCTGTTTGGCTAGCATTATCAACTGCATTTACTGGATTGAGCCCTCGATCGATAAGTAAGACATCCTTGGATCTTGCTCTTGTGTTGATTAGCTTGCCATCTTGTGTACTTAATGGACAAGGACTACCTGAACAAGATGAACGACTGGCCATCTGCAACTAGTACCGGAGCAACGTGAAGGACAAAGTGATCATAATTAATGGACGGCCACTCACTAGACACGTACAGCCTCCTGGCGCTGACAAAATTACCATCACCAGGGAAGGGGGGGGGGGGGGGGGGGGAATTGACAGGTCTTCACATGGACTATGCTCATATTCTTCTCAAAGAAACAACTACGATCTACTTTGCTAAGCAAGAGAAGAGCCTGTTTCAGCATCACCCCCCATTCCCCTTACCCAAGTACAAACTCAAGGTGATCATTGGATAGTGACATCAGACCACCAAAAGTGTAGTAAGCGTCTATGAGTCTTCAGTGCATTGTTTAGCAACAAAAGCTTGGAGCAATGGAATTCATTGGGTTTTACACAAAGGCAAGTGATTGTGGTTTATTTGCTGTGGCATTGCTACTACACTCACTGGCTTTCCACGGAGATCCCAAGCTAAAGAAAGCACCAGAAAACTTCCATGAGAACTCGCCTTGTGAAGTGCTTTGAAGAAGTACAATTAACATTATTTCAAGTTATGTAGCTGCTGCTACTACTACTACTACTCCTACTCCATTGTTGTTGTTGTTGTTAAATCAATGACCTAAACCGTAATCATATAACCATTCATTTTCACATACCTGTTAACACTGAAGGTTGATTCTGTCAGCATTTGAACGTGGTTATTCCCGAGGACTTGAGACTTATTCTGCTTGTTATTAATATATTATTTTTGTGAGTGTTAGTGTTGAGTTCATGTAGACTCATGCAGAGTTATTGCGCATGACTATTTCCAGGGAGACCTGGTTGGTTAAGTCTTCACTCTGTATCCGACTCTATTATTCATAAACAGTTAATAAATTTGTCTTAACCGGCGCTACCATACTTGGCTTATTTGGTCACATCAGAAACACTAAGTGGACATTGCTATGTTGAAGGCAAGCAAATTTTGCTGTGCTAAGTCGCTGGCTATGCCCAGGCATATAAATATGCCAGGGCTTTAGCTAGGCCAAGGAATGTAGATATGCCAAGGCTTTAGCTAGGCCATGGAATGTAGATATGCCAGGGCTTTAGCTAGGCCATGGAATTTAGATATGCCAGGGCTTTAGCTAGGCCAAGGAATGTAGATATGCCAAGGCTTTAGCTAGGCCAAGGAATGTAGATATGCCAGGGCTTTAGCTAGGCCAAGGAATGTAGATATGCCAAGGCTTTAGCTAGGCCAAGGAATGTAGATATGCCAGGGCTTTAGCTAGGCCAAGGAATGTAGATATGCCAAGGCTTTAGCTAGGCCAAGGAATGTAGATATGCCAAGCTAGGCCATGGAATGTAGATATGCAATTAGTCACATCATGATCAATGAACTCAAACTGGCATTCCAGCTGCTTTGCAACCATTAATTATATTCATGAAAGTAGCTGAGACTCCTTCATCAACTGCTATAGACTCCTTCATCAACTGCTGTAGACTCCTTCATCAACTGCTGTAGACTCCTTCATCAACTGCTTTAGACTCCTTCATCAACTGCTGTAGACTCCTTCATCAACTGCTGCGGACTCCTTCAACTGCTGCAGACTCCTTCATCAATTACTGCAGACTCCTTCATCAACTGCTACAGACTCCTTTATTAACTACTGCAGACTCCTTTATCAACTGCTGCAGACTCCTTCATCAACTACTGCAGACTCCTTCATCAACTGCTGCAGACTCCTTCATCAACTACTGCAGACTCCTTCATCAACTGCTGCAGACTCCTTCATCAACTACTGCAGACTCCTTCATCAACTGCTACACACTCCTTCAACATACCACTCCTCACATGAATCCTTTCACTGCCTTGTTTACACCGAGGTCCATGAGGAGCCAGTGTAACAGTCCCCTCCCAGACTATACCCGGGGTTAAAGTGGGCTGGCCTGTTTCACACCCCGGGTAATAAACTGGACTAGCCCAGACTATACCCGGGGTATAAAACAGACTAGGCTATTTCATACCCCTCTAGGCCAGATTATACCCCCTACACACTCAGAAACCAGCCCTAGGGGAGTTCTGTTCAGTGGTATGGCTAAACAATCAATAAACACTCGGATATTAAATTTTATTTCTCACGCTGATGACCAACCTTATAAACTAAAATACTCACTTTTAATCGCTTAAATGCTATTGCAAACTAATCAAGTGCAGACTACAATGAGCTAGCAAAACATACATCTAAACACTGACAGCAACATTGAAGTGCTCTGATGCATTCTCAAGATATAATGCATGATCTGTCAAGCTCTGGATGACAGGATACGTCAGCCACTGCATTGAATAGCCAACCTTGGTTTACACTGCAAAGTCATATTCTATCAAACTAGCTGTGGTCGAGATCTCTGAATCAGTCACCCATACTCCATCCAGTGAGATTCCAGAGGCAGTCACATGGTCATTAACGTTCTGGTTCAGGTAGTGTTGGAGCTTCATGGTGATTCCAGTGTTCATGTCTGCACGACTCGATCTCGGGTGATGCCATGGCTCTCCTCTGATCCTGCGAGTATATAACTGGTGGATCGGAAGTAGCAGTTGCCATCGCCTTTTTGTCTTGTACGTTCGTCTTGGCTGTGATAGTTCAAAGAGTCGGCCAAAGTATATTGATTTTGTTGATGTCAGACCCAGCACTGTTGCGAGGTTCTTTCGAGCTTTGCTGGAGAATGGTACTGGTCGACTTGGGTTTTCCCCCCGGTGTATTCCATTGTGTCACTGGTCTCGTCTAGCTCCCTCCTTGGTCTCTTGGGTTGCTGGGGGTGGTCTCTATGGTGTCACAGGGGTGGTCAGGAATGGTTGAGTTCTCAAGGTTATCAGGAACATCTTGTGTTGATGTGGCATCTGTGTAGATTTTGAGGTTGCTGGCGGGGTAGGTGTTACTTAGGATCTTGTCGGTTTTTACATTTTTTGACACAGCCTTTGCTGAGGGACTCAACAACAGTATATGGACCAGTCCAGCGAAGCTCCCTTGGATCCCATCCTGTGGATACGTCGACTGTTTTAGATGTAGTCTGATAATCTCTATGTTGCTCTCATGGCGACAATCATAATTCTCCTTCTGACGGGACTGCTGGCGATGTTGCTGGAGACTGTGGAACAGAGGTCTTTACGACTAATGTGAAGTGTCTGCGGAACATCCGGGCTGGCTGAGTATGGAAGTGGTGCTGCATCACTCTCGTCGGCAGACTTTAGGTCAATGGGCAGCTTGGCAGTGCAGCCATACATCACTTCGAAGGGCGTGCACTTCATTGAAGCATGGATAGATATATGATAAGCAAACAAAATGCCTGGAATGTACTGATCCCAATCATCAGCTTGGTCGTTGACGAGCTTACTCAGTGCAGCCTTGAGTGTTCTGTTGTCACGTTCCCTTTGGCCATTTGACTATGGCTGGTATGTCGAGGCTATACGGGATCTGTCTGGAAATGCCCCTAAGCATGTCGATAACTTTGTTTAAGAATTCACGACCCTGGTCACTGATAAGGCTGTCCATGCAGCCGGTAAACATGCAACAGAGTAAAGCAACTGTGCCACTGAATTCGCGCTCTTGTCCGGGATAGCTGCAGCTTCAGAACACTTGGAGAAATAGTCTGTTATGACGACGATATACTTGTTACCACTAGTAGTTTCTTGACGAGGTCCGATAATGTCAATCCCAATTCCAGATCTTGGCAGGTATAGGTATGGGGTTGAGTGATGGAGCTTCTTTGCTGACTTTGGGATTACTGACGAAACACTTTGGACATGCCTTCACGTATTCTTGTCCATCGTTCTTCATGCCTTTCCAGTAATATCGCTGAGATATATTACAGAAGGTTTTATCTCTGCCAAAGTACCATCCTGTAGCTGGATTATCATGATGGGCCTTCAGAATGCTCGGCACATTGGTTTTGACACGAACTTCCTTGTTTCCATGGAAGAGATTTCCACTGTCAGCACGAAATGGCTTTGCTGTTTGACGAAACTGAGACTGCATTAACACGCTTGGCAGGATCCAGATCATAGGTATGCTGAGGATATTTTCGGTTAGCGCTGGTGTAGCAGTTCAAAATCTGGTTGTACAGGTTATCATCCATGATAGATTTTTTGTGAAAGTTTGATATGAATAAAACTGAATAATAAATGAATACGAAAATTTTGCAGAAACCCTTTAAGATTATTCAAAATGATTTTATTCCAAGAAGGCAATTCAGATACAAAAATTAATAACCCAAAATGTTTGAAAGGTGGGACCAAGCATCTTATAGGCATTAAGAAAGGTATTTATAGGAGATTAAAAAGAGGAGGAGTAATTGAAAGTAAATACGAAAATTACTGAAGAGTTTTTATGGTCTTGAGCTTAACAAATGAAAAGAAAAATAATAATAGAATTGTAACAGACTTCAGAAAAGCAAATTTTATAGGTTCAAGAGATAGATTAGGAATGAGGTGTGGGGTGGTATTAATCCCTCCAGGGCCAGAACAAGTGAATTCAGGTCCCGTGGGAGAGGTAGGATTATTTAAGAATGACCAAGAAGGAGGTCATCAGCCTTCAAATTGTATTGATAATTTTGTTTTGCAGAAATTCTTGACAGGATCCAGTCATAGATATGCTGCGGATACTTTCGGTCAGTGCTGGTGTAGAAGTCCAGAATCCGGTTATCATCCATGATAGTTTTTTTTGTGGAAGTTTGAAAAAATTATGAATAAAACTGAATAATATGCACACTAAATTAGAGGAAACACAGAACAACACCAGTCACAAGCTTCAGGCACAAGACAATGACAGAGAAAAGCAAGAGCACCGGTATATATACATGATCTCAGTCGACCCTCTGACGACCTCACACATAACTTGACCTCACTTTACACCTTACAGAGAGTAATGCTTTCTTTATTTTGTCCTGTTTGAACTGTCCTGTTTGAACATAGAATTTATTAACACATTGTGGAATTTATAAAATCCATCATATAAATTCATAGTGTTAGAAACTGAATTAAATTAACTTAAAAACTTAAATATTTTCGATTTCTTAGCAATTTCTATTTCGTAATTTCTTTTAGATTTACCTTTATTTATAACCTTTCTTGTTTAAACTCAATTATTGCTGCCTCAAAAAATTCTCCTCCCCTCTTTTTAATCTCCTATAAATACCTTTCTTAATGCCTATAAGATGCTTGGTCCCACCTTTTAAACATTTTGGGTTATTTTTAGATCTGAATTGCTTTCTTAGAATAACGATTTTGAATAATCTTAAAGGGTTTCTGCAAAATGTTCGTATTCATTATCCAATCATTGAAGGGTGAGGACCCGACTTATTTCCTTCTTGGTCATTCTAAAATAATCCTACCTCTCCACGGGACCTGAATTCACTTGTTCTGGCCCTGGAGGGGTAATACCACCCCACACCTCATTCCTAATCTATCTCTTAAACCTGTAAAATTTGCTTTTCTGAAGTCTGTTACAATTCTATTCTTCCTCATTTGTTAAGTTAAGGTCAAATCTGATGACTTTGTAATAGCTATTTCCTAATATTATTTCTAAATGTATAATTGTTTTTATCTATTACTTAATACTAAATCCAGTATGTTATTCCCCGAGTTACCTTATTTATGATAAACACAAGGAGGCAGGGTTTCATTTTGCCCCCCCCCCCCCCCCCCCTTGGAACCTTTTTGCCCCCCCTTGGAAATTGTATTATTAAAAACTTTGTCACATCTTTAACCATCATGCCCACCCTTAATATCCAAATTCCTCCAGTTGCCCCCCCTTGGACAATTTTCTAAATGAAACCCTGCAAGGCGGTATAATGAAAAATCTCTGGCATTGAAATACAGACTTATTTATTTATAATAAAAAACAACAGAGTGGTATAATCTGGACTAGAGATGTATATTCTGGGCTAGTCCAGTTTATGCCCTGGGGTATAAAACAGGCTAGCCCACTTTAACCCCCCCCCCCCCCCCCCCCAGGGTATAGTTTGGGTATAGTTTGGCGGGTGGTTAATGTGGACTGCTACACGGCACAACAGTTGGGAGGGACTTGTACAACAAGGATGTTCTTCTTTTCAAGTAGAGCATGAATTTCTGTCTGTTGCCATGGAAATACATGATGAGAGATTTATCACCATGTGTTTACGTCCATTAGAGGAAAGATGATGAGCTCCAAATATTCCTTCATCTTTTGCTCATTGGTTGGGTGTCACCATGTGTTTACGTCCACTAGAGGAAAGATGATGAGCTCCAAATATTCCTTCATCTTTTGCTCATTGGTTGGGTGTGGAAGTGGCACGCCAGCCACCAGGAAAGTTGACGTGAGGAAGACGGCCTGAAGTTTTTCCTTGATCAACCACTTGAAATGGCAGGATCTGTCTAGTTGTAGTACCACTAGTGACTACAGTGATCTGCCACTTGTCACTGATATGTGCTATTATATGCTCACAGACCCAGGAACTATTCTGATGCCAGTCTGATCCAAGCACTAAGTCAGGTGGGATTTCTTCAATCTCAATAATGGCTTTTAATGTCAAAAAGGAACTGATCCCTCACAGCTTCAAAACCAGTAACAGTCGCTTGATCCGTCTTCTTTTCACATCTTGGCAGAACTGACCTTGCCCACGTTTTAGTTATCCTAATGCCCCCCCCTCCCCCCTTCTCAGGCAGGAGATTTCCTGTCATGTTTCTTTACTAAGGCTGCAACTGTAGCCATAGTGATAGCAGAATTGATTACACCACCTCCTTCCCTTACAGCTTTTAATACAAATTAGAGCCGATGTCTTCACTTTTTACCTAAGAAGTAGCAGGCATCCAATCTTCTTGGAAGGCAAGCTTTTCGACTTTCCTTGGCCGAATCATAGCTAGGCACTGTGCCTTCCATCATCGAAGTGTCCTCTCCTTAACTCTCCTGTCTTCTGTGAGTGTTGACAGATAGCTGCTGTATTGCAATGCATGACAGCCTATCCAGCGACTTGGGAATTTCTCTTAACTTCTCCGTGATTTGGTTCTCTAGATTGACACACTGCAGAAGTTGCTTCAACCATCGGCTGCTTCAATGGGTTGTTGTTTTGGGTGCCTATTTGAGATGATAGGGCACCTTATGAGATGATAGGGTACCTTATGAGATGATAGGGTACCTTATGAGATGATAGGGTACCTTATGAGATGATGGGGTACCTTATGAGATGATGGGGTACCTTATGAGATGATAGGGTACCTTATGAGATGATGGGGTACCTTATGAGATGATGGGGTACCTTATGAGATGATGGGGTACCTTATGAGAGGGTACCTTATGAGGGGGTACCTTATGACAGGGTACCTTATGACAGGGTACCTTATGAGAGGGCACCTTATGAGAGGGCACCTTATGAGGGGGCACCTTATGAGGGGGTACCTTATGAGAGGGTAAGCCACCAATTTTGAAGTATCTACAGAGCAATATTGTAAGCATGGTGACCTTTGAACCTGAGAGCTAAATTTGGAACAAGCGTTCGCTTTTCTAGTCAAATGTAGTGGAAATCGCAGCTACAGGTTTCAATCTTGCTAAGTGCCCCACAATATGTACCAGCTTTGGAGTTTTTGTATGATATTTGGTCTATATGACTTCTTGCTATAGCTAAAGGTTCATGGTTAAAGTGTGTCTAAAGATGGATCGTCCTTGTTTCTGTCTTCTAGTCAGCTCAGTATCCATCCTCCCCTCCCAACCTTGTGCTAACAACCAATGTGTGTGCTTGTGTAGTCAGTTTTGGTGTGGGTACGGATCAGCATCTGTGGACGATTAGCTAGAAGGATGATGGCTGATCGAACTGTTTGCAGAGTACAGCCAAGAGTAGTCATTCAGAGCCACTTCTTTGGGGGAAGGAATATTTTTCTATACTCAGTTTTTGTTTTTCGCGGTCCAGATGAAAAGCGTGCGCTGCTTTGACAACTGCAAAATACCATATGAAATTTTGACTAAGCTGGTGTATTATCTCTACTTGGTCTGTTGGTAGGGAATAATTGCACAAAGAATCATAGTCCTTCACTTACAATGGAGCCTGCATGCATGCACACTCCTTGCTAGGCTTCAAGTCAGAAAAAAGTGACGAATATTGAACTGACTAGCAGAAATTACAGAAACAATGATGATGCATGGGCTGGATTTTCTGCCATGAAATTTCTGGGCACAGTGATAACATAATTTCATGTCGAGATTGACCAGACCAGGCTGTTGAAAAGAGAAGCAGGCCTGTTATGCTAGCCTGGCGAATGTCAACTGTACCAACTATGTGGTTTTGACAGACACATTTGCATTGTTAGTTAAGATAGACGCCCTCAATTTTGCACCCACGCGCTTGACCAGGTAATAAATTTTTAACGCCTAATCATAAAGGTCATTGCATGCGCTAGAGCTTCCTCTAGCCACTCGTACCATTTTCAATGTTTTTGCACTTGGCAATCTGGAGTTATTTTGGCGGAGGTTGCAGGGATTCAGGTTTTTTAGGTCCCTCCACTTTAGGGTCTAGTAACTTGCCTATAGTTATACCTATGAAACATATTTTAGTATCAAAAGAGAGCACACAGAGACCTATCTTTTGAGCTATATATCAAGTCCATACCAAATCTAAGGAGCTCTAAAGTTGTAACCACAAGTAAAAATTTTTTTTTAAATTAAAAAATGCCAAACAGCCCCCTTGAATTGTTATTATATTATTTTGTATTGGGGGGGGGGGGGGCGAAGATAGAAAAGGTGCTTTTTTTTTGCCACAAAATTCCAATTTGGGGGGTGGGTTACAGTCCTTGTTTGAGTGCAGGCCCCCTCCAGCCATGTAAGTTACTATGTGTAGGCTTGGATTGGTGCCATCCTATCCTCTACTAATGCCACATGGTGACTTATTGAGAGTTAGTAGGGATCTTGGTGTCTAACTTACATATACTGGTGTATGCACTGAGTCACACAGGCATCTAGGATTTCCTCCATTGTACTGTCAAATATAGGTTCCAAAAAACTGCTTTGTTCTTATATTCCATTCCAGAGTTGTCCCATGCCCTGTACCAGCATGATGCTGCATGTCGCGTGATTGCCAGGCTGACGAAGGAGGTCACGGCTGCCAGAGAAGGTATGTTGATGGAGGAAGTTGGAAGTTAAACAAAATCTTATCCATTTTGGTTAGAGACCTTTACCAGTAAAATTGGGCCAGACATGATTCAAAGTGAGTGATAAACTTCCTAATACCTGACTAGTAGATCCTCCTAAAGGACCTCCAGAGTTCTATCAAGTTCTATCAATGATGAAAGACAACAACTGCTATTATATTCATCTGAGACTCTGTTCTCTGATGACTACTCATGTCCTCTGAGATAAGAAAAAATAGTGATCCCTGTTTCTCCAAGTGACTCTTCTGTGGTTATTTGTGTGTTGTTTTGTTACTGTGTTCCCATTGCACTGCACGTGACCCATGCAGCTCTGGCCACCTTGAAGCCTCATGCTGCCAGACAAGTGCCCCCAGTACCTGCCCAGGTAATGTTTGTTAACAGCAACAACAAAAAATGAGTGGCCTTTGTCAAGCTTCTCTTCTGTTTCTGTGTTAGCCTGTGGAAGCTCCAGCTCCAGAAGTCATGGATGTAGACACAGAGACTCCTGAGGAGATGACTGAAGAGATCCAGCTCAAGGTAAGCTTGTATGGGTAATAATTATATTTTGTGTCTCTAATGCCAACTCAGCTCAAAGCCAGCTGCTTGAAAAATACATGTACATACCACAACCACTGTCATTCTTCCCTCTAATGAATTGCTACTTGCCTATTGTGTCTGTGTGTGTCTGTGTGTGAGAGAGGAGAGAGAGAGTGTGTGTGTATTTGTACATGGTCAACATGTAGTTTACATATGAATACACTTGTTATATTTTTTAGCTCAAGGATACAGCTGCTCTTCTCACTGCAGAAAGGAAGAAGGTGAGAGGCTCAGAGAGTGGCCTGGCCTACTCAGTTTCGCTGGTATTTCTGTTTTATGTTCTGTAGAGAGGAAAGAAAGCACCAGAAGGGCTTACTTCCTCTGAGGACATCTCTAGGTTCCAGCCCACTTCATCACACCCCGTGAGTACATGTCATTATAGTGGGTCATTACTACGAGTGTGTGTGTCAATGCAGTGCTCTTGCAAGTTGTGTTAGCGGTTGTGGGGAAGGGTATCTGGCAAGCTAAGTTTTGTTGATGATATTGGTTTATTGTCATGTCAGTGTGGACGCAACGTTGTGACTGGATGCGCATTGAGACTCTCTGGTATCTAGTGTGTCTCAATGCGCATCCAGTTATTGTGCAGTGTGGACAAGCCTTTAGTCAGTGGCAGCACAGCTTGTGCAGTCACTGCACAGTTCCCAATTCCCCAACTCTTGGTATGTGGGGGGTGCCATCCTATGGTGAGATCTTGAAAGGGCCAAGGACATTACCTCAACATTGATTGTTGTGGTGATAATGTACCAGGTCCTCCAACCTAGCCACATTTTGTGGGAGTACATGCTCCTTAAATCCCTCCCTGTCTTTCTTTTTCTCAGGGTTTGCACAGCGCCAGTGTTCCTGGAATTCTGGCTTTATACTTGTCTGGAGATTCCACACGTGTCCTCACAGGCAAGTACCAATTGAAATATTTTCAGTCATCCTCCTTCCCTTCCAATTCAATACAGCAATTTATGTACCTACAAGTGCTGGCTAATGACTATTAAGACTGCTAGGGAGAATATTTTACTTTTTACAATTCTGACAGCAGTGCAGGTAGGACTCCACACCAACTAGCATGGCAGTGTAGGTAGGACTCCACACCAACTAGCATGGCGGTACAGGTAGGAGGACTACACACCAACTAGCATGACAGTACAGGTAGGACTGCACACCAACTAGCATGGCAGTACACCAACTAGCATGGCAGTACAGGTAAGACTACATACCAACTAGCATGGTAGTACAGGTAGGACTGCACACCAACTAGCATGGCAGTACAGGCAAGACTACACACCAACTAGCATGACAGTGGAGATAGGACTACACACCAACTAGCATGGCAGTGGAGCTAGGTTACACTCCAATTAGACTATACAACTCTACACACAAACTAAGACAGTACAGATAGTTGATCTATACTAAGTGTGGTTTCATTTACACCATAAAGATGACCATGGTAAAAATGAAGGAGAGCTAGATGTCGTGGGGCGAGTCAATTATTTTGTGGCTGTATCCACAGGAGGAGCTGACAAGAATGCTGTGGTCTTCCAGAAAGACACTGAACAGATTGTGGCCACTCTGAAGGGACACACTAAGAAGGTGACAGGAGTTGTCTACCATCCGAGGGAGGTGAGTTGAGTGAGCTCAGAGACTCACTGATTGCAGCTCAGAGACTCACTGATGATTGAGGCTGCTCCTTTGAAAGTGCCACTCCTCATTTTTATCAAGGTGGTATATGTAATATGTAGGAGATTGTTATCACTGCATCTCCTGATATGACTGTCAGGATCTGGTCTATCGAGTCTGCAACCTGTCAACAAGTTATCAAGGTAAATATTTTTGTTGATGTTTGTCAAACAATCTCCTTCAATGGATATACTTTGGTGTTTTTGCTTTGCTTGCTTTCTCTTCTCTGAAGACCCATGATGGTCCAGTAACTGGAATAAGTTTGCATGCAACAGGCGATTATCTGCTAAGTTCGTCCACTGATCAGGTGTGTGATGACTTGTCTGGTTGCTTGAAGCAAATATGGCATAGTTATGATCTTGTTGTAGAAATGGGCCTTCTCTGACATCCAAACTGGTCGTGTCATCAGCAAAGGAAGTGATCCTGCTTCTCCTTCGGGTATGAGATGGGTATCATTTAAGCTGTGCAACTTGTTGGTTCAGAAACAAATTCTACCATATGGCCATATGCAGTGTGATATTTTGTATTTATTTTTGCACTGCCATTTCAGCATTCACTTGTGCTCAGTTCCATCCTGATGGACTTATCTTTGGAACTGGAACTTCAGACAGGTAAGTAGAAATATGAGGTGTGTGTGTGTGAATAATGTGGAGGGATAGGAGGAAGTGGTGTAATTATTAATTGTCATACAGAAAGGGGGGGGGACATTATGGTATGAGGCTTGGTGGGTTCACTCAGAATTTCCAATTGATGGAGGAGTGGGGGTGGGCTACATGAAGAGGGACTGTTCCTCCAAAAGACTAGAGGAAGTTGACGTGTTGAGTCACTCCGTATGTATCCAGTTTTTTTTGTGTTTTGTTTTTTCAATTCTTGCTTGCATTTTTGTAATTGTTGTTGATGTTACATTAATTATGGTTGCTCTATAGCATTGTGAAGATTTGGGACCTGAAGGAACGCTCAAATGTTGCAAATTTTCCTGGACACAGTGGTCAGATTGTTAGCATTGCCTTCTCAGAAAATGGGTAAAATTATTGATCCTTTGAAGAATACAATTTTTGTTTACTTTTTTCGTTGTTGCTTGGGTTGTTGGCTGGCTAGGTATTACTTGGCTTCCGCTGCGGAGGATGCTGTGGTCAAGCTCTGGGATCTGAGAAAACTCAAAAACTTCAAAACAATTGAACTTGAGTCCAACTATCAGGTTTGTTCTGTCCCTAGATCATTCGAATATTGGTGCGATGTGATAGTTATTTCCATGACCTGCAATGCATTCTTGATGTATTTAGGTGCAGTCTGTGGCCTTTGACCAAACGGGAACATACTTGGCCGTGGCTGGAAATGACATACAGTATGTTTGTTGCTTGGGGAAAGGGGGAAAAGGAAATATTGTAAATAATATTTTGTTTTTTTTTGTTTTTTTAGAGTTTACTTGTGCAAACAATGGCATCAATTGAAAACATTTTCTGGTGAGAACTTTCTGTGGTGTCTTGAAAGCAATTATCACTTCTATTTTTTTATGTGCAACAGATCACACTGGTGTTGTTACTGGTGTGCGTTTTGGCAAGAATGCTTCCTTCATTGCATCAGTTGGGATGGATCGTACTTTGAAATATTATGGACTGCAACAAAGCTAGAGATAATCAACATTTTTTAAACTAATATATATACTGCATTATATATGTGCATCTATAAAATGTCAAGAATATTTGACTTGATGACAAGGAATTCCTAGAATGTCAGGATGACTTGTTCTGTAGTTCTGGATTTTCAGAAATGATGCGCTCTATAACTTGGCGTGTATAACACAAGATGTCATGCTGCATGGAAAATATGCAACGAGAACACGTCAATTAGTAGCATGCACAATGAAAAGCAGCCATGCATGCAGACATGGATATGGGAAAGATCTTTGCTGGTTATGATTTTTCAATGGATACTTGATAATTCTTGGTGGGTACATTTTGATTTTTAGAATTACCTTCAATATAATTATATTTTTTAGCTTTGACTTAACTATCCTTTTTATCTGGGGGGAGGGGGTGGAGTATACGTTACAAAAAAAAATTTTTTTTAGTTGCTTATCTGCTATATACATTGGATGTTCCATTTCAAAGTTATGGTCACCCAAGAGGAGGTAAGTTTTGTGCCAGCATTCCAAGCAAGTTTCCAGGCTCAAAGCTAGTTGAATTTATAATAATGATTGTGTGTAGAGTTTGCTGGTGATCCAAGATTATTGGATATGGTTGAGGGCATTGAAGGGTCAGAAGAGGGTGGTAAGAATAAGATGAAGAAGGGGGAGTAAGCCTAATATTGGGTAGATCAGTAGCAGGGGAGGTGTTGGATAGGGTAGACAGAATTATAATGGGAAATGTGCTCAAATAGTGGGAGAAGAGGAAATACTAAATGTTTGGCACCTAGGGTCCTATGTCTTTGGCACCTCCCCCCCCCCCCTCCCATCATCATCCCCAAACAAAAATTCATTGTTTTGCTGTAATAATCATAATTCATGTTGTTGTTTTCTAGTAGTCATTGTCATTTATTGTTTGTACATACTTCGTGATGGCCTATTTCAGGGCTCCACAGAACATTAAATTATATTGATATATATAGCTTTGTCCCGGTTTGAAGATGGTGACTAAGGCAGAGCCGGCAGTTACCTCGTTGAGGTCTGCAAATTCTGTTGGGGTTGCATGCTTTGCCCTATAAGTCAAGCTAGTCCAAGGACATTGGCTGTATGCTTTTTTAAACTGGCTGAGCGGCTTTAAATTGGGTCAACTGGGTCTACCAGCTTTTAAAACAGGCTTTCTTCTTTTTTTTAAATTTTATCGAGCTGTAGAAACCTACACAGCTACCTGTGTAAATCCTCTGATGCCTTTTTTTGGTGACACCTTCACCAAGCTAGTCGTTATCAACAGTTCCTTGAGCAGGGCAAAGAAGTGCAGATGGATCCTTTTTCTTTCTCTCTGTTTTGTATTCCGTTCCCTTTGTGTTCCAGTTGAACACCTTTTTGGATTTGTGTAGTGGTGTTGGATTCTGAAAAATAACAATTATTTTTGTGATGCTGGTTTATCGTGCTTAATAACCCAACAATATAGTATTGTGCTTACTTCAAGTATTTCGGAGACTCTTCCAGGCTTAGTTCTGAACAAAAATCATCCCATAACATAATGGCTCCAGAACCTAACAAGAGCAAAGCAAAATGTTTTAACAGACTTTTTTTAATCAGCAATATAGTTGCACTTTGAACCTTCAAATTTATAGTACTTTAGTGGAGAAGAAAGTTGTACGGAACTAGTTTCCACTCCAGAGTAGAATTGCCCTAACATAATGTGTTCGCGAACAGGAGCACTTTGCAGCTGCAAACAAGGAGAGGGGATGCGCATGCGCAATTAATGTAATCGTAGCAATTACCATCCCCCTTGTGGAAGAGAGATCCGGTGTCATAACGGATAACGTCCCCTATCGGTATACGTCCTAGGGACGTAATATTTCGTCCGCTAGGACGTTAACCGATAAGCATAAGCGTCCGGTGGCGAGGAATTACGTCCCAGCAGACAAATTTATGTTGTAAAGATGGCAGAAAAATTCTCTTTCTCTGAAGTATTTGAATTTATTCATTCTGGAAACGATCCTATAGATAGCACACACAACTATAAAAGAAGCTTGAGAAGAAAGGCAAATAACTTCAATGTCCATGAAGGTCGGTTATATTATATCGGTAACCAAGAGAAAAGGCTTGTGGTAGAAACTGCGGAAGAAAAGCAGAGACTATTGAAAGCAATACATGAAGATGGACACCTAGGTTGGTGTAGCTAACTGTAACATAGCTATATCCTGTATAATTTTCATAATTGTAATTTTAACATAATTCTATTGTCTTCATATTATATACTAGTCAATTTGTAATAATTTTAGCTGTGAAGGCAAAAGGACCTCTGAAGAGAAGTGGTAAGCAGTATGCCAACCTACACAAAAAAGTCTGAATGCCATTACATAACAATTTTCCTTCATAGAATTGGTAAAGGGATTGAGGAACAGAGGTCAGGAGACTGCCACTTCACCCAGCCCAGGAAAAGAAGCAAGACCCTAACATTTTCAAAAAGCATTAGGGAAGACCTCAAGAGAGGGAAACAGCTCACTGATGAGCATGTGAACCTTGCGCAAAGAATCCCCAAAGAGCAATTTCGATCCCTGGGTGGTTTGCAAAATTGTCTTTTTTCACAGAATTATGGATTTGTCAAAACCAAGAATCCATACAGATACATTATGTGGATGGAAACCACTGGTGTGTTACATCATCGAAAGGAGATCAAGTCAGGATCTATGACAGCCATATGACTGGCCATCTTAGCTCTTCATTGAGTCACCAAATTGCCCAAATATACCGTCCCTTGGTAGACACTGGTAACGACGATGAGATGATTGAGATGATTGTCTTTATGGTCGATGTGCAACAGCAAAGTTATTATATTATTACACTTATATGGATGCAAATGAAAGTCTATTCAATTTGCATATTATATGGATATATCTACACTTATAATGGATGCAAATGAAAGTCTATTGGCACTGAAAATGAAAGTCTTGCTGGGCGGACGCTATTCGATAGGTTTCCAACGCGCATTTACTTTATCTGTATACGTCCCCCGGACGCTTTTTCTAAATAATAACGTCCGGGTAGGACGTAAATCTACTAGGACGCAATTCGATATGACACCTGTCCACAACAAATATCAATCAGGACAACAGAAATAACAGTTTATTCAAGTAGAATATAGTTTTATAAAGTTTGCTTGGTCATGACTTGTTCTTTAGCAGTGATTTTTCTTTGATTCCATGTTCAATATAAATCCTGGCACACCTCACTCTATTATTAAATAAACACAAAATTAAACACAAAATAGAAATAAACACATGTAAAATTTATATTTACCTCAATCCTCGTTTTGGTGTTTTCTTCGGGTTCTTTTCTAGCTTCAGTGCTGGAGTTGGTGCTAGAGGAGGTGATCCGGAGCATGAACCACCTGACCTTCCACCTCCACCTACACATTGGACAGTTCTTGAAGAACAAGATGACTGGTACAACCAACTATTTCTGGTGAAGGAGGTGGAGACAGTGGTGGTCAGAATGCCCAACAAGAAGGCACCTGGTCCAGACCTATGTCACGAACACCTGAAGCAGCCACTACCAGTGGTGGTCCCCCTTTTGACTGACATCCTCAATCTTTGCCTGATTACTATGACGGTACCTACCCCCTGGAGAAAGAGCACTCTCCAAGCCCTCTACTCAGGCTCTACAAGGGAAAAGGGGATCCCCTCTCACCCAATTCTTACCGTGGAATAGCACTTATCAATTCGCCAATGAAAGTCATGACCTCCCTTATCAATGATCGACTTAGAAGACATATTTCCCATCTCCCTCCAGAGCAACACGGGTTCCAACCGCACAAAAGCACACGAGAACCAGTGTACCTTCTTTTAAGACGCGTGAAGGAGGAGCTCAGCAGGAAACTAGGGTGTCTCTATGCAGTCTTCATGGATTTCAGAAAAGCCTTTGACTATGTTAATAGATCAATCCTCATACACAAACTCAGAGAGCAATTCAACATCAAAGGTCGGATATTAGGATTGATACATAGTCTACTTAAAGGAATGAATTTCGTATCTATGATGGAACCTGTTTCTCTGAGGGGTTGCACAAGGAGATTCATTCTCTCCAACTGCCTTCATCTTATACATTTCGGATCTAGCTGATACCCTCAGGTCAGATGATATAGGGCTCTCCTTTTATGCTGACAATCTTGTGTTCTATTCAGCAAACCTGACAACCATTCAAGCCACAATGGATAAACTCTCTGACCGGTGTGACCTGAATAAAATGGAAGTAAACATAGACAATACAAAGTGCATAAATTTTCGGAAAGGTGGCCAGCAAGGATGTAGTTATATATCGGAATCACCCTATAGAGTTTGTCAGAAGCTATGAATATCTTAGTCTAACCATGCAGTCTCGCCTCACATTCACTGATCACATCCAGAAAAAGAAACAGAAGGCACTCTCTGTGATTGCCATAATGAAAGAGCTATCACTGTAAGCATAGCAACTGCACTTGAGATCTACTCGATGAAAATTTTCCCGATTGTGAATTATCTTATGGACGTGATATCCTTGTATCTTTCTGCCAGACATCTAATTGAACTCGACAAAGTCTAGTCTGTATTTCTAAAAAGAGCCCTGGTTGTCCATCAATCTGCATCCTCGACAGCTGTGCATGAAATGGTGGGCACCTCCGGCTATGTGATGATCTGCGGACAGCAGGAGTGAAATTTGAGACCTCAGTTTGGAATGATTATATGGAAGACAGAGAGGAGAGGGGCATGAAGTTTTGCATTGCAAATTTCACGAATGGGCCGACTTTTCATTTTGATGAATGGAGAAGATGAGGACAAAAGACAAGACATCTTTACACACGAGCGACCATCATCATAAATTGTGTATACATACGGACTGTTATGAGGTGGGCCAGTGTATTTTATGCTAACTGAAAAATATATTGTGGAGCACGCTCTCCTCTGGAAAGTTTGACAGACTTTATTAGGTCTGTGGACAGTATGTGAGGTTTTATACATTACTCATTTATTTTAGTTGTACCATTTTTGCTCATTATGAGTGTTTCTTAAAAAAATAATAATAAATAAATTAGATAAAAATCTTCAGTAGTTCAAGATAATACTTTTTCCCTGCAACTCTATTTTTTTTCTTCTGGTTCTTCATTAACCTACATCTTCATAAATGGAAAAGAACAAAAATCAACCTCTGATATTGATGATGGTGAGCAATTATATGTATTTAGTGGAAAAAATAGAAGTAGGAATTATACTTAAACTTCTTATTTCCACTCTGAGTGAACCCTGTTATATACAGCCTCAGATCCTTCACCCCTGTAACTGCCTATACAGACTCGGTCTGCTTACTTCACCTTTTTCCCTGCCACTATATACCAGGCTCTAGAACTCTCCCCCAATCACATTAAAGAAACTAATCCACTTAATAAATTTAAACACTGTATTCAGCATTCCTTATCAGCACTTTGACTTTTAACTATACTCACTCTATCTTCCTCCGTGTTTTTGTTCTTATTTCTTATTTTTACTCTTCATATTAGCCTCACTTTTCCATCAAAAAAAGGTTATGGTATATAGTATGTATTTGGCTACATGTAGTAGTTATACACCTTTCATTCAGATGCTCTTCTGTCTCTGGTACTCTCCCTGGAACTTCTCATCTGTTCTATAATTCTGAGATTCTTCCTGGCCGTTTTCTGAGTAAATATCAACTTCCTCCGTGTTTTTGTTCTTATTTCGTTTTTGTTCTTATTTCTTATTTTTACTCTTCATATTAGCCTCACTTTTCCATCAAAAAAAGGTTATGGTATATAGTATGTATTTGGCTACATGTAGTAGTTATACACCTTTCATTCAGATGCTCTTCTGTCTCTGGTACTCTCCCTGGAACTTCTCATCTGTTCTATAATTCTGAGATTCTTCCTGGCCGTTTTCTGAGTAAATATCAACTTCAACGGAGTTTGGGGTTGCATATCCAGCAATCCACCGAGAGATTTTTTTCCAAAAAATGTTCTCTATTGAGTATGCCAACTTACCGTCGTCTGCTGCAATATTGGCAACTTCTCCATACATTCACATTCAGACTCATCACAGAAGAAATTTATAGAAGAGACCTGGTTAGAATCTTGCACTTCCCCGAGCTAAGTCGCTGTCGCAGCTGTAACAAAGAATAAACTGACACCGAATATGTGTATACAAATGTACCAACCTTTATTTATTTATTCCAGCTGCAAATTTATTCCAGCTGCAAATAATATCAAACGCCGAAGGGGGTATAATTATACACTTTCAGCTGTTTGAAAATGAGAGAGCGCGTTTCGCTCTCCAAAAGTACGCATGCGCTAGAGAATCCTTCCAAAACTACCAGAAGAAAAGAAAAAAGGAGGCCTGGGACTTGTCGAGCCTGAGGATTTCTAAACACGGTAGATCTAAATCACGTTCGAAATGTCTAACTTTATTAATACCGTAGCAGTTGCAACTTGGCTACAGTCTAACTTGTAGGCTTCATTTCCTTATAGTTGTGCAAACAGCTGTAACAATGATACCTTAGCCAGTATAGAAAGTGGATGGAGAATGGCTGCCAGAACTGGGTGTTCCGAACTTTGAAGCACTACTTGTATTGATGCTATAATATCTATAGTAGTGATTGAAGGTGTAGCTATGCTGAAGCTTTACAACGGAAGCCAAATAGTTAACTCTTTTTCAAGCTTAAGACAGCTGCTGAAGTCTCTTCAGCATTATTAAAAATTGATGAAAATGCATGCACAAACAAATAACACAAATAATTAATATTAAGGTCCCCAGTTATGAGTTATGACAACAAGATCATAGGTGCAATGTAGTGTTTGAGTGTATGGATTTCTAGAGCTTCTTGAGGTAAGTTGTTCCACAAGGTGACAGAGCCAAAAGAAAAATTGAATGCCTGCATCTTAGTATGGGTAGCTATAGGTGCTGGGTGACCCTGCCTATTCAGTTTGTTATGAATACATCTTGAGGAAATATATAGCAGCTAGCCTTTCATGATTTTAAATGCTTTACAAACATTCTGCAATTCTCAAGACATGAGCTTCACATTTTTATTAATAGGTCTGATAGTTTCAGGCCCACTGTTTTGTATCTATCTTGAGAGCAAACTTTTGGACTTTTTCTAATTTCGCAACATCTTTGATGAGGTATATATGTGCAGGAATGATCTTTTGTAGTTTAGTCAGCCCCTCCCACTTTATGGTATTGAAGTAGTATCGTATTTTCCAATGAAAGTCTACAGAAACTAAGCTTAAAACATGGTGCGCATGAGCTTGTTCCCTCTCCTCCCTCCAGCCTATATAGTCTTTGAACTACTTTTTAAAATGGCAGACATCAAACTCGAACTCATATTTTAGCTAAAGCACACACTGATGCTTCTTAACTTTCTAAAATATAGTTTCAGCTGCTATTTGATTAAAAATATATATAAGGTAGTAATCTAGCAGATCTAAAACAAATAAGTGTCAACCACCCCCCCCTCCCTGAATCTGAAATTCATCTTCTTCAGGGATCTATTTATCATTGACTGTGCAGTACCTCCATTCAAAATGACAGATGCAAAAAAATAGTTATATCTTAGATCTCAGAAACACACTTTGGCAGCATCTTAGTAGTGTCTTTGGTTTCAACCCATTTTAACACCAAAAACACTTCTAGTATGCCTTGAATCCTTTGTGAAGAAGTACACAAGAGCCCAACCCCCCCATGAATTCATCTTCAGAGATGTTGATGAGTTCATAACTCAGCTAAAACTCACAGTGGCAGCTTAGCATGCAAAGACTTTTTCGATAATTTTACTCGCTCGAAATTTTTGCTAGTCTTCATCACGTAAAAATCTTCTTAGCAGCTTAAGTGGTTGGTTTCAGCTGATATTAGGTCCAACAAAAACTCCAAGCAATCCTTCACTAATGTAGTCAAATGTAGTCAACTGGCAGCAAAAAAAACAACCCAACAAACAACAACACTTGAGTTCATCTTCAATATATCAAAAAAATATTATTTTAAAAACCAACAACTAGCATGTACCCATATAAATCATGATGACCCATTACCATTTAAAACCTATGATTTCAAAAGCAATGCAATAAAATTCGATATAATACTTGGCATGCATGTTTTTAAACGGAAAAGAGACATCTAGATGCTTGTGGTCTACATGGGCACCTTGTTTCTTTTCTTTTTTAACCAGCAAATCCATAGTAGTTTGCTTTCAAATTATACGTTTTTGGGGGGTTAATGCTCTCTTTAGTTCGTTTTGGTTGGGTTTTGGTTTTTTTAATTTATTCTACATTATGGCAATCAAGCTGCAGCAAACCGACTAGCAGGGATGAACTGCTCCTATTACTAACACTACACAAATCAGCACATACCACACCCTATTACAGAGCCAGTGAGCAGTTAGCTACAGTCTTCTTCAAGTATTGGCATGAGTTGCACAGGATAACTCCAGAAACCAAACATAGCGGTCGTTATTCTATACGATGTTAATTTCTGAAGTACACAAGCACACATTGTTTTCTGCTTTTGGTTAACTTTTTGTTTGAAGATCATTCTTCTGTGCAACTGACTGCTCAGTTCGCTGCATAGCATGGTGTAGCTTGAGAACAAACCGAAGAGCACACACTCTGCATGACAATCTACTGTCCCTGTTGCAAATAAAAAAATGGCAGAGGCTATATCAAAATTTGCAGGCGACTAAATTTTACAGCCAAGTCTTGTAGATTCTTTGTTGGCTAATTTGTAGCCAGCTAGCTTCTAGCTGACTCCTGCCGGTGATTGTTGATTGACAAGAAAGTGAAAGTTAATGGCCAGCACAAGACTCGACTGATCTGTCCCTTATGTGAAGAGAGTCGAGGAAGCCTCAGCTGACTTACATGGCCATCTTGATACTTGAGGAAGTCTCAGCTGACTCATTTGGCCACAATGCCATCTTATGTGAAGGTGTATAGCTGTAAGGAATGGATTCACAGATGCTGTGCTGGGTTATCTAGAAGTCCTTTACTGTGCCAAGTGAAACCCTTCTAAGACTTGTAATGTGGAAGTAGCTAAAAGTAGTACATCCCTCACAGATCACTTCAATCTTTTGTGTACTCCTCTACCTTCAAAATCATATGCACCACAGAATCCTGGCTCATAACGCCATCAATAACTCGGAAATTCAGCCTACTGGTTACTGTTACTTCTCTCATTTGGTTGGCTGTTCAACACAAGTTATTATTCTGCCATGATAACTCGGAAATTCAGCCTACTGGTTACTGTTACCTCTCTCATTTGGTTGGCTGTTCAACACAAGTTATTATTCTAGTAGTGGAGGTGGTGCAGGGGCCTCTACGAGCAAACCAGCTGGTGGTGGTCCTTCACC
This sequence comes from Cladorhizidae sp. MBARI D1340-BT2, assembly GCA_028752905.1. NCBI lineage: Eukaryota > Metazoa > Porifera > Demospongiae > Poecilosclerida > Cladorhizidae > Cladorhizidae sp. MBARI D1340-BT2. Next base: position 42,758,497 of record JAQNBH010000009.1, on the reverse strand, counting down.
GCCTCCTCCTCCACCGCCTCCCTCAGTGGCGTCAAGCACAACTGGTAGCGTCTCAATCAAACTCAAAACAAAATCCGCCAAAAGACGCCCAGAAGGAAATCGACGATATCTTCGATTCAGTCATCAGTTTCGCGGGCAAGACGTCGAAGAAGAAGAGTATAACTATTCCACCTCCCGTGGCTTCCAAGCCAAAGAGGAAGGTTCGTGTGAGATCCTACAGCATGCAGATTAAAAAGAGTGACCCATCTAAAGTCCCCAGTAAGCCTGTGCCTCCTAAGGCAGTTGATGCAGCTAAGGCTCCAGCTCCAAACCCAACTGTTAAAGTAGTGGCCACTCCAGCTAGTAAACCAGTTCTACAGCAACCCCCTCCAGAACTTGAGGCTTCTGAACTCGTCAAGATGGTTGCATTTGGACCTGGACTGGAATCAGTGGAGGTCAACTGCAATGGAGACTTTCAAGTCTCGTGTTTACATGACACCAGTATTGATGACCTTGAAGTGCAGGTGAAGGGTCTATCTGGCTCCAAGCCAGTAGATATTTCTGAGCATGGTAATGGGCAGTTCTCGTGCTCCTACATCCCCTCTGTCGCAGGTGATCACGTCATAACTATCAAAGTGGACGATCAACATATCCCAGGAAGTCCCTTTACAGCCAATGTCAAATTTGCAGCTTACACTGACAAGTGTTCTGCTGAAGGCCCTGGTCTCTTGTCTGGTACAACCACTGAGCCCTGCTCTTTCAAGATCAGGAGCAAGGAAGACGCTGGCTATGCTGGGCTACGGATCCATGTGGTTGGACCGTCCAAGGCTGAGCCCATCGATATGGTAGAGGACACGGAGGACAAGTGTGTGAATGTTTCCTATCATCCATCCGCTCCAGGCGACTATACCATTCGTGTCATATGGGGCGAGGCCAATGTGCATGGCAGTCCCTTCACTGTCCCTATCACAGGAGACACTGTCAATGATCCCACAAAGGTAATCGTGTCTGGTCAAGGACTAAAGGGAGGTGAAGTCAATGTACCCATTATGTTCTTTGTGGAAGGGGAGGCTGGGGCTGGACCAGGACCTCTCGGTGTGCGTATGGTTGGACCGTCCAAGCCAACTATCACTGCAGATGACTCCAGTGAGGAAGGAGTGGAGCTTATCATTATATGTCGTGATCCTGGAGACTACCAGTTGATCTTGAAGTGGGGTAACGATGAGGTCCCTAGCAGTCCTTACATTGTCAAGGTTACTGGCAAAGGTCGCCTGGTCCATCCAGAACTCTGCACTGCTACTGGTGAAGGCATCTCGAAGGGTAAAGTTGGTGATGCCGTCTCATTTGTAATCAATATCCCTGACGAGGCCGGACCTGGTACTCTTAATGTGTCGGTGGCTGGTCCTCATCCACCAAAGCCAATTGAGATCATCAACAATCAAGATGGGACCATGAACGTCACTTACCATCCAATAGCCCCAGGAGAGTACACCATTGAAGCATTTTGGTCAGACCAGCACATCTCGGGGAGTCCCTTCAAGGCCCAAATCGAGGGCTTGGCTGTCCGTGATCCTAAAAAGGTTGATGCAACTGGAGAAATTCTCACCCAATTCATGAAGTGTAACCAGCTGGGAACTATCCTTGTCGAGCCCAAGGAAGGTGCAGGAGCCGGTCCCCTCCGTGCCAAGTTGGAGGGCCCATCCAAAGCTGATCTGCAGCTTACCGCCAACCCAAATGGGACTATGCTCGTTTCCTTCGTCCCGAAAGATTCCGGTCACTACACCTTGCACCTGTTGTGGGGAGACGGGGACGACGACCAGATCAATCGCAGTCCGTTTACCATCAAAGTGGAGAAATAGAACCTACATGTCCAATCAAGGCCCTTTAAAAAAATTACATGGAACTAATCGATGCTAATTAGAATATCCTCATAAGTTGGGTATGTCAAGTATTGATTAGTGCATGTATTTGTGCATGTACATAGTATTGTTCCATGATGTCTTATATGGTTACATGTGGAAAGACTGGTATACTTGTAATTATATATATGTGAGGGTGGGACAGATAATTACACAAAACTAGTTGCTGCATGCATCCTTTAGAATCGAGAAAAAGAACATGTATTTCCTGATAGACAGTAGCAGATAGAATATTTCTTATAACAGAGTATTGCTCTAAATGACCTCGAAAGGGAAACTATACAAGACCACTGGGAAACATAAAATCAGGCAGTGTCTATTTGGAAATTCTAGACAAATTCCTTTTAATAAACTCAATGAACTCTCAGTTGGCATAACATTAAAATCATTCCTAATGAAGGAGCATGTATATATGTTCCATCCAATCATGCAAAGGGTGTTAATATGCTACCATGTTTTGAAGTACATTGATTGGCAGGCAAGGCATTCATAGATTGTGCAGCACAATCTATAGACTGGCATCCAATCTATGAATTCATAGATTGTGCTGCCCTATCTATAGATTGAGCAGATTCATAGATTGGATGGAACATATATAGTCGAAACGTCGAGTGAATACAATTTGAAGTTGATTATTGAGAAGGTGATTTTAAATTCCTTTTAGTTTGTGTAAAATAAGATTTGATACTAAAGTTATTTTAAAACGGAACATCTGAGGCACGACATTTATAGATAACGCCTTTGTCCAGCATCAAGCAGACATCTGTATTCTGTGGTGTCCCAGTAAAGAAGAGGATCAACACTATTTGTAATCACCTTCTCAATAATCAACTTCAAATTGCATTCACTCACGTTTGATGCTCTAACTCCATCGAAACGCTGCTAAGGTTTGAGTGAGCTTGCTATATACTTTTAGCTATATAGCTATCCACTACATGCCAGTATACACACCTAGCACGTGTACAGGATGTAAAAATTCATAGTAAAACAATAATAAATATTAAATAAATAAATACATCGAAATTATCCCAAATAATAATAATAAACAATAAAAAGATAAAATAAGAGTAATTATGGTGGTTGTCAGAGAATCCTACCTCTCTGACTGAAGCCAGGAATACGACAGATGTTGTTTACCGGTATAACACAACAAATCAACACCTATATGGAAACCATGGTAATGTATGTGGGAACCACGAAGACACACCAGACAACACACAGAATGTTGTGGCAGACAGAGCACGACCATCTAATTCGGCGATCAGATTGGTCAGTGCAGATCAGCCAAATGATCTGACCTGAACATTATTAAAGGAACTGTATATAGTAGATAGATAAAAGAGAGAGAGTTAGAGAATGAACTGAATTAAGAACTGAGAAAGAACTCCAGTAGAAAGAACTTAGGGTTATATTAATTGTATATTGTGATATTGTATGTTGGAAAATTGTCTGTGCCGATTGCCTTTTCTATATAATTATTTTACCTATTCCTTCTCGAGGATAAACAACAACCGGGTGATTATTGATTCCGGTCTGACAAAAGGGTTTAAGCAGGAGAGTTTAAACCAGGGTCAGGCGTCGGGCTAAAGATTCGGATCCTCTCAGATCAAGGCGTATCATTGAGAGGAAGGGGATTTTTTGTTACAGTGGTTATGGCTTCAAGTTCAGGCTCTTCAGAATAGCTCCCCAGCAGCCAGGCAAGTTCATTCCACAGTCTCATTGAACCGCTCAACTTTGGTGCTAGGCTGATGTGCAATTCCTTCACTAGCAGTCATTTTGTCTTCTGGCCTGGTCCAAGATGGTGGAAAAATAGGATGTCCATTATCCCAAAGTAATTGCAGACTTCTCTTTAGTACACTTTCTACAGGCATCTTGATGTTCTTTCACTCTGGTCTCCAGTCTTCTGATGGTCTTCCCTATGTAGTATTTCCCACAGCTACAAGGGATGTGGTACACAACACATGAGTCTGGTAAAAAAACCTTCACTCCTCTCAGTTGTATCCTCAGAGTTCTTCCCGATCTGAAGACGACTTTAATGTTGAACTTCCTGCAGACCCTCTTCCTTCACTCATCCCTGCTGCCTAAGGAATCACCACCATATGATCCTTCTTTTTAGACCCCTCATTGCCTATACTCTGGTGTACTCATCTTCTTTTCTGTGTTTAGATGTATCTGCAGATGAAAGGTTTATGAGGCTTGTGGATAACTATAAGACCTTATTCAAATGATGTTCTTCCTTCCAAAGGTCCTCCTTCTCAGTCACTACTCTCCTGGCTCTATCATACAAACTCTTTACCACTCCTCTTCTGACATTGATAGGATGATGTGATCTATAATCAAGGTATCAGTTGGTATGCATGGGTTTTCTGTAAACAGTTGCAGTTAGCCTTCCAGCTTCCTTCCTGTGTAGGTTGCAATCCAGAAAGGGCAACAATCTGTACTCTTCAAGATCCATGGTAAACTGTATGGATGGCTTGATGTTGTTCACATGATCCAACCACCCTGCTCACTTCCCTTCTTCAGAATGGGTATTATCCACGTATCTCTTTCAAACCCTTGGCTTCAGTGGGGCAGTTGTGAATGCCAATCTCAAAGAATTCCGTATATAAAGGTTGGCTACCACTGCAGATACTCGAGAGACCATTACTGCACCCTCTTTCTGCTCATAGTATTTTTCTTGATACTTGATTTAGGTGGATTTCAGGCACAACTCCAACAGTTCAGAAATCCTGTCAGCACCTTGTATTTATTTTTTATTGTTTATTTATTTATTATATTATTTATTTTATTATTTACATCTGGTTCATGTGCTAGCCACGTGTACAGGCATGTGGTGGATATATAGCTAGCAGGCTCACACAAACCTTGGTGACTCATTATTCCTGATGAAGGCTGGAGCATCTAGTCGAAATGTCGAGTGAATACAATTTGAAGTTGATTATTGAGAAGGTGATTATAATGTTATTATGTCAACAGAGAGTTCATTGAGAGTTTATTTGTATACATTTTGGCTAACTGCTCTAGCCTTCATCAGGAATAGCTTTTGTTCTGGTTTCAGAGTTGTTGGTGTACTTTTCTGTTATTAAAGTTGAGCAGTGCAGGATTACATCAGTTCAGAGTTCTACGGAGCTTTATCTTTGTTGGACACTACACATACTAGGACAAGACTCTGTTGCTATTGTGGAGTGTACCCAAGTAGAGTCACCTACAGCTTCCTTTAAGGACTTGGTAACATTGCACAGAAGAGCTGCACCAACTGAACAACATGTTTAGAAAGAGGGAGCTACAGCCTCCTTTGGACTCGCTAAAAGTTTCCAAGTGAGAACTCCACAAACCAAACAGCATAACTGAGTGTGGGTCATTTATCTTTTAATGTAGGACATGATTAGCATGATTATATCATGTACAAACCCACTGACTGATCCTACATTGAAAAATAGACTAGTAATGGGCATGTATTGGAGTATTTGGAGTCCTGTGATAATAAAAGTCCTATGAATGGACAAACCTTGTGTGATTGGGGGGAAGAAATAGGGAACACATGGCTATATATATACATGCTATAATAATTATATACACATACATTATTATTACTGTCATATATCACATAGCATACATACATACATAGGGAACACATACATAGGGCTATATATATATACATACATACATACATACATACATACATAGGGTATACATACATGCACAAGAGCAAAAATGTTTTTTAAAGCTGTAACCCATGCTGACCACAACCAGTTAGTTTTACCACCTTTTAATTAAACGTACACAACAAGTTAAAAAACCTGGAGAATATGAAGCTCACACTTGATATAGTTCTCCACTGCTCAATAGTATACAGAAATAAAAATAACAAAAACAACTTGAAACAAGGGGGTAATGACTTCCTTGATAAACATCTTAAATTTGTACATTTTATAATATATGCTGCAATTTTTAGCTGCATTTCTAGCTATGGAACTTCAAATTGGCACACACATTTTTGCCCCGTATCACGCATGCATCAAATATCTGCAGGATAAAAAAACTTATCTCAAAAAGAAAGGAAACAAGGGTGTACCCAGTTAGAGCACACCTACTTATATCCCTCCTTCATAAATAAACACTGATTTAGGTTTTTGAATATTTTCCTCGTTCCAACTTTATTTTTGTACGACAAGTGGTTGGTCGGCTGTCAGCTGTGCTACATCAAGAACTATTCCAGCCAAGCATCATACTATTGTCTCCTAAGCATGTTTTAATTAACAAAATAATTTTTTATTGTTTTCAGGGTGTGTGATTTTTTGTTTAAAGAAGTTAAAAAAAAAGTCCAGAGAAGTTAAACTCCATGTGTTTCTACTGTCAGTGGAGGAGGTGCATCAGTGGAGGAGGTGTACAGATGGAACAGTTTGTCTACAGATGGTCTATACTTGGTCAGTGAGAGAGAGAGGGGGGGGGGGGAGGGGGAAGGCTCTCTCTGGTCAGATTTAATTTGTGTATATATGAATTATTAAATTTCAAAAATGCAGTTTGGTAATAATGGTTCTTTGTGGACCAGAATTTTTTTGTTGGTATAAAGGTAAATGGTTGAAAGATGTTCATTACTGTGCAAGCACTAATGTAGCAAATTTTCATTGCAAGATAGGTGGATGCTGCCAAGAGAACAGGTGATGTTGGAAGTTCATAAGTAAGTCATGATAGATCTACTGTTGCATGTCTAGCAGAGGACTACAAGCTTCCTATATCCAACTTTACAATAAGGCCTGATGAAGGCTAGAGCGTTTAGTCGAAACGTCAAGAGAATACAATTTGAAGTTGATTATTGAGAAGGTTATTATAATGTTATGTTAACTGAGTTGATTGAGAGTATATCCAACTTGATGGACCCGCTTTCCACTATGATCCTCAAACAGAGCTATCACAGGTGAAACACACTGGAATAGTGGATGGTGTATAATTGTGTAGGCTGAAGGACAAACACCAAGAGCAGTTAGCTATTATCAGCTCGAGTAAAAGTAATAGCTAGCATTCTAATAGAGCTAGTTAGCTAGCTAGCTTACTTGTCAAGAAAGACAAAGTAACTTACGACCCCCATTCTGAGCTTCTTTTAGGAAATAATAGTTTGGGCAGTTGTTGGCAAGTTTTTAGTCAGTCAGTTAACTATCTATACACTAAACAGCTAGATCATCCCCACCTTATGAAGGCTCTGCTTCGTAAACAAGACTGCTTCGTAAACAAGAACCTTGTCTCCACTCCCTTTCTTAGTCACCACACCCAGCCAGGTACTAATCTTCAAAATGCTGAGTCCCTTGGGACATCACACCAATTTAATGACAGTAAATGAAGTAAGATGACAATAAGCACTATGATATATATACACATCTGATAAATATTAAGTTAATGCTCTGTGTTAAATGATGCTTGGTTATGTTGGAGTGGGGGGAGGCCATAAATTAATCCCTTCCTCCTCTGCTAACACTTCACTAAGCATTGCAAAATGCATCCACACATTCCACCGTCACACTTGATTACTCGCACCCTCCACTTCCTTCCCAAACAACAAAGCCACCCTTCAGCGCCCACCCTCTGAAACTGCTCCAACCATATTATTCATTAACGCTTTCCGTTCCCTTGGAAATTCATTGCAGCCTATTAGAAAGTGCTCCACACCTTTCACTTACTTCCTGCCACATAACAAACATCTGTCATCACTACAGAGCCTACATTGCTTCTTGTCCTGCAATAGACCTGCTGACCCTGTCCTCAATCCAAATATCAACCTCACTCCCTCATATCCCTGTAATGACCTTGTATACCTTTCTTCTCCATCACCTTTTTCCAACCTATACCACTTCAAGCTGTTCTTACTTTCGACATCCTCCTCCCAATCACACACTTTTTCATCTTCATTCATTACCCGACAAAGAGCGGTGTGGCCCCATAAGCGGAATTGGCACTGCGAAGCAGTTGTTCATAAACACTTTGGCGCACGATAGTATTTTGAAAATTGGAATTGGCACTGACGAAGCTTAAATAGTTGACCGTTTTGGCGCTAAGGCAAGTAAATATAGCTTAGAAGCGCCATTGATCTTGTTAGCTAGCAGGCAATTTCTTTTGTTTATAGTCTCTATGGCAAATTTACTTAGTTGCAGATAGAGGTAGAGTTGCTTTTGGGCCTTAGATTGGCAGATGTCCTCTCGATGCCCCACACTGCCACACTTCACATACTGCGCATGCTCGGAGGGAAATCCCCTTCCGCCCACAGAAGGAATGGGGGAGGGGGCTGCAGGTTGTTGGGGGAAGGGGACTGCAGTTATTTGGGGGTGGTGGCTGCAGGTTGTTGGGAGAGGGGGAGGGCGCAGGTGACTGACCATCAAGGGCCAAACATTTCCCGAGATCTATTTCTAGTTTGTTCTTTAATACTGAATTGTGAATACTAGAACGTTCTTTGGCTAAGTTCAACCCTGTAGCTTAATTCTTCAGAGCATTTGTTATTACTTTACAGAATGGCTATTAGTCCATCAAAATCAATCTCAGAGCATCATATTTTTCATCGAAGGGGGGCATCCCCCCAGACCCCCCTACCTACATGCTTTAGCACTCCCTCTACATCGATACTGACATTGAAATCCCCCCCCCCCCCCTCAAAATCATGTGTCCTTTTAGACTGGCCCCCCCAATATGAAACATCTTCCTACTCCACTGGCGCCATGTACTTTGTACCCTCGCTGTCATGTAGTTGCTCAGTTTTAACCCCTTTTGTGGTTACTGATATAATAAGTGGCCCAGCTTGACAAATGGTAGTTTTGTGGTGACCCATGGATACCTCAGTCATTGCATACAGCTGTGTCGCTTGTGTTGCACTGCAGCTGTTCATGGCTTATCACTGCATGCAGCTGTCCATCTCTAAGTGGTGATGGACCAAGTGATCCAGAAGACAGCTTCCCTTTGCAAGCTGGACTATTTTTACTCACAGTCACAAAAAGAAACTTTGTTGAACACGTTATAAAATTATAGAATTTGTAATGATTGTTTATGCTCGATATTGTGTCAATATCGATGTTTCTTTCAGAATTCGAATAAGGGGTAGGACAAAAAGTTATAATGAACTGAGGGGGCAGCATTCCTTAAAGGAGCATAAATGAATTTATGTTCTCTGAAGTTACTATAGGTGCTCTCTGGGATATGGTAATGCAGTACATGTTTTAGAACAAAACAGGTCAACACTAAAACTCTGGTGTATGGTACACATCTGTAGTATGCACTGTCAGCAAATGTTACATCCATGAATCTTCATCACTATTATCAATATCCAAGAGAATATAATTGGCTCCAAGAGAGGTTTTACTGCTACTGCATCTTGATCATTATGACAGGCCCTATAAGCATCTAATGACAAGCATAGTAAACAGGGTGTAAATCAAGAAGTAATGTGTTGATTAAAATCACAGTGCTGAGTGCATCATTCCAAAGTGTGCTATACACATACTCAATAATCTAAAGGCTGGTTCACAATAGACACAACACGATGCGTCGATTGTGAACATGAGGTTGCATCCCATACGCTCAAATAGACTTACGTTTTATTCAAGCGTTGGATCGCAACACAATGTGTTGGTGTGCTTTATTTAAAGATGAATGAAGAATGATAGAAGCGGTTTGCCTTATGGCAAGTATGTAGCAATCGTACAGGGACATAAAGGCATGATAGAATGCCTAGAAGCAAGTGGCATGTGAAGTAAGCCAATAGATTGATCAAAATGATGTAGAACTAGCTGTATTATATATTATATTGTGTACATAGCTATTCTAGCAGTAGCCATAGCAGGCATGAGGTCGGCTGAGAGTAGTCCTACAGGTTGGAACTATCATTGCGTTATGTTGTTGTTTTTACATAATGCTTTATATTAGGAGGAATTTTGACTCTGGGAATTTCCAACACACGTGTTTTGAGCAGACAGCTGATAAGTTTCTCCTTAATGTATAGTTCGTGTGGACAATCTACGAGTTGCTTGCTCAATGTGTGGACAAGTATTAGTGTGGGCAATCTGTGAATTATTCAAATCCTGGTTTGCTCATAACATGTAATATATCAAAATTTTGCCTCATGAAACTACAGTCGTTTTATTGTGTTTTTAGATATCCACTTGTCAGCGGTGCCAAAAATTGGAGCAGATTAAGACCATTGCAACAGAGCTACATCCTATCAAAGTTTCCAACAGGTCACTGATTTTATACTGCATGTCCCATGCAAATCACATGAACATATATATGCTTAAACTCCGTTCAATCCGCACACCCCACATCTGGGAAGGTCTGCCTACTAGGCACCTGCACATTGCACAATCAAGTGATGTGTATTGCGTGGTCCTCAAAATCCATCATATGACCTAGAATTCCAATATGGCAATTGTAAAACTGTTGGTTGGTGTATAGGCTTACTATGTACATGTCTTTAGTTCTTCTCATGCTTGGCATTTTGTTGATGTCTTAGATTTGTGCTCTCTACCACTTATGGCATCAACACTAGCATACAAGCATCAACAAAGCAGCAGCCCTTTGTACTGATGTTCTATCGCATAGCTCGGGGTGCCATAGCCATTAATGCAGAACATGATTGTGAAGAAGAGTTACAGTATGTGAATATACACACTGACATGTCTCTTGAAGAGATTAAAACAGACTTGGAAGATCGTGTAGCAAAGGTAAAGATTATCTAGTGGCACAGACTATAATTAACGAAATATGATTTAGAAACTAATTCGCTGTGCATATTTTATTTGTGAATGAAATTATTGGCAGTTTTCATATTAATGTATGTAAAATAATCCACAGCAACTCCTTCCGTATTCACTTAGGTACAGGCCCTGGATGAACAGGTACGAGAAAAAATTGAAGAAGCCAAGGCCAAGCACAAGTTGTATTTTGATGCCAAGCAAAAGAAAGGCTTAAAACGCTTCCAGTTTGCAATAGGTATGCTTAGGGTGATAATTGATATGACAAAAATTAAGATATTTATGGTGCCATATATATACTGCTATTTGTGAGATATGGAGAGGAAGGATATGGAGAGGAAGGGCAGTTAATTGTTGACTGGAAATCAGTTTCAATAAAAGACATTTTGCATAGAACTTTATATTTCAAATACATTTTATGTTCTTAATAAAAAATTTGGCTTGAAGATATGCATATGTTTAAAAAGTTTCAAAATTATTTGTTGTTTGCTGCAGGTGACCATGTCTTGAAGAGGAATGTGCGAAAAGCATCAAGGAAAGGTGATAGGTTATCACAAGACTGGTTGGGGCTTACAAAATAACTGACATCACTTCTATGGGCCTCTGCACATTGCAGGATGGTAATGGCAATCCCATAAAAAGCAAGGTTAACTCGGGACACCTAAAGCCTCGTAGTATACCAGGTCATGAAACCATGCTTCAAGATAATCTTGTAGGTGATGTTTCCCAACAAATACCTACAACTGAGAGTGGCTATGCAAGCTTGCAGACAAGCTTACTCCTCCCTTCCTCTGACCTACAATACCTGGATTGTGACTTTGATTGTGATACTAGTATCGAGGAAGCCACTGTGAATATGGCCATGAATATTGCAGAGAAGAGTCCACCAAGGAAGAGGCAAACCTTGGTGTGGTGTCAACTCTTGGCCTGCAACCCAACAAACCCTGTACTGAGAAACAGAGCACAATCACTTTACCTCCAGTCCAACCACCCACCCACACACACTGTGGACCAGGACCAACGACAACCAGAGATGTGCATTTCCACGGAATCTTCACAGACCGAGACAGATTGTTTTGTGACTGGTGCGACCCAGACTGTACTGAGGGTAAATGGCAAATGCCTACCATGCCAACAGCTTGTCAGCTGCAGAGAGTTACCCAGAGACTTTCTCACACTCTCCAATCTGGAGCATAGTTGGAGGACACCCACATTAATGAAGCTCAGGCCCTACTTCATGTACAGTTTCCAGAGATGGGTGGCCTTCAGCCAGTTCAATATTTGGCACCAGGCAGTGGAGGCTCACTTACTGGAACTCTAGTAGAGAATTATGTGCAGATTATGAATACTGGCTGCCACTGGGTTTGTGCATCAAATATAGGAGCATCCAAGGGCACAGTATTGTTTTATGACAGCCTCCCTACCAGAATCAGTAAGTCATTGTGTTTAAACTATGTCAGCTAAAACCCAGTTATTTTTTATTTGTTATTATTTGTTTGACATGAGTTGGGTGAATGGAGTTGAGGACTATGTACAGTAATATTTGATATTACACCTTAATACATGCGCCTAATGCTTTAATATATCTGTTCTTATCATTGATGCAGAATTGGATACGTTGAAAGGCCTTGCCTGGATGGAGCATTACGCTGGAACCTACCTTATCATTCAGAAACCAAAAATACAGAGACAGGCTGGAGGCAATGATTGTGGCTTATTTGCAATTGCAACAGCTCTATGCGGTGGGATTAATCCATCACTCATCAGCTTTGACCAGAGCAAGATGCAACATCATCAAGCAATGTCCTTCCAGGAACGAATCTTACTACCTTTCCCATTGAAAGGTCTTAGACGGACTGTGACGTACTAGAGGTTGGACGAAAGAATACGACTTATCTGCATATGTAGGCAGCCCAATGACCCTGCTCTTACGGTTGCACAGTGCTGTTCATGTAAGGAATGGTTCCATCAATCTTGTACTAACATTACTTCATCAGCCATTGCAAACTTACAAGAAGAATGGTATTGCCAGCAATGCAAAGACAGAAGCCTGTAAAATATTAAGAGTAATCTATCAGCTTGTCACAAGTATATAATGTAGTGCATCTCTTGAATTGTGAAATATATTGCGAGTTATTTGGCAAGTTATGAAATTCATGTGTCAGTTGTCAATGAGAATTCATAGAATGGGTTTTCCTATAATTATACCACAATACTTGACGAAATGGGAGTAATGTGACAGGTGCGATAGCATGCCATAATTTCGTTAACTAAAAACTATATTGCTATACATGTATATGTAAGAATAATTCACACTTGGTATTAGAAAGAGAAGAGAAAAACAATTCAAGTGAAATTAAAATATCTAACAAGCAGATGAAACGGAAATGAACGAGGGTCCTGGGTCAGCATGGGTACCCACCCTTGGGACATATATAGTCCCACAGAGCTTGCAAAGGCAACAGAAGTTAATTAAGGATAGTAATAAAAATATATAAATTATATATAGTGACTGATAAGTATTAATATGGAGAGAGAATTGATGGGCAGAGCTGACTATATATATACTCAGCTCATCTTTAGCTCTGGACATCACACAGGAGCATACCATTGTCACTTTCCCACCATCACCATAATTTTATGCTAAGAGCTTGTATATACAGGATTCCAAAACCCAGACAGGGTCTTATGGAGTGAGTGACCAAGGGCTCCAATTTCCATAAGGGCTCCAATTTCCATGGTAATAAGACCCTGCATCTATGCAATAATTGATCATTGTGTTTCTCCTACTCCTGCTATATAATGAGTTCTGTGGGAATTTTGTACTGATAATTAACTGCAAATTTCATGCCTTATTCTGATAATTATGGAAGATGTATATAGGTGTTGTGAAAGATTGTGCACTTCTTGTTGTACTGTGGGGAGTTTGCTGGTGATAGAGGAAGATTATAGGATATGGTCATTGGATGTGGTCAAGAGCATTGAAGGGTCTGAGGAGTGGGTGGTATGGAGAAATGATGGGGAGTAGGTATAATGTTGGGTAGGTGAGCATTAGCAGGGGTGAAGGAGGTGTTGGGTATGGTAGACCAAATTGTAATTGTAATGAAAAATGTGTTCAAGTAGTGGGAGAAGAGGAAACACCTAGGGTCCCATGTCCTTATGTCTTTGGCACCTCCCCGTCCCAAAACAAATAATGTTGTAATAATTCATTCGTGCTTTCTTAAAGATTTGCGCACGCGCATTGGATGAAGTTCGGCAGTGAGGAGGAAATAATTATTTGCGCATGCGCAATAGGTAAAGTCTGGCTAAGCTACAATTTTCGAACCGCAGGGATGCGATAATTATTCGCGTGCTCTGTCGACATTTCCCCCCCTTTTTTTTCTTTTCCAAAAACATGCTCAATAGCCACTGGCTAATGCAAAGAGCACACAATACACACAACACATGAAATACATTATGAATGTTATGAAATTGTTTGTATGTAATGTTTAAATAAGCTAAGAGAACTAATATTGTTCGGAAGAGCATTCCACTTACGAATGACAGAAGGGAAAAAAGATACATTAAAAGACTGAGTACGAGGGAAAATGAAAGTAAGGTTGAGGGGGTGGTATGATCTAATGTTGTAAGGTGGAGAAGGCTGATGTGCAGGCAGTGAGGTTGGAAAGTCAGTGTAATTATGCAAAAGCTTAAAGAGAAGTATGAGTTTAGAGTTGAGACGATGAGAGGAGAGTGTAGGGAGTTTTAGATTAGAACGTAAGAGGGAATAGTCAGAGGACCAGTCTTTAGAACAAATTTGGCATGCAAAGAATTGTATTTTTTGGATAGACATGGAGAGGTGCGCAGATTGTGGGTCCCATAGAAAAGAACAGTATTCAAGGTGAGGTCTTATTAGAGAGGTGTATAGCAGAAGAGAAGAGGAGTCAGAGTGATGATAAAATTGTCGGTATAAGAGGCCTAAGAGACAAATGAAGGATATGTGTTTAGACCAGGATAGTGTGGAAGATAAGAGAACACCCAGATACTTGAACTCGGAGACTAAATCAAGAGAGGAACCAAGTAGGTAGAGCCAGGGCAAAGTTTTGAAGATAGGAGAGACTTTGTAAGTTATAAACATCCATTTCGATTTTGATGAATTTAATGTAAGAAAGTTGGATGAGATCCAAGAGGAGACAGTATCAAGATTTAGTTGAAATAGAGAGAAATCAGAAAGGGAGTTAACAGGTTGGAAAAGTAGGATATCATCAGCATACAGAATAATCTTGCAAGAAGAAGACAGAGGGACTTTACATACTCCATTAATATAAATGATAAAGAGAAGGGGCCCAAGGATTGAACCTTGAGGGACACCAGAAGAAACTGGAAGAGGGGAGGAGGTGGACCCATGAATATTATAGATCATCATGATAAGCACCTTCGCACGACACACAATGCCAGATGTTATATTGCTTGCCTGCATGCGGTATTCCGACATCCACCGTAAATTAAAAAATAAATTAGGAACGGGACATTTAAAATGCGCTTATTATCTATTGACTTGGGGCTGCAACTGGCATGTGAATTGTGCTGCTTATGCACTGCTTATAAAGAAGCTAAATACTCAGTGGGTTTACTCTGGAAGCCACAGTTGTACTGAAATCTTACATCTTACGGAAACATTTTGATTTCATTCCCAAAATAACAAGTAGGCCTTTGTCACTGTGCTGACCAATTGACCAAAAGTGGGTTGGAAAGGTGACATGGTTGAGTAGAGTGAATGGGCAGGTGGAAGTAGGCAGAGGAAGAAGGGTCTGGGAGCTTCTATATAGTGAGACCTAGTATGGAGCATGCAGCCAAAGTGTGGACAGGAGGACGTAATGCTTGCAAGAAGTTGGAGTTGGCACATATAAGAGTGGGTAGGAGACTGTTGGGGGCAAGTAATATAGTAGCAGGAGTGGCAATATGGGTAGATATGGGGTGGAGGAAGCTGGAGGAGAGGAGGGAAGAGATGAAGTTTTGTTTGGTATATAAGAGATTAGAGGTGTTGGAACAGAGCAGATTGGTAAAAGTTGTTGTAAATAAACTAAGAGAGGATGGAGGAATTGGATGGTGAGATCTAGAGGAGAAAGTACGAGATAAACAACGAGGTAGGGTCAGTGCACGAGTGGAAGGGGAAAGTGAAGGTGAGAAATGAGAAGTGGGAGGAGGAAGTAAACGGAAAGAGTACGCAGAATTTTTATAAATCGGCAAAGAATATTGCAGGGGTGGAGAGGTATATATGTGAGGTCCATGCATGGTCAGGAAGGTGTGCAGTTACAATTTTGACTGAGGACTGCGTCAGATGGGTTGTTAGAGGATAAGAAGAGATGTGTGATAGTTGAGAGGTGTATAATGTGTGATAGTGGAGCAAGGGAGGATGTGGAACATTCCTTGGTGATATGCGGGGAATTTGAGAGGGATCGGCTGGAACTGATGGATGAGGTGTGCAGAATTGTAAGGGCAGGACAGTGGCTGGATGAATTTAGAAGAGTGAGTAAGGATGGAAAGGTGGCATTGCTTTTGGGGAAAGATGTGGAGGGAGTAAGTGATGCAGTGATGGAGGAGGTGGATGAGTGTGTTATTTATTGGGTATGGAAGTGGTGGCAGAGGAGAAAGGAACAGTTGTATGGTGAGCTGAGGAATGATCTTTGGTCCCCTCCCCCCACCCCTCCTTGAGCAGCGGGACACTCGTAACTTAATATTGTGGATAATTTTATTAATTAAGTACTGTTGATTTTTAATATAAATTGTATTAGGTTAGTTACTAAAATAGTCCACACTGCACTGTAATATATATGTGATGGCCTTGACAGGCTCAGCAATATCAGGATTAAATCATAATGCTGAAGAGACTTCAACAGCTGTCTTAAGCTTGATTTGGCTTCCGTTGTAAAGCTTCAGCATAGCTACACCTTTCAACCACTACTATAGATATTATAGCATCAATACAGAGAGTTCGGAACACCCAGCCATTTTATCCACTTTCTCTACTGGCTAAAGTATTCATTGTTACAGCTGTTTTGCACAACTTAAGGAAATGAAGCCTACCAGTTACACTGTAGCCAAGTTGCAACTGCTACGGAGTTAGACATTTCGAAAACCCTCTGGGCTCGACAGTAGGTTTCTTTCTTCTGCGCTTGCGTAGTTTGAAGGGAGAATTCTCTAGCAAAGGGAGAATCCTCGAAACGCGCGCCCTCATTTATTCACCGTCACAAACCGCTGCAGAAAAAAAGTGTACCCCCGTCGGCGTTTGATATTATTTGCAGCTGGAATAAATAAAGGTTGGTACATTTGTATACACATAATGCGGTGTCAGTTTATTCTTTGTTACAGCTGCAAAATAGAGATTATGTCAGACAGCTGGGCAAATGACTTAGCTCGGGAAGTGCAAGTATACTCCTCGCCAGCAGATTCTAACCGGGTCTCTTCTATAAATTCCTTCTGTGATGATGAGTCTGAATGTGAATGTATCGAGCAGTTAACCAATATTTCAGCAGACGTCGGTAAGTTGGCATACTCAATAGAGAACCATTTTTTGAAAAATCTCTCAGTGGATTGCAACCCCAAACTCCGTTGAAGTTGATATTTACTCAGAAAACGGCCAGGAAGAATCTCAGAACTATAGAACTGATGAGAACTTCCAGGGAGAGTACCAGAAGACAGAAGAGCATCTGAATGAAAGGTGTATATATAACTACTATATATATATATAGATGTAGCCAAATACATGTATACTACCATGACGTTTTTTTAATGGAAAAGTCAATAGCCATGAGGCTAATATGAATAGCAAAAATAAGGAGGAAGATATGAGAGTGAGTATAGTTAAAAGTCAAAGTGCTGATAAGGAATGTTGAATATAGTGCTTAAATTTATTAAGTGAATTAGTTTCTTTAATGTGATTGGGGGAGAGTTCTAGAGCCTGGTATATATATAGTGGCAGGGAAAAAGGTGAAGTAAGCAGACTGAGTCTGTATAGGATTAGCAGACAGTTACAGGGATGGAAGGATCTGAGGCTATATATATAGGCAGGGTTCACTCAGAGTGGAGATAAGAAGTACGAGTGTAATTCCTACTTCTATCATTAAATGTTGCTATATACATATAATTGCTCACAATATCAGATGTTGATTTTCCCCCTTCTTTATGAAGATGTAGGTTAATGAAGAACAAGAAACAAAGAAATAGAGTTGCAGAAAAAAAGTATTATCTTGAACTACTGAAAGAGATAATGCTAGAAAAGAATCCGAAGAAAACACCAAAACGAGGATTAATTGAGGTAAATATAATTACTTTAAATTTTACAATCTATTTTGTGTTTATATTTTAATAATAGAGTGAGATCTTGAGGTGTGCCAGGATTTATATTGAACGTGGAATCAAAGAAAAATCACTGCTAGAGAACAAGTCATGACCAAGCAAACTTTATAAAGCAACTAATTATTTATATATTAAACTGTTGTTTCAGTTGTCCTGATTGATATTGTCCTGGTCCTGATTGATATTGACCTGATTGATATTTGTTGTGGACTGAAATTCAGTGATGGATCTCCGGGGGGGGGGGGGGGGGGATGGTAAATTGCTGATCACGATTACATTAATTGCGCATGCGCATCCCCTCGCCAGCTGCTGCTCGTGAACACATTATGTTAGGGCAATTCTACTCTGGAGTGGTAGCTAGTTCCGTACAACTTTCTCCTCCATTAAAGTACTATAAATTTGAAGGTTCAAAGTGCAACTATATTGCTGATTAAAAAAAGTCCGTGTTAAAACATTTTGCATTGCTCTTGTTAGGCTCTGGAGCCCGGGATGATTTTTGTTCAGAACTAAGCCTGGAAGAGTCTCCGAAATACTTGAAGTAAGCACAATACTATATTGTGGGTTATTAAGCTTGGTAAACCAGCATCACAAAAATAATTGTTATTTTTCAGAACCCAACACCACTGCAGAAATCCAAAAAGGTGCTCATCTGGAACACAAAGTGAACGGAATACGAAACGGAGAGAAAGAAAAAGGATCCATCTGCACTTCTTTGCCCTGCTCAAGGAACTGTTGATAACGACTAGCTTGGTGAAGGTGTCACCAAAAAAAGGCATCAGAGGATTTACACAGGTAGCTGTGTAGAATTGTGTAGGTATCTACAGCTCGATAAAAAATGAAATAAAATAAAGGCCCGTTTTAAAAGCTGGTAGACCCAGTTGACCCAATTTGAAGCCGCTCAGCCAGTTAAAAAAAGCATACAGCCGATGTGGACTAGGTTGACTTACAGGGCAAAGCATGCAACCCCAACAGAATTTGCAGACCTCAACGAGGTAACTGCCGGCTCTGCCTTAGTCACCATCTTCAAACCGGGACAAAGCTGTATCATAATATATAATTTAATTGTTCTGTTGAGCCCTGAAATAGGCCATCAGTAAGTACGTACAAACAATAAATGACAATGACTACTAGAAAAGAACAACATGAATTAACTATTTTAATGATTATTACAACAAAACAATGAATTTTTGTTTGGGATGACGATGAGGATGGGCGGGAGGTTGCCAAAGACATAGGACCCTAGGTGCCAAACATTAAGTATTTCCTCTTCTCCCACTATTTGAGCACATTTCCCATTATAATTCTGTCTACCCTATCCAACACCTCTTCCTTCACCCCTGCTACTGATCTACCCAATATTAGGCTTACTCCCCCTTCTTCATCTTCATTTCTCCATTCTTACCACCCCCTCTTCTGACCCTTCAATGCCCTCAACCATATCCAATAATCTTGGATCACCAGCAAACTCGACACACGACACACAATCATTATTATAAATTCAACTAGCTTTGAGCCTAAACTTTAGAGGGACTAATGCTGGCACAAAACTTACCTCTTGGGTGACCATAACTTTGAAATGGAACATCCAATGTAGCAGATAAGCAAAAATAATATATATTTTTTGTAAGGTATACTCCACCCCCTCCGCCCAGATTAAATAATAGGATAGTTAAATCCAAGTTAAAAATATATATATTGAAGGCAATTAAAAAAATCAAAATGTACAAACCTAGAATTATCTAGTATCCATTGAAAAATTACAACCAGCAAAGATCTTTCCCATATCCATGTGTGCGTGCATGGTTACTTTTCATTGTACTGCATGTGACTATTACGTGTTCTTATTGCAATTTATTGCAATTTTTCATGCAGTATGACATCTTGTGTTATACAAGCCAAGTTATAGAGCGCATCATTTCTAAAAATCTAGAACTACAAAACAAGTCATCCTGACATATCTAGGAATTCCTTGTCATCATCAAGTTAAACATTCTTGACATTTTATAGATGCACATATGTAATGCAGTATATAAGTAGTCCATAATATTTCAAGGTACGATCCATCGAAGCATTCTTGCCAAAACGCACACCAGTAACAACACCAGTGTGATCTGTTGCACATAAACAAAAAACAAAATAGAAGTGATAATTGCTTTCAAGACACCACAGAAAGTTCTCACCAGAAAATATTTTCAATTTATGCTCTAAAAAAACAAAAACAATATTATTCCTTTCCCCCTCTTTCCAAGCAACAAACATACTGTATGTCATTTCCAGCCACGGCCAAGTATGTTCCCGTTTGGTCAAAGGCCACAGACTGCACCTAAATACATGCATTGCATCATTGCAGGTCATGGAAATAACTATCACTCGCACCAATATTCGAATGATCTAGGGACAGAACAAACCTGATAGTTGGACTCAAGTTGAGTTTTCTCAGATCCCAGAGTTTTCTCAGATCCCAGAGCTTGACCACAGCATCCTCAGCAGCGGAAGCCAAAGTAATACCTACAACCCAAGCAACAACGAAAAAAGTAAACAAAAATTGTATTCTTCAAAGGATCAATAATTTTACCCATTTTCTGAGAAGGCAATGCCAACAATCTGACCACTGTGCCCAGGAAAATTTGCAACATTTGAACGTTCCTTCAGGTCCCAAATCTTCACAATGCTATATACAGTCATTCCAGAACCATAATATATATCCCCCCCCTCCCCCGGCTGTTTTGTATGACAATTAATAATTACACCACTTCCTCCTATCCCTCCACATTATTCACACACACACACACACCTCATATTTCTACTTACCTGTCTGAAGTTCCAGTTCCAAAGATAAGTCCATCAGGATGGAACTGAGCACAAGTGAATGCTGAAATGGCAGTGCAAAAATAATACCACTAGTAGAATTTGTTTCTGAACCAACAAGTTGCACAGCTTAAATGATACCCATCTCTCATACCCGAAGGAGAAGCAGGATCACTTCCTTTGCTGATGACAGGACCAGTTCGGATAACAAGATCATAACTATGCCATATTTGCTTCAAGCAACCAGACAAGTCATCACACACCTGATCAGTGGACGAACTTAGCAGATAATCGCCTGTTGCATGCAAACTTATTCCAGTTACTGGACCATCGTGGGTCTTCAGAGAAGAGAAAGCAAGCAAAGCAAAAACACCAAAGTATATCCATTGAAGGAGATTGTTTGACAAACATCAACAAAAATATTTACCTTGATAACTTGTTGGCAGGTTGCAGAGTCGATAGACAGATCCTGACAGTCATATCAGGAGATGCAGTGATAACAATCTCCTACATATTACATATACCACCTTGATAAAAATGAGGAGTGGCACTTTCAAAGCAAGCAGCCTCAATAAGTGAGTCTCTCTGAGCTCACTCAACTCACCTCCCTAGGATGGTAGATAAATGAAACCACACTTAGAATAGGAGATCCAACTATCTGTAATGTCTTAGTTTGTATAGTGTTGTATAGTCTAATTGGAGTGTAACCCTATCTCCACTGTCATGCTAGTTGGTGTGTAGTCCTATCTCCACTGTCATGCTAGTTGGTGTGTAGTCCTATCTCTACTGTCATGCTAGTTGGTGTGTAGTCCTATCTCCACTGTCATGCTAGTTGGTGTGTAGTCCTATCTCCAATGTCATGCTAGTTGGTGTGTAGTCCTACCCGTTCTGCCATGCTAGTTGGTGTGTAGTCCTACCTGTTTTGCCATGCTAGTTGGTGTGGAGTCCTACTTGTACTGCCATGCTAGTTGGTGAGTATTCCTACCTGCACTGCCATGCTAGTTGGTATGTAGTCCTACCTGTTTTGCCATGCTAGTTGGTGTGGAGTCCTACTTGTACTGTCATGCTAGTTGGTGAGTACATGCACTACCATGCTAGTTGGTGTGGAGTCCTACCTACACTGTCAGAATTGTAAAAAGCAAAATATTCTCCCTAGCAGTCTTAATAGTCATTAGCCAGCATTGTAGGTACATAAATTGCTGTATTGAATTGGAAGGGAAGGAGGATGACTGAATAATATTTCAACTGGTACTTGCCTGACACATATCCAGACAAAACCAGAATTCCTGGAACACTGGCGCTGTGCAAACCCTGAGAAAAACAAAGACAGGGAGGGATTAAGGAGCATGCCCACTCTACCACACGAGTAAAAATGTGGCTAGGTTGTAGATGAAGGAGGACCTGGGCCGAGAAGTTCATTATCACCACAACAATCAATGTTGAGGTAATGTCCTTGGCCCTTTCAAGATCTCACCATAGGATGGCACCCCCCACATACCAAGAGTTGGGGAATTGGGAACTGTGCAGTGACTGCACAAGCTGTGCTGCCACTGACTAAAGGCTTGTCCACACTGCACAATAACTGGATGCGCATTGAGACACACTAGCTACCAGAGAGTCTCAATGCGCGTCCAGTCACGACATCGTCCAGTCACGACATCGCGTCCACACTGACAGGACAATAAACCAATATCACCAACAAAACTTAGCTTGACAGATACCCTTCCCCACAACCACGGCTAACACAACTTGCAAGAGCACTGCATTGACACACACACTCACAGTAATGACCCACTATAATGACATGTACTCACGGGGTGTGGTGAAGTGGGCTGGAGCCTGGAGATATCCTCAGAGGAAGTAAGCCCTTCTGGTGCTTTCTTTCCTCTCTACAGAACATAAAACAGAAATACCAGAGAAACTGAGTAGGCCTGGCCACTCTCTGAGCCTCTCACCTTCTTCCTTTCTGCAGTGAGAAGAGCAGCTGTATCCTTGAGCTAAAAAATATAACAAGTGTATTCATATGAAACTACATGTTGACCATGTACAAATACACACACTCTCTCTCTCTCCTCTCACACACAGACACAGACACAGACACAATAGGCAAGTAGCAATCCATTAGAGGGAAGAATGACAGTGGTTGTGGTATGTACATGTATTTTTCAAGCAGCTGGCTTTGAGCTGGGTTGGCACAACAGATATACCAAGACCCTCCCTTACATCAAGTAGAGCCACAAAATATAATTATTACCCATTGTTGCTTTCCTTGAGCTGGATCTCTTCAGTCAGTCTCATCTCCTTAGGAGTCTCTGTGTCTACATCCATGACTTCTGGAGCCTCCACAGGCTAACACAGAAACAGAAGAGAAGCTTGACAAAGGCCACTCATTTTTTGTTGTTGCTGTTAACAAACATTACCTGGGCAGGTACTGGGGGCACTTGTCTGGCAGCATGAGGCTTCGGTGGCCAGAGTCACATGCAGTGCAATGGGAACACAGTAACATACACAGCAAACAAATAACCACAGAAGAGTCACTTGGAGAAACAGGGATCACTATTTTACTTTATCTCAGAGGACATGAGTAGTCATCAGAGAACAGAGTCTCAGATGAAGAAGCAGTTGTCTTTCATCATTGATAGAACTTGATAGAACTTGATAGAACTCTGGAGGTGCTTTAGGAGGATCTACTAGTCAGGTATTAGGAAGTTTATCACTCACTTTGAATCATGTCTGACCCAATTTTACTGGTAAAGGTCTCTAACCCAAATGGATAAGATTTTGTTTAACTTCCAACTTCCTCCATCAACATACCTTCTCTGGCAGCCGTGACCTCTTTCGTCAGCCTGGCAATCACGCGACATGCAGCATCATGCTGGTACAGGGCATGGGACAACTCTGGAATGGAATATACAGTCTTTTGGAACCTATATTTGACAGTACAATGGAGGAAATCCTAGATGCCTGTGTGACTCAGTGCATACACCAGTATATGTAAGTTAGACACTGCTAACTCTCAGTAGGTCACCATGTGGCATTAGTAGAGGATTGGATGGCACCAATAGTAACTTACATGGCTGGAGGAAGGGGGCCTGCACTCAAGCAAGGATTGTAACCCACCCCCCAAATTGGAATTTTGTGGCCAAAAAAACTGCACCTTTTCTATCTCCCCCCCCCCCAATACAAAATAATATAATACCAATTCAAGTCTATAACTTAAAAGTGCAACTATTTTAACTAACAATGCTGTCAAAACCACATAGTTGGTAACAGTTGACATTCGCCAGGCTAGCATAACAGGCCTGCTTCTCTTTTCAACAGCCTGGTCTGGTCAAACTCGACCTGAAATTATGTTATCACTGTGCCCAGAAATTTCTTGCCAGAAAATCCAGCCCATGCATCATCCTTGTTTCTGTAATTTCTGCTGTCAATTTTTTCTGACTTGAAGCCTAGCAAGGAGTGTGCATGCATGCAGGCTCCATTGTAAGTGAAGGACTATGATTCTTTGTGCAATTATTCCCTACCAACAGACGAAGTACACCAGCTTAGTCAAAATTTCATATGGTATTTTGAACGCACACTTTTCATCTGGACCGCGAAAAACAAAAACTGAGCATAGAAAAATATTCCTTCCCCCAAAGAAGTGACTCTGCATGACTACTCTTGGCTGTACTCTGCAAACAGTTCGATCAGCCATCATCCTTCTAGCTAACCGTCCACAGACGCTGATCCATACCCACACCAAAACTGACTACACAAGCACACACATTGGTTGTTAGCACAAGGTTGGGAGGGGAGGATGGATACTGAGCCGACTAGAAGAAAGAAACAAGGACGATCCATCTTTAGACGCACTTTAACCATGAACCTTTAGCTATAGCAAGAAGTCATGTAGACCAAATATCATACAAAAACTCCAAAGCTGGTACATATTGTGGGGCACTTTAGCCAAGATTGAAATGGCCGCAATTTCCGCTACATTTAACTAGAAAAGCGAACGCTTGTTCCAAATTTAGCTCTCGGGTTCAAAGGTCACCATGCTTACAATATTGCTCTTAGATATTGCTCTTAGATACTTCAAAATCGGTGGCTTACCCTCTCATAAGGTACCCATCATCTCATAAGGTACCCATCATCTCATAAGGTACCCTATCATTTCATAAGGTACCCTATCATCTCATAAGGTGCCCTATCATCTCATAAGGTGCCCTATCATCTCATAAGGTGCCCTATCATCTCATAAGGTGCCCTATCATCTCATAAGGTGCCCTATCATCTCATAAGGTGCCCTATCATCTCATAAGGTGCCCTATCATCTCATAAGGTGCCCTATCATCTCATAAGGTGCCCTATCATCTCAAATAGGCACCCAAAACAACAACCCATTGAAGCAGCCGATGGTTGAAGCGACTTCTGCAGTGTGTCAATCTAGAGAACCAAATCACGGAGAAGTTAAGAGAAATTCCCACCTGAACAGCAAGCCAGTCGCTGGACAGGCTGTCATGCATTGCAGCTATCTGTCACCACTCACAGAAGACGGGAGAGGTAAGGAGAGGACACTTCGAGGATGGAAGGTACAGTACCTAGCTATGATTCGCTAAGGGAAGTCGAAAAGCTTGCCTTCCAAGAAGACAGGATGCCTGCTACTTCTTAGGTAAAAAGTTTTTAAGACATCGGCACTAATCTGTGTTAAAAGCTGTAAGGGAAGGAGGTGGTGTAATCAATTCTGCTATCACTATGGCTACAGTTGCAGCCTTGGTAAAGAAACATGACAGGAAATCTCCTGCCTGAGAAGGGGGGAGGGGGGGGGCATTAGAATAATTAAAACGCGGACAAGGTCAGTTCTGTCAAGACGTGAAAAGAAGAGGTATTCAACAGATCAAGCGACTGTTACTGGTTTTGAAGCTGTGAGGGATCAGTTCCTTTTTGACATTAAAAGCCATTATTGAGATTGAAGAAATCCCACCTGATAGTGCTTGGATCAGACCGGCATCAGAATAGATCCTGGGTCTGTGAGCATATACTAGCATATATCAGTGACAAGTGGCAGATCACTGTAGTCACCAGTGGACGACTAGACAGATCCTGCCATTTCAAGTGGTTGACCAAGGAAAAACTTCAGGCTGTCTTCCTCACGTCAACTTTCCTGGCGGCTGGCGTGCCACTTCCACACCCAACCAATGAGCAAAGACGAAGGAATATTTGGAGCTCATCATCTATCCTCTAGTCAACGTAAACACATGGTCATAAATCTCTCATCATGTATTTCCAGGGCAACTGACAGAAATTCATGCTCTACTTGAAAAGAAGAACATCCTTGTTGTACAAGTCCCTCCCAACTGTTGTGCCGTGTAGCAGTCCACATTAACCACCTCCAAACTATATGGGGGGGGGGCTAAAGTCGGCTAGCCTGTTTTATACCCTGGGGCATAAACTGGACTAGACCAGAATATACATCTCTAGTCCAGATTATACCACCCTTGTGTTTTTTTTGTTTTTTAATAAATAAATAAGTCTGTATTTCAATGCCAGAGATCCCCCCCCCCCCCCCCCCCCCCCCCCCCCCCCCCGTCATAATCTAGACCAGACTATATCTCTCCTGTGTTTATCATAAATAAGATAACTCTGGGAATAATATACTGGATTTAGTATTAAGTAATAGATAAAAACAATTATACATTTAGAAATAATATTAGGAAATGGCTATTACAAAGTCATCAGATTTGACCTTAAGGCGGGGCTTCAGGTCCAAAAATGTTTTTTGTTTTTGTTTTTTGGGTTTTTTCCCCTTCCCATAAATATGTTACCAGGACCTGTAAGATGCTGCATTCCAAATTTGAGAAGATTTGGATGCTCCATTCTGGACTTATGGCGACTTTTGTACATACACCTCCATTCAATTCTTGGGAAAGAAGACTGTCCGTGGAGGGTGCGTTTCGATGGTATTTTTTATTTTAACTTGGGGTTACAACTTTAGAGCTCGGTAGATTCTGCAAACTTCATGGTATGGACTTGATATATAGCTCAAAAGATAGGTCTCTCTGTGTGCTCTCTTTTGATACTAAAATATGTTTCATAGGTATAACTATAGGCAAGTTACTAGACCCTAAAGTGGAGGGACCTCAAAAACCTGCATCCCAAAGTCCCCATTCAGAATAACTCCAGGTTGCTAAGTGCAAAAAAAATTGAAATTGGTACGAGTTGCTAGAGGAAGTCTAGAGGAAGTCTAGAGCATGCAATGACCTTTTTCATTAGGCGTTAAAAATTTATTACCTGGTCGAGCGCGCGGGTGGAAAATTGAGGGCGTTGATTGGAAAATTGAGGGCAACGCCCTCAATTTTCTACCCGGCGCTCGACCAGGTAATACATTTTTAACGCCTAATGAAAAAGGTCATTGCATGCTCTAGACTTCCTCTAGCAACTCGTACCAATTTCAATTTTTTTGGCACTTAGCAATCTGGAGTTATTCTGAATGGGATGCAGGTTTTTGAGGTCCCTCCACTTTAGGGTCTAGTAACTTGCCTATAGTTATACCTATGTAACATATTTTAGTATCAAAAGAGAGCACACAGAGAGACCTATCTTTTGAGCTATATATCAAGTCCATACCATGAAGCCTTCAGAATCTACGGAGCTCTAAAGTTGTAACCACAAGTAATATTTAAAAAAGTAAAAAATACCCTCGCCCCCCCTTTAGAAGGCTGCTTTTTGTCAAATTCTGGTTTCCAATCGCCATTCACAGCATAACTAGGTTAAATTTTTTTTTGCCCAAACCTTGTATATCATTTTGAAGCTCTTTCTTTGCTCTTTGTGTTCAATGATAATTTTTTTTTTAATTCATAATAATAAAGAGTTATGTTGCTTAGTGGGCGTGGCATCTATATGAACCCAGCAAACAGTGGGAATAAAAAATTAAAAAATTCTGGTCGTCGATAACAAAGAGTAATGCATTATCTAAACAAACAACAAATTTGAAGTCATTTGATCCAATATCCAAGATGGGAAGCTGTGAATGGTGATTTTGAGGAGGTCTGATGGCTGCAGGTATCTAGATAGAAAAACACCTATAAATATATTATTATACATATCACTTGAAAGCACATAGAAAGAGCTATCTTTGACACAAAAATTATATTTGTAGCCCTAGAAACCTAAAAGTTATGACGGTTTTTACTTCGTGGCATGTTTTTTGTGGTTTGACCTAAAGCCCCCCCTTAACTTAACAAATGAGGAAGAATAGAATTGTAACAGACTTCAGAAAAAGGAAATTTTACAGGTTTAAGAGATAGATTAGGAATGAGGTGTGGGGTGGTATTACCCCTCCAGGGCCAGAACAAATGAATTCAGGTCCCGTGGAGAGGTAGGATTATTTTAGAATGACCAAGAAGGAAATAAGTCGGGTCCTCACCCGTCAATGATTGGATAATGAATACGAACATTTTGCAGAAACCCTTTAAGATTATTCAAAATGATTTTATTCTAAGAAAGCAATTCAGATCTAAAACTAATAACCCAAAATGTTTAAAAGGTGGGACCAAGCATCTTATATATAGGCATTAAGAAAGGTATTTATAGGAGATTAAAAAGAGGGGAGGAGGATTTGAGGCAGCAATAATTGAGTTTAAACACGAGAGGTTAAACAAGAAAGGTTAAAAATAAAGGCAAATCCAAAAGAAATTACGAAATAGAAATTGCTAAGTAAATCGAATAATCTAATGAAGGCTAGAGCATCAAGAGAGTAAAAATTCAAGTTGATTATTGAGGTATTGGGTTGCTTTACTTTGCTATAGTTTTTCATTTGTTCTTGTATTATTATTTTACTACACTGGATACAAGTTGAGCCATGGCATGATTTTTTGCTGTTTGTTCAGTATTGCAAGCCAAACTTTAACATCAGAGAATATCCTCAGAAAAAAATTGGAAAGCTTATGAGAAGTTGTGGATCTACGGCACAAAAGTTATGCCAAGGAGAAATAAAATAGTACTTGCAAGAACTCCCCCACCCACCCTTTTTACGTCTGCCAACCTACTACTAAGAAGCTAAAGAGTCCAAGACACATTCTGTTAAAAGGGGGGAATCGACCATTTTGTGCGGTTTTTTCCCTTCTTTTTTCTTTTCTTTCGTCAATCTATACCTTCACTATTAAATTAGCTGCATTTCAAGTTTCAACATTTTATTGTCAACCATTCTTGAGTTATGATACTTTTTATCCTCCCATTTCATTGCAACTCTGCGCAATGAACAAGAAGAAGCCTGAATAAACGCAGTAAGTTGGATTGTTCATAATATAATAAGCGTTCATGGCCAAGACTTGAAACTTGGCTAAAATATCGCTCAGTCATTTCCGCGCTATCTGCGCAAAGTGGGGTACAAACGTCTGCTCCTGCGCATGCCACGTTCTTTCTCAGTTCCCAACTTTGATCGAACTTCTGTGTGATTTCTAGTGCGATTCTAAAGCTACTATCATGCACTTTTCAAACTGATTTATTATGAAATGTAATTTCATGTAGTGACATCACATGATACCGTGTAACTCATTCAATTTTTGTCTGTAGTAAATAATTTTTATATATTATGAAAGCTCTTGCATTACTCCTTCTTTTCAATTGACTCATAACCAATCCAGTCATTTTCTGATGAGATATGTCATCTGACAGCATATGACAGCATAAAAATGAAATTGGGGATGTTGGGGTGAATAATAAAAAAACCAAAAAAACTATCAATTCAAAAGACGTATCTGTGATCACTCTAATATCACCATAAATAGCAAGTGTTGAAAACCTGTGGTTCGGGTACAGGAGTGCATCTAAACATTTAAAAGGACCCTTGTGGTTTTACCCATGTTTCAGTCCTAGTTTATTGCAACACCATTATTCTAATGTCATTGGAAAGCACCTAGAATGAGCTACATTTTGAGACCATAATCTTTGGAAATGGATTAAGCATTCAATAGTTATGACACGTTTTTTAAAAAACCCCACAAAATGGTCGATTCCCCCCGGCATGATTTTTTTGCTGTTTGTTCAGTATTGCAAGTCAAACTTTAAGATCAGAGAATATCCTCAGAAAAAAATTGGAAAGCTTATGAGAAGTTGTGGACCTACGGCACAAAAGTTATGCCAAGGAGAAATAAAATAGTACTTGCAAGAACTCCCCCACCCACCCTTTTTACGTCTGCCAACCTACTACTAAGAAGCTAAAGAGTCCAAGACACATTCTGTTAAAAGGGTATTAGTGAAAGAAAGTTTTAGCCGGAACACAATGCATTTTATTATTGTATTTCTACACGTTTAGAGCCTTTGTAATGTTCGTAGTTAGTTGCAACCAACAGTTATTTAATCTTGGGTTAGACAAGCAGCTGTAATGTGTATTGCAAGCACGCCAAATACATACTGGCACATAATAGGCAACGCCCAAGCAATAATTATATCCACACAAGTTAAATTATGGTAAAGATCATCTACTTCATAAGCTCAGATAACAGCAAAAGAGGAGTACACTCTCAACTCTACCAGAATCTGACCTTGAGAGCCGTTTGCAGCTGCTGTCGTAAAGTGAAGCTATGCAGCATGGAAGCATCCTTAGTGGGTAGCCATGTCGAGTATGAGAGGGGGACACAAGGATGTTTGTAAGGAAAGCGTCAACATGAAAGAGAGGTGAAAGGGAGATCATGAAAGAGATTGCGAGGAAGAAGGATTGCAAGCCATGAATGTGAAGTTGATGTGACCTAAAATGGGGAAAGTGCAAAGAATAAATGGAAGTTGTGCACATAGGGAGCAGAGCCAACATTTTCCTCACCCATCCTCACCCATTCATCTTAGCTGGAATACTTGTAGCAGAAGGCGAGCGTGGTTTAATCAAAGTAGCTGCAAGTTGGTGGGCATCAATTAGAAACATCACTACATACC
This sequence comes from Cladorhizidae sp. MBARI D1340-BT2, assembly GCA_028752905.1. Taxonomy (NCBI): domain Eukaryota; kingdom Metazoa; phylum Porifera; class Demospongiae; order Poecilosclerida; family Cladorhizidae; species Cladorhizidae sp. MBARI D1340-BT2. The sequence continues at coordinate 42,727,812 of JAQNBH010000009.1, read as the reverse complement.
ACAATGACATCTACATTTAATTTCCAGCAGTTGTTCTTCCGTGAGGTTCCCCATTCATGGGGTCACTACCATTTTGCTGTATAAATTTGGTTACTTATCAACCTTCCTTCAAAGACATAACTAGACACGGGGGATAGAACTGGTTCGTCTGGAATTCCATTGCAAACTCCATGAGAAGGAGTAGAGATATGATTACATCTTGCATTGCCTTGCGATATATGATTAGAGTTCACTTACTAGAGCAGCAGTATTACGTGAAAAGGCCAACGTCTCCCGCTTGGCAATTTATAATTTCGATTCTAATAAACGGGTTTAAATGGAATGAACCCAAACGAAAAGATTTCTTCCGAGAGAAAGAAAGCCACAACAATGTTGTCTCGCGTGGTAAAAGAGCACCAAGAAAAGCAAGCCTTGTTCAGAGGACAGCAAGATAAAAGGCGCAAAGCTGCCTTGAGTGCGGTCCAGAAATGTTCCAATGCTATGGTAGATTCTCTCAACTGTAGCGTTGAAAAAGCGTACGAGAACCAAAGGAAGCTGGACAGCGAGGCTAAAGCTTTACAGTCTCACTCTTCCCGCTACATCAAGCAGACCACGCAATGGTTGAACCTGGTTGAAGGTTTCCACAAGAACTTGAAGGGTCTTGGAGACCTGGAACAATGGGCTAAAACTATTGAGAGTGATATGCAGGTTATAGTTTCTAACTTGGAGTATGCTCACAGAGGGGCAGAGGAGGTGAATGTGATACATGAAAGACAGCCCAGTTCATGATAATACACATCACCAGACAGGTGTACTAGGTTTGCTAATGTTGTGTATGTTTCAAGTGTGAGAGGCTATTGTCTGTGATGTTGATTATTTAATGATGCTGTGTAGTGTATTCTATGTTGATATCTACTTCTACAATATTTGTATGTGAACATCAAAGCCAATTTTTTCCTTTCTTTTTTCCTAATTTTCCATTGCTATCTGTATTCTAGCATAGTCCTCCTTCAACTCCTCGTCTTGAGGACAGAGCTTGAGTGCTGCACTGAAGTCCTGTGCTGCCAAGTCCAGCTTTCCAATGTTAGCATAGGCTGTTCCCCTCCGTACAAACACCTTTGCCCTAGAGGCATAATTAGAGGGCACCACTGGGTAATACAGCTCCAGTGCCCTACAGCTATCAGAGACACATTTCTCATCCTGTCCCAGAGCTAGACAACAGGCTGCTCTGTTGGAGAATAGCTGGGGGAGGTATGGGTTAAGCTTGATGCCTTCTGAGAAGGCATTGATGGCTCCCTCATAGTTGCCTTTTTGGAAAAGACTCACTCCTTTATCTTTCAGGAATTCTGGGTTTCTCTCATTGATGGATTCTCCTAAGTCTTTGTCTTTGGGTATCGTGATCTTGCGTGCAGCTGCCATCTTGGTCAGCCACTCTTGCTCCTCTTGTTCTTTAGATTCTCTTGCTGCTGTAGGGAAGGATCGAGGGGTGAACCTCACCTGGATGAAACCATTCTTTCGTGGAGGAGGCTTCACAACTGCACTCTTTTTCTCTGTCCAGATTGCACTACCATTACTGTGGAAGTCAATTTTCTTGGACTTGGACTTCTCTTTGGCCTTCTTTTGCTTCCATTCATCTAGTTCTCTCTCTGTCTTTTCTCTTTCTTTCTTCTTCACAAGTTCAATACATTCCCTCTCCTCCTCCTCTAGCTTCATCTCCTGCTTGATTGCAAATGTCTGTTCTTCCCTCACCTTCTTAGCTTTCTCTTCAGCTATTTTAGCAACCATTTTATAAGAATGCTCAATTGCTTCTGCCCTTTTTTCAATCATAGCATCTTTGTCTGCTGACTCTTCAGACACGAGTTTCTTCCATAGTTCTGCTTCTTGTTTTGCTAAGATAAACTCTATCACTCCATTTCCTACTTTAGCTGTGCATTTTTCTTCCAACACTGGGGCAAAAAGGTGCACTTCAAACAGATATGGAGGAAAGTTAACTTTGATGTATTGATTAGTAGAAAATATGTCTGCCTTGCAGCTTTTAACTCCCTTTAGAGGCACTGTAATGAGTACTTCCCGGTTAGTCTCACTCCAAGTGTAATCCTTAACCAGTATAGGCATCTCCTAACTTCTCCAAGTTTTTGTTGGTGCGCATTAATATAAAACCTAACAACCGTCGCTAAAGAGTGTTCTTTGATAAATACCCTTTACCAAACGCCAAGCCAAGCCAGCTCTCGAGCGTTGTTTGGTAAAGGGTCTATCTACGCAGTTATGTCCTCTATAGCCAAGGTTATGCTAGTGAGAAATTTGAAGGGTCCATCTTTTGTAACCTTTAAATCCTTCTCTGCTCACTCTGAACCAACTTGTGGGAAGACACGTTATCGTCCAAAGACGTTCTTTTACCTCTATTGCTGTCAGCCTTTCTTCCCTCCACTTCATTGATGTTTCCCTCTTCAAAGCATTTTATCGAGCACACCAAGATGCATTCACCTTTCTCCTTTATCAGTAGTTCTTGGAGGCAATGTGTGGCAACCACGAGAATGAAAAGTTTTGGTAATTACTCCATCACATACGGGGGTTGTATCGGGTGTGTGAGGTGTGAATGCCCTTGCATTGTAAACCTTTGCCCTGTGATGCCTTGCATTCCAGGTCAATCCTTTACCAAGTGTGAGTTGTGTGTCCTTGCACATAATCCTTTGCCTTGTGTGGAGAGTGCAAATGTTTTTGTTTCATTTAATCCTTTTCCATGTGATTAATGTCCTGTTAGTTGTGTAATAACCTGTTCCCTCCTCAGAGTATACTCTGTATTTTATACTTTACCAAGTGGGTTTGGTGTGGAATATCTTGCAACCCTTTACCTGTTCTAGTAGTGTGTATATTTGCAAGTGCATAATGCCAACTTTTATTGATAGATGTGCTTGTGTCAGCTTCTGTTTACTGCAAGTTTCTCAACTATAAAGATGCTTGGGATGACTACTACTACTCCAGTGAACTCTACTGAAACCTCTTGCCTCAATCTGAACCCGAATTCCCTGTACAGCTATATACCAAACAGTGGAAGCACTGGCATGGGACATCTACAAAATTTCATCAAAGTATGCCTCGAGAAAAATTCTGATGAACTGCATATCCGACGATATTTTTTATTGTGTTGAGGACTGCACAGACTATGACATGGCAAGTCAAAACAGTGAGTAACCTGGTATCTACTTACATTAGAAGACGGAGGTCAGGGAAGCACTCGTCAAATTTCTGCAGGATCTCGGAAACTCAGCAAAGGTCACAATTGTAAACCCGTCGGTGCAGAGCAATGCTGCGGGGAATGATGTTCGACTCTTTTGTGAACAGAATTGCTTCTCCGCTGTTTTAAGAAATTAGACCACAGCCTTTGACAAAGCAAATGCATTGGATCTAGCACAGAAGCAAGCACAGAAGCACATTCATTGCCAGGTGCTCATCCCTGCAGCCACGCTCTTCTACTAGTGAACATGAACCTGATGGGAGGGGCTACTTTCCTTATATGGAGGTGCTACTTTCCTTATATGGAGGTGCTAGGCACAATAGGAGGGTTTTTCCTAGAACGAGATGGATTGTGCCACAATTGGGATATTGTCCTGGTCATTTTGCAACGAAGAAAGTGTGCCAGTTGAAAGCCAATGAATCTAGCAAATGTAGGGCAGCTATGGTGTCCTCACCTACAATTTGCTCAATCAATGCTGCCTGTCTCGGGCATCTATAATGCCTCTGTGTACGGACCTAATCTTTTAGCCCTAATTAACTCGGGCGGGGGGGGGGGGGGGGGCGGGTGAAGCTCTGATAGTTGCATAAATGTGCAGGTTGTTTGAGAACTGAATTTTCATAGTATACTCCTTCATAGGATCTTTCTACGGCCCTTACCGCAGCAAAGACCTGTTCAAGATATTGATCTTAATGATCATGTCTAGACAGACACATGGCTTGTTCTCAAGAATCTCTTAGTGACGTAATTCTCTGGAGAGATCTCCAGCAGCAATACGAGTGCTATCAAGTTTGGTTGCTCTAAGTCTGAGTTCGTAATATTTAATTCAATGTCGATTTGTACTCTTGCGGAAGCTTCACTTGGAGAAGTACCACTCTTTGCAGACCTTCCTGGCTGTAAAGCATAGCAACTAGCAGTCAAGACATCTCCTGCTCAGGACATGACTGCCTTGACAACCTTTGTACTCGAGAAGAAGAGCTGGAGAAAACCCTATACTCCCTAGTTGAAAGCTGACTTGAGGTGCAGTGGATGCTTCCTGGGTTGCTGTCTCTGCAATGCTAAATCGGGGGGGGGGGGCAGCCTGCCACATTCCTGTTGAGAACACTTGCAAGAGTAGTGAAGTACATTATTCATCCGTAGAGAAGGAGACCATGGCGCTCATAGCAGCACAGGTGGCATGCTTGCCTTGCATTTCAAATTTCTTTCCCTGTCCAAATATGAATTTGTCAACCATCAAATGCCTTGATTGGATATATTCATTCTCTGTGGGACCTAACAATTCACAATTGGTTCGGCTTGACTATCACTAGAGTCGCCTTATACGCTGGTCGCTGGTGAATAGCAACTGGCAAGACTTGACCCTGTTGGGGAACGCGCGGCTGAAAGGTACAATGAAACGTTTGGAAGGCTGTCCTTTTGCACTAAAGTCATATAACGTGCCAGGCTCGCTGGGATTCTGTGCTACCTCCAGGTGAGTACATTCAATCAGGTCCTCCTCTACGCCCACAAAATGCCGCACCTCCATGAGAAGATCTTTGGGTTTCAAGCCATTTGTTTCCATGGTGCGTACTTCCCTGCCATCGTGGCTGACGTCCCCCAGCTCCAGGCCTGCCCTGCCCATTCCTCAGGGGCAACAAGAATGGCCTACTTGTGGACCGAGTTGAACTGAAAGAGGCCAACTCAACCTGTGCTCATGTGCGTCACATGTGGTCGAGAGTCTACCACTTCCCATTGAGACTTGGCTCTTTGTCCAACTGGCCTGGTGGATGTTGCACGCACTCTGCCGCCAGCATGTTCCCCCAGGTTCTCCTCAAATTCATGGTTGTTGTTGCAAATGATATCACTTCCACCAATGAACCTAACTTCAGCCCAGCACTTCAAACTGTTCCACCAACAGCTATACCTGAACCTAACTTCAGCCTAGAACTTCGACGTTCTGCTTGTTAAATGAAGACAATGTTACGTTAACATTATTCCAATAAGAATTTTTATGAAAGGAAGAACGATGTAGACAGAGTAAAACCTTTTTTACTCACACATGGTAAAGGGTGACATGTTCTTGGGCCTCCGTAGCCCATATCTATGACTATTGATTAGATGTAGTGTTGTTGGTGTTCAGTTGGTTGCTGCAGTGGACCCCTTTACCTTGTGAGTAATTGTGTGTGTCCTTCCATGTGCTTTCCTTGACCATGTGTGAGTGTAAATGTTTTACTTTGTTTCCACCCAATGTCCTTGCATACTTGACCATGTGTGAGTTGCAGACTTTCCAAATGTTATGCCTCTGGTGTGACTATCACACTTTGCAGGTGATTACTACACACACAAGGTGCACAATTCCCACACCTCAAAGCTTCGTCAGCTGCTCTGGAAAATAATGATGACTAATATGTTGCAGGATGTGGGTGGGGGTGGGTGGGTGTTTATATACCACAAGGTGTCCTTTATATGTGAGGACCAGATGGCAGCAGCTAACATGAGTACAGACATGACAAATCTCACACCTCCAATGTGAGCTTCACTTGTAAATCATTTTCATTACACATGCCCAGATGTGTATAATTCTCATCCCCCCCCCCGTCTGCATTTTTAGTTGCCTGTAGACACAGGCCAGGCATCAATAGTCGAATAGTTGCTATAAAAGTACAGTGACTGGTAAAGGGTCTTTTCCAATGCTGACTAAACACTATTCTGTTGCGAGCAGGTGTTCATCACCCATTGTGTTCAGTGAATGTCACACTGAAAGCAGACATGTTTTTGCTTTCTTCGCCATCTTGCGTCTTTTTGCAGCAGCTCTTGAGCATGCCCGTGACGTTTGTGCTTGATGTGTATAATTATATCCATGAAGGACCGAAACAGAACATTGCAGAGTGAAACAAACTCCTTTCCTTTCTTCTACATCTCTCACATTTATAGGGGGAGGGAGGGAGTCTTAAGGTCCAACCTTGCTGCTATTTATAATGCCATTACCATAATTATATGAGGAGCAGAATGATTGTGTGTCGCCATTTAGCACATGTGAGCTACCCTTTACCAGCCACCCTTTACTATATACCCTTTATCATGTGAGCTACCCTTTATCATGTGAGCTACCCTTTACCGTGTCAGCTACCCTTTACCATGTGAGCTGCCGTTTACCACGTGAGCCACCCTTTACCATGTGTGAGCTACCCATTACTACATGTGAGCAATCCCTTACCACGTGAGCTATCCTTTACTACAGTGGGTTGTCCTTTACCACATGTGAGCTACTCTTTTGAGCAGCGGGACACTCGTAACTTAATATTGTGGATATATTTTTTTTACTAATTTAAGTACTGTTGATTTTAAATATAGATTGTTATTAGTTAGTTACATAGTCCAATACTGTGTTGTAACATGTGTTGTAACATGTGATGGCCTCAACAGACTCAGCATTATGAAGATGAAGATTAAATCATCAATCAGTTTGGTTTATTATTCTGCAAATGACGAAGACTGCATCCTGCATTGGCAAACCAATGAGGAAAAGTGGGGGGGGGGGTGCAAAATAATATTAACTTGAATTAGCAATAGTATATTATAGCTCGAGAGGAGAGAGGGGCTTACTATCATAGCTCTATCTAGCAAGATAATCTAGCTAGCTACACATTGAACGTGTTCAAAATCAATCAAGTAAAGTTTCTACACTCCATCTGTCCATACAAGGGAAGAAGCGCCATAAAAATGAAGCGCCATAAAAGTATGCCATCTAAAACTTAAGATTGCGTTTGATATCTAGAAGCCACGGACAATAAAGCGTGAAGCCACGGACAATAAAGCGTGACACACTATAAGCGCTTGAGATAGCTGTGAGAAAGTTACAGCTCAAACTTCATCTGTACCTATATATAACTACCGCATTGCAAGGCCTGGCCTGTACACAGGGGGGGTGCACTTGCACCCCCCTTTCAAATTAATGATATGCATATCCAACTAGCCTTCTTTACAAAAATATCCAAATGCAAATGCACATTGGCAATAGTAATCTGACTTCAAATACAACTGACATGTGGTTTGCACCTAGTGTCAGTGTCACATGCTGATCCTTGCTAGTGTAGCATGCTGTGAAAGAGCACACCAGCCATGAAGAGACAATGGCAATCCAGTGATATAAGATCTTACTTCAATTTAAAAAAAGCTGCTCAAGAAGACAGTGGTAAGCACTCGCTGTGTAGGGTACAAAAACTACTCATTTTTCATCCATATTTTAGGGCCATCTTCAGAGCCTCCGATTACAGTCTGTGTCCCAGTCATACAATTGCACTCTGTTGGTAGGGATGATGAGGAACTTGACCAGCCTGTTATTCCAGGAGCTCCAGTGACAGCCAACAATCTGATGCTTTGCTTTCTGAACCACCACCATTCAAAGACATTGGAAATTTGTTAGAGCCAACAAAATCCATTGACACCATATGCCAGTTGGTGAGTAACTATCCAATGAGGCAAAGCTGTGTCATCATACAGTACCACCTAACATTTTACCCACTACATATTCTCGTGGTTGCAATCGGAAGTTTAATACCACTTGGCTTACAAAGTATCCCTTTCTTCTCTATAGCCCCAAGTTAGATGGTGTTTTCTGTGGACCATGCTCACTCTTCCTTTCTAGTGACAAGAGAAAAGATAAAGGATTACTTGTAAATAGGTCTTATATACTCCAATTGGTCCAAAATAGGCAGTGCTTTGAGTAATCATTCCTCCCTTCAATATCATCGGGATTGTGTGCAATACACTGATGTCTTTAAAAAAATACTATTGACAATCCAGCTTCGCGTATTGATATTATGGCCAATAGTGGTATATATCCAAATGCGAATGGATGAGAATAAGCACATTATTCGCCAAATAGTTCGTGCCATTCTTTTCTTGGGAAAGCAGGGACTTCCATTTCTTCTAGTGATAATGAAGATCTCAGCACTACTAAAAATCCTGGAAATTTCTTGGCTTTACTTAAGTGTTTTGCTGAGAGTGATTCTATTCTTTTTAATCGCCTCAATAAACCAAGGGCCAAGAATGCCACTTATATTTCTCCAAGATCTCAGAATGACATCATCAATGTTATTGGCCATGACATAATTTTAGCTAATATAGTAGCAGAAGTTAAACAAAGTAAATTTTATTCAGTTCTTGCTGATGAAGTTAGCTGCCACAACGTTGAGCAATTACCTGTTTGCCTTCGATTTGTGGACAGTGAAGGTAACATTCGTGAAGAATTTATAGATTTCTTAAAGTTAAACAGAGTTAGAGCAGTTGACATTGCTGATGCTCTAGTTAAATGTTTGGAGAATCTTGGTTTATCTTTGAGTGAGTTACGTGGCCAAAGTTATGATGGTGCATCTACAATGAGTGGACATAAATCAGGTGTTCAGGCAAGAATTCGAGAAAAGCAACCCAAAGCGCACTGTTCACTTAATCTTGTGATTGTAAAATCATGCTCTGTTCCAGAAATTAGAAATTGCATTGAGAGTATTAAAAGTATAACCATTTGGATTAAATACTTCCCGAAACGAGAAGCTCTCCTTAACCCTCTCACTGTCAATGGCGCCACGGCTTTGAAAAATAAAATAAAATATAAGCATTTGTCAATAGGCAATAATTTTTATATCAAAAGATAGCTGAATTCAAACTCCAAAAAAATTACGGCGGTTGGATGGAGGAAAGTTAATGAAATTATATTTAAAACACGAACGATTTTCAGTCGGACGATAGAGAAGAGACTGCCAATAGCTGAAATTATTTCCCAAGTGACTAGGTCAGCTTGGGACATTTCTGGTGATGAATCAAGTGACGAAGAATGTGAAGGCATCCATTCTCCTACCTCGGAGATAGTCGTGTGCAATGCAAATACTGCAATGTTCACCTTTGCATTATGGAGGATCGGAATTGTTTCCATGCTTTCCACAACTTGGTTGACTTTTGCCACAGACACTGATTTCACCTCAAACTCCACCCAAAATTTCTTTTGATTACATTATGTCAAACAATTATATCAAATGTTTACTGAATGTTGTATTGACAAAGTTCTTGTTGATAAATAAGGACATTTTTGTGGTCGATTTATGAAGACCTTATTACGGGTTGGCATAACTTTTGTATAGCAATGTATATTCCTAGGTTCTTAGAAGCAAAATAAAGGATATGGATAGAGCTATCTTATGAGCTATATATCGAGTCCATAACATGAACTATGGAGAAGTTATGGCACTCCTAATCATGACCATTGTTTGCATAATTATATTCATATTATGTGGTCGGTTTGTGGTCACACCTTTTGACCACAACTTCTAAAACAATCATGCTATCACATGACCAAATGGTAAATGGTTCAGCTAAATATCTGATTTGATATTAATTTTTTAATGTGGCTCTGTTAAATTTAAAATAATTCTCCACAATGCTGACAGTGAGAGGGTTAAGGGGGGAATAATGTCAAAATGCTAACTTTCACTTTTTTAACAACTATTTTAAATGGTGTATCTGCTCATATAGAAGTCATATTCCAAGTTTCAGAACATTTGAAGATTCTATGATGCAGTTACGACAGCTTTTGCACTCACTATTTTCATTAGAAACCCAGCAAGTGTGAAAAAGAATCGCGTCGCATTAGATTAGACTAATTTCTCTCTAATTTCTCACCCAAACTCCCTAATTTATATATCACCAGAATGCTTATTGTGTGCTATTTAACCTAAATTATTTTATTTTCACTGTTATGAGAATGTGTTGGGTATAGACCAGCATATCTGCATGAGGTTTGTATGGGATTTTCCCCCACTCTCCTGCGGTGCATTATCATACCAATTCAAATAGTTTCACCTAAAACTACTACAGTCATGTACTCTTACCATAAACCACCTATATAGCAGCCACTTAGCATTATTAATGGATTTTTAATTTGTGGACTGGATTTCCTGGCTGACACTTTGGCATAAAAAATATCTATGACAAAAGTTAAATACATCATTAAATAGCTTATCTTCTAAGCTACATTTTGGTACAAAAATTATGTTGATAGAGGGTAGTGGGTGGAAGTTATGATTGGTATTGTCGAGGTGTATTTTTTTGACATTATTCCCCCCTTAATGTCTGTATTACTCGTTGGGTTGAGAATATAGACGGTTGGGAGCGCTTTTCTTTCTTGGTGAAGATGTTCGAAGTAATCCTTTATGGAGGTAGTGATTTTCCTTTATACAATGATCGATGGTCATCAGAGGATAACCAAAATGCACTTGCATAATATATGAAGAAACTGGAATCTTTTGAATTTGTCTATTCAATGGTAACCCTTTTTCGGTCTTTATTAAACAAGCAGTTGAAAACCTACAAGGCAAAAATAAGGACATAGTATCTGGTGTCTCCACTGTCATGCAGTGCTGTGAAGAGCTAAAAAAGGCGAGAGAGGATATTGAGCACAGCATATTTATCTATATCTGATTCAATTCCTCGTAGAGCCTAGGTGTCAGCAGCATCGTTCGAACCCTGAAAGCTCTTCAGTTGCAGATCACTTCAAAAAAAGTGTTGCTATTCCATTCTTGTCTATCTTATTAGCGACATCTCTTCAAGATTCTCTAATCACAGTAAACAGGCAGCTTCAATTCAGGGACTACTACCTGTGAATATTACAGTCAACTCTTCAATTGTTGACTTGAATGAGGCCATAGCATTTTATTCTGAAGATCTTCCAAACCCCTTGATGAAAAACTTTGTCGTTGGAAGACCAAATGGCTAGCAGTGAAACAACAAGATCGTCCAGAAACAATTAGTGACACACTGGAAGCAATATTGTTCCACTTCACTTCCCAACAATTTTACATTGCTCAAGCTTTTTGGAACAATTCCATTAAGCTCATGCTCATGAGAAAGATCGGCATCTGCACTCAGGCGACAATTACATGCGATGCACACAGTCAGAAGAGCAGCTAAGTGCTTTAGCCCTAATTCACATGAACTATGAATATGACATTAACATTGATCATGTATGTAAGCTGTTTTTCCAAAAATATCCACGTAAAATGGAAAAAGCAAGTTTACTTTTTTCTTAATTTGTATTAATATGATTTCTGACCATAATTAGACAGAATGATGTGTTCAACCCCCAATCCTCCCACCCCATCCCCGACCTGAAATTCATCTTCAGGGATCTATTTATCATTGACTGTGCAGTACCCCCTGTATTCCCCATTCAAAATGGGAAAAAACCCTCCAAAAAGGTTATATCTCAGATCTCAGAAACACACTTTGGCAGCATCTTAATTAATGTCTTTGGTTTCAACCCATTTTAGCACCAAAAACACTTCTAGTATATATATATGCCTTGAATCCTTTGTGAAGGAGTACACAAGAGCCCCCATGAATTCATCTTCAAAGACGTTGTATCTAACATGAGTTCATAACTCAGCTAAAACTCACAGTGGCAGCTTAGCATGCAACGATTTTTTCGATAATTTTACTCACTCAATATTTTTGCTAGCCTTCATCACGTAAAAATCTTCTTTGCAGCTTAAGTGGTTGGTTTCAGCTGATATTATGTCCAACAAGAACTCCAAGCAATCCTTCACTAATTAGTCAACTGGCAGCAAAAAAAACAACCAACACTTGAATTCATCTTCAATATCAAAAAAAAATATTAAAAAAACAAACATCTATACAGGGTTGACATGTACCATGTAAATCATGATGATCCATTACCATATAAAACCAATAAAATTCGATATAATACTTGGCATGCATGTTTTTGAATGGAAAAGAGACTTGTGGTCTACATGGGCACACCCGTATTTTTTTTTTTTTGACCAGCAAATCCATAATAGTTTTTTTGTTATTCAAATTATAAGTTTTTTGGTGGGTTAAAGCTCTCTTTAGTTCGTTTTGGTTAGGTTTTGGGTTTTTTATAATTTTACATTATGGTAAAATCAAGCTGCAGCAAACCAACTAGCAGGAACGAACTGCTTCTATTACACACTATCTAACACTACACAAATCAGCACATACCACACTTTATTATGGAGCCAGTGAGCAGTTAGCCACAGTCCTCTTCAAGATTGGCATGAGTTGCACAGGATAACTCCAGAAACCAAACATAGCAGATGTTATTCTATACGATGTTAATTTCTGAAGTACACGAGCACACATTGTTGTCTGCTTTTGGTTAACTTTTTGTTTGAAGATTATTATTCTGGGAATCAACTGACTGCTCGGTTCAGATTCAGCTGCATAGCATAGTGTAGCTTGAGAACAGACCTAAGAGCACACACTCTGCATGACAATCTACTGTCCCTATTGCAAATGAAAAAAATGGCAGAGGCTATATCAAAATTTGCAGGCGACTAAATTTTACAGCCAAGTCTTGTTTTTAAATAGAGATTCTTTGCTGGCTAATTTGTAGCCAGCTAGCTTCTAGCTGACTCCTGCCAGTGATTGTTGATTGACAAGAAAGTGAAAGTTAATGGGCAGCACGAGACTCGAGTGATCTGTCCCTTATGTGAAGAGAGTTGAGGAAGCCTCAGCTGACTTACATGGCCATCTTGATAGTTGAGGAAGTCTCAGCTGACTCATTTGGCCACAATGCCATCTTATGTGAAGGTATATAGCTGTAAGGAATGGATTCACACATGCTGTGCTGGGTTATCTAGAAGTCCTTTATTGTGCCAAGTGAAACCTTTCTTTACCCCCCATTACACACTAGACAGTCAACCAAATGACTATTTCTACACTATGAATAGATCTAGCATCTGCCCTGCAACAACTGAAGGCCTTTTCTCATATAACCCCAAAAAACCTGTCCAAAGAAATTGGCTCAAGTGATTCACTTCTCTGAGGCTATGGCTGCTGCTGACATCAATTCAACAAACCTGTCCAATCAAAATCATGCCTCCATCAAAGTCAAGTCCGCCTTCTTTGAATCTGTTTCATTCTGGTTGCAAATTTAATCTATGCTGTTCCTGAATGCAGAAAGGGAATGTCACAATTCAACAGGTCCACCCAAGATCTCCACCACATCCTTTCATTCATCACTAATATTGACAGCTCATTACACAATCCGTAAAAAACAGCTTTACTCGGTAAATACAAAGACCAAGCACTTTCTCCCAGACCTATTCTTGTCAAATTTAATAGATCAGATGTCACTATCGAAAAGGAACAGCTTACTAAACCAAAACAGTCATGAAACCAGACATGATTCGTGAAGAGCGATGTCAGGAGAAGCTCACTCCCTTGCAGCTCCTGCGACGCCAACCTCTTGTTTACTGACCTAGTTGCTCCGCAACTCTTATCAATAAACCTAGGTTGACCAATTCAATCTCCACCCTTCTGGTAAGTCATAAAGGTAAAGAATAATAATAGCATAGAATCACAATTGTATCATACACCAACTGTCTTATACAGTTCCTTTAGTTCTCAAGTCTTTTCTCTTCTCTCCCTCTCTCTCTCTTTGCTGTTCTTCTCTTTTATAGATTCTATCACAGTTCACGTAGTGGTTTGTGGGTAGTCTGTCTTCTCGATCTCTGTGGTTTTACACCTTCTAATGTAGGTGAGTAATCAGGTGAGTGATTCCCACAGGTTGTTCCTCCTTTCCCAGAGGTGTCAGAGGCAGTTGTCAGGATGCTCCCCTTTCCTTAGGACGAGAGTCAAACTCTCGAGATAAACCATCTGCATTGCCATTTCGGGTGCCAGGCTTATGTGTGATTGTAAAGTCGAATGGTTGTAATGATAATGCCCACCTCGCGAGACATCCATGCATATCCTTAAGATGACTCAGTCTTGTTAATGGGTTGTGATCTGTCTGAATCTCAAACCTCGAACCTTCCAGGTAGACTCGGTAGTGCTTTACCCCCTCAACAATCGCCAATGCTTCCCTTTCGATTGTGGAGTATTTTTTAGAAGCTTTCGAGATCCATTGGCTAACAGGTGCTCCTCCCCTTGTTCATCTTTCTGTTCATCTTTCTGACTCAGTACGTATGCTATGCCTGTGGCAGAAGCATCTGTCTGCAGGATGAAAGGCATGTCCCATTTTGGTGTTATCAAAATAGGATAAGTAAATAGCATATCTTTTAACTGAGTGAAAGCGTTCTCCAAAGTATCATTCCATGTTATCTTAATAGGCATGTCTTTCCTTGTTAAGTTAGAGAGGGGCGTGGCAATTGTAGCAAAGCTAGGGATGAATCTCCTATAATACCCTGCTAAGCCTAAAAAAGCTCGGGGTAGCCTGCATAGGATGTACTTGTCCTTGACCCACCACATGTCCCAAATAGACACAACTATTACAGGCAAACTTGCACTTGTTCCTCAGTTAGGCCTGCGTCTCGTAGTCGTGTGAAGACTTCATTCACGTGCTTCATGTGTTCTTCCCAGCTGTTGCTGTGGATTAGGATGTCATCCAAATATGCGGCCGCGAAATGATGTATTCCCTGGAGAAATTGGTCCATCAATCATTGAAACGTCGAAGGTGCAGCCACTAAACTGAACGGCATCATCTTAAACTCGTATTTCCCCCATGGGCTGCTGATAAAAGCTGTCTTGGGCTGGCTCTCCTTATCAATGGGCACCTGCCAGTAGCCTTTAGTGAGGTCCAATGCTGTAATGTATTTGGCTCTCCCGACCTCGTCGATTAAATCTTCTACCCGAGGGATTGGGTAGGGATCAGCTTGTGTTACCAGATTCAACTTTCTATAGTCTACACAAAGATGCTTACTTCCATCCTTCTTTGGCACCAAAACGACGGGTGCTGCCCAAGGACTTTTAGAGGGTGTAATAATGTCCTGTTTTAGCAGTGTCTTGATCTCTTTTCGGAGATACTCGTGACCAGTGTGTGGAAGTCTGTAAGGTGGAAGCTTAATCAGGCTGGCATCAGCCGTGTGAATCATGTGGTGTATCAGGTGCATCTGTCCTGGTTCATCCCTGATCATATCCTTGAATAAGTGATGTAATTCATCCAGTTCCTTTTCCTGTGAGGGTGTCAGTATTGACCCTGTCGGTTGATGTTCTGATGTCACTTCGTATTCCTCTTCTTCCGCAAGAAATATCCCAGCTTCCGGTGCATCCCACTTTTCTTCAGTCCATTGATGTGGAAGAGCCGGTGTCGCTTCCGACCTTCTCCCATATCAACCTCGTAATTAGTTTCTGATAACTTCTTTGTTATTATGACAGGTCCTCTTCATTCATTCGCTAATTTGTTCTGTTTCCTGGGTTGAAACACAAGAACATGGTCACCCACACACAATATTTTACTCACTGTCTTTTTATCATAGTGTTTCTGATGATTTCGTTTGGCTTGTTTTTCATTTGTTTGGGCCATTTCTCAGACGATGGTCGTAATAACCTTAGGTATTCGACAACCTCGATGTCGTTTTCTTCTTCCTTTTTCATCCAGTGATCTGTAAGAGCATCCAATGGCGTCCTCATTTTTCTCCCAAACGTCAACTCATATGGTGAGAATCCCGTGGATGCATGAACCATACCTCGGTAGGCCCATAAAACGAAAGGAAGGCATTGGTCCCATTCCTTCTGATTCTTTTGTGTCAGCTTCCGTAGTAGTCGCTTCATGGTAGAGTTGAATCTTTCAACCATGCCATCCATTTGGGGATGGTAGGGTGAAGTCCGAATCTGTTTGATTCCTGTTAAAGTACAGAATTGTTTCATTGTTTTAGATATAAAATTGGTACCGTTGTCAGTTAGTATCTCCTCGGGTGTACCCCCAGTCGAGCTGTCATCTCAATTAGCAGTTAATCACGGCTTCTGTGGTTGCATTCTTCAACAGAAATGCCTCCGGCCACTTTGTCGCATAGTCCATGACAACAAGGACGTATTTGTTTCCTGCGGAGGTCCATGATAGTGGTCCAAAGATATCCATGGCTATCCTTTGGAATGGTGTTGATATCACTGTTAAGGGTCTGAGTGGTACTCGCACCAGCGATGCAGGTGCTGCACATTCAGGATTGACAAACTTTCTTTATGTCACTCACCAGGTGTGGCCAATCTACTCTTCGTCTAAGAGTCTCCAGCATTTGGACTTGGCCGAAATGTCCTGCTGTGGGCGAATTGTGTGCCATGCGTAACAGCTCAGATCTACATTCTCGGGGAACCACAATAAATTTTCATCCTGGTTCTGATAAGGCTTTCTCATTAACAAACCTTGCTCCCAGAAGAAGTCTCCTGTGTTCTTCTCATCCTGCGCTCTCACATCCTTCAATGATGGGTCGAGCAGTTGGAGTGAACCCAGTTGCAAGGGAGATATCTTCTTCACGTCTGTTCGTTCTGCTTCCTCATTGCTGGTGGTAGGTTGTGTTCTTTCAGTCTTGTCTGCAAACATATCATGAGAAAAGTTGAACAATTGACCCAACTCTACCTCAGGTTTGTCTCCACTGGACTCGCCTAGACCCTGGATCTCTGCTCCATCAATTTCTTGCTGTGTTGATGTTGTTTCCTCTTGTTTCTCTTGTTGCCATATCTGGGCTCTCGTGGTCACCATTGACACATCAGAGGTTCTCGCTTCCTCTGTTGGCTGTGTCTCCTCATCGACATCATCCTGAAGCATCTCTCGTAGTAGCTTCCTGAAGTGTGGTACATCTTTTCCTAAGAGCATGTCCACGTTGATGTGAGGTGATACACCTACTGCCAGCTCGTGTGTCTTCCCGTTTATTTGTAGCTCAATTCTCGCGGCGGGAAACCAAGTCTTTCGAGAACTAGCCGTGGTGTAGGAGATCTTCCATCCTAGCCGTTTTTTGCTGTTAATGCACCTTGGATGCACAATTGACTTCGAACAGCCTGTGTCAAGCAACGCTACTACAGACTTACCATTTACCTTGGCCATTCTTGTCCAAGTTGGTAAATTGGCTCGGATGTACGTACTGTGACCAAAGTTGACGTTTTCCATCTTTACCCGACAATCTTTTCGAAAGTGTCCGTTTTCCCCGCACCTGAAGCATTTGATCTGTTTCAGGTCCCTAACAGGTGGAGAGTAGACACCTTTGTTTCTCTATACCTCTGGATGTCTGGGTTCTAGTGGTCTGGGGCGGTTCTGAGTGTCCCTTGGCTTCGGTCGAAAGCCCTCTCTCTGTTCGGGTTTCTTAGACATTCCTCCCACTTGGCGCTGGCTGGACAAATAACATCCAACGGCTTCACCCAGTTCCTCATAGGTGTCGGGTTTCAGCCGTCGCATCTGCCCCTCCAGCCACCCTGGAAGACTCTTCAGTGCGAGCTCATAAAGCATGGTATCTCACTCTGTCTTGTCGGAGAAGTCCAACCACTGATGGAAGGACTGCTTGTACGTTCTGAACCATCCATCGGGGTTGGTTAGGTCGAATGTTTGGTCGAATACCCTGGCTCTGTAGGTTTCAGAGGTCACCTTGTAGACATTTAGAAGGACTAGCCCATAGTCAGTCTGATCATGTGCTGGGAGAGCTGCCACTGCTGTCAACCCTTGCCCAGACAACAAACTCAAGTAGTTCGCCCAATGTAGGGGTGGCCAACCATTCGCGCTGGCTGTCACCTCAAACATTTTTAGGTAGGCACCCATGTCGTCGGTGCCTTCACTAAACTTATGTAAGTTTATCTTGGGAGGTGCTACTGCTGCTGAGGGTGGAGGAAATCGTGATGATAGGAGCTGAGCCCAATGTTGACGTTCTTGACGTGCCTGCTCGCGCTCCCTTCTTTCTTCCTCCCGCTGAAGTCTTTCTTCCTCTCGCTGTCTTTCTTCCTCCCTCTGTGTCTGTCTTTCTTCCTCTTGCTGAAGTCTTTCTTCCTCCCTCCTGTGCCTGTCTTTCTTCTGCTTGAATGAATCGCGTCTCAGCAGCTTTCCAGATATAATAGGTTCTTCATCAATCGTTGCTTCTTCTGCCATACCATCCCTAGGAATTTGGAAAATACTCCCACTCCGTAACTGACGGTCTTCTCCTGGCCGCGCTCGTTCGTGAGACATGTTCATGGGTTGCATATACAGAAAATGAAATTAACTGAGATACTGTCACTATATATAAACGACAATAACAAAAGGATAAAACTGAAATATGCACTGTCCCTAGGGACCAACATTTCAAAATATCCTAGAGTAGGGTTTTGTTTCACAGGCTCCTAGGTACTAAATACCCGAGCCATTTCCCTGCTAATACAGCAAACCAAAAAGCAAAAAATAATTTAACCGCAACATAATGCTCCGACCAACCAGGAATTCCTCTCCAGGTTGTCTTTCACTCGGATCCAACACTGTTTTGGATCCCACCGCTGCCACCAATGTCAGGAGAAGCTCACTCCCTTGCAGCTACTGCCTCTTGTTTACTGACCTAGTTGCTCCACAACTCTTATCAATAAACCTAGCTTGACCAATTCAATCTCCACCCTTCTGATAAGTCATAAAGGTAAAGAATAATAATTATTAGCATAGAATCACAATTGTCTCACGCCAATTGTATCATACACCAACTGTCTTGTTTCTTTCAGTTCTCTTGTCTTTTCTCTTCTCTCCCTCTCTCTCTCTTTTCTTTTATAGATTCTATCACAGTTCACGTAGTGGTTTGTGGGTAGTCTGTCTTTGTAGTTTTACACCTTCTAATGTAGGTGAGTAATCAGGTGAGCGATTCCCACAGGTTGTTCCTCCTTTCCCAGAGGTGTCAGAGGCAGTTATCAGGATGTTCCCTGACAAGTGACCTCAAGAAGTTACATTACTGAGTGGATGTTGAAAATTTATGCAATCAGGACACACAAGAGCGATATAAAAATCCGCCATAATACATTCATTTCTTGAACCTACCCCACTTGATCTAGTATTCAGTAATAATAGTGACATCATTAGTGACCTTTCAATTGACCATCGCTGTCTTTTTCTGATCATAATATACTCTCCAACCATAACATCTAAACAGCCACTGAGTTGTCTTCTCTAAGGAAGATTATCAGGCTCTCTCCTCTCACTTATTTGACACAGATTTCATTATGGCCTTAATTCCTTTGAGATTGAGACTTCTTGGCAGATATTTAGTATTATTCTAAGATCAATGGCATATATTCCCAAAGTCAGAATAAGGTCCTACCATCATCCTAAATGGATTACCCCCAATATAAAACACGAATTGAATTGTCTTATTACAATCAGAAGGAAATACAAATCTCATCCCACTTCTACTAACTTCTACTAACTCACTACCTCCCAACTCTCAATTCGGTCATCACTGTCTAATGCCAAATCTACCTTCAAAAATAATCTTGTAAATGGGCTGACTTGTAATAACAGTTCCAAGATTTATAAGTACATTCGTAGGCTAGCAAAAAGCAATTTAATTCCCCTCACACTGTTTCTAGACAATCTCAGAGTATCTTCTAACTTGGGAAAGGCAGACTTGTATTTCCACTCTGTGTTCACCAGAAGCACTTGCCAACAGATTCTCTCTTCATACCTTCAGATGTGCTAAATAACCTAGAGATCTTGGGTCAAGAGGTGTATTCACAACTAGGTCTACATGACCCAATCTAACTTCTTAAGTTCTGTGCCCTTACATATTACTCATCTATTTTCCCTAAGCCTTTCCCAACACCATCTCCTAAATGACTGGAGACTATTATTCCAATATAGACAACTCATCCGTCACTGACTACAGGCCCATCTCACTTCTAAGTTCCATCTCCTTATCTTTGAGAGATTAATATATAACAAAATGGCGTCTCGCTGTTTTAGGCTGCCGCCGAGCGGAGGGAAGAGGTGGAATTTAGCGTCAGCCGTAAACAAGGGAAGAAGCTGATGCTGATGCTACAACAGGGAAGCCTAGCCATTGCTCCAGGAGACAGATTTTCAATAAGTCTCATGATCCCCTAGAGCTCTTGTCTTCAAAGGTAACATCCAAGCTTGAAGAGGGCGACATCAAGGGCGCTGTCAGGCTTGCATTTGCTGAGGATGTATTAGCTGATCACTCACCTGACACTCTGGAAGCCTTGAAGCAGAAGCACTCTGCGGATCACCCGGATTCTTCCATAATGATATCCCTGGACCCTTCCTCATTCTCTTTCTCAGTCACCGAGGCCATAATCACTCAAGCCATACATTCCTTTCCAAATGGATCTGCAGGTGGCCAGGATAGCCACAGACCACAACATCTCAAAGAATCATGGGTCCGTCCGCTGGTGAAGGAGGCCATTCACTACTGAGGGTGCTCACTTCTTTGGTATGTCTAATCCTAAGAGGTGACACACCTGTATCCATCCATCCTCATTTCTTTGGTGCCTCACTGGTAGCTCTGCGTAAGAAAGATTGTGGGGTTCGCCCTATCGCTGTGGGCTGTACCCAGCACAGACTTGCTGCTAAGTGTGCTTGTATTCATGCCATGCAAAAAGTTCTTGATTTCCTGGCCCCTCCGCAGTTAGGTTTTGGAGTGACGCGGGGGATTGAAGCAGCAGTGCATGCTACTTGCATCTACCAGGGGTCTTAAAATGGTAACATAGCTCTCAATAAGAAATATAAGTAAACTGAAAGACAACGACAGATATCAAATCGAGATCGAAACCTCGAGTCCAAAAAAACAAAATCAGCAGAAAAATGTCAGTCTCCGAGCACACTAGCTGCTCTTCTCAGACTACTCTCCAAGGCCATAACAAAAACCAGATTGATTCACTCTGACTTTGAAAGTCAAACCAAACACCGAGGCCATAGCTCAAGCTCACAGAAAAGCAGTCAGGGACGTCATCGACATAGTAGCGTTTTCGGGCATCCAGTTCAAGTAGTGGAAAACCGTCTGCAGGAGTTTTTGTCCTTCAAGGCCCAGCGGGATGAGTACATGCCAGGCGCGTGGCACACAGCCTTGGCAACATGCAGCAGGGTACCGGATTTGGGTGTTATGAGGCATGGACCCATCAACGTTCCATCCGGTCCATACCTGGATTTTTCACCTCTGCCACACACTGAGATTTACAGCAACCTAGGAATAGCCGTTGAAGTGTGGATGAGGTTCAACTTGGAGATGGACGACACGGTAGCCAGGAATGCGCTTAGGATGGTTTCCTACACCGCAGTCGATGTAAACAGGAACTTTCCTCTCAGCATCCTGGCCCAGGCGACGGAGCATAATACTTGGGTAGCACCCTGGGCCATGCCTCTTGTCCGAAGAGACTTCCTTACTGCAAAGAGATGGGGACAAGGAGAATTGATAGGGGTGAGTCGGGGAAATTACCCTCTACCTCTGTAGGTCTTACTGCCTCAGCCTATACTAGTAATAAGAGATTAGTAATAAGAGTGGATGATCCCTGCTCTACCCAAGGGTAAGTCCTCGTGATGCCTAGATACTGATGTCTTACTATTGGGCCACCAGACAATCTATCTAGACCAGTCGTTCTTCCAGTGTCTCTTAGTTTAAGAGACTGGTCCAAACCCTGTAGCTTCCCAGATATAATGGTTAATATATATTATATACTACAGCATAATAGATATTCATTCCTACGATTATACTACAACATAATAGCTATGATCTATTCTCACAAGTCCCTCACTCCACTTGAGTTTCTCACTTTCTACTCGGTTCTTTTTCTCTCTCTCTTAGGGCATTGACCCCGTCCTTTTATACTAACTAACTAGCACATGACACAAACAACCAATCAGATCCCTTTAGAATCTTCTATTCTGTATACTATCATTACAATAACAATAGTTCATTGTCTTTCTCCCTTCAGAGCTGTGTCTTTGTGGTTGTGTGTGGTTGCTCTTGCTTACTGGCCATGTTAGATGACGATTCTTTTCCTGACATCTCCCCCTCCTCTAGCCGCGAGTCGAACTCTCGGCTCAGGCCGTCTGTTTTGCCATTTTTCGCACCAGAACGGTAGGTGATTTCATAGTCGAATTGTTGCATCTGCATCCGCCAACGGGCCGTGGCTATCCTTCATCCTCCAGGTAGGTTAATGGATTGTGATCGATCTGTATCTCAAATTTGGTGCCTTCCAAATAAATTCGGAAGTGGATGATGCCCTCAATAATTGCTAGGGCTTCCCTTTCGATTGCCGAATATCTGGTCTCCCGTGCTAGTAACTTCCTGGAACCATAAGCGAGTGGGTGGTCTTCCCCATCGTCGTCTAGCTGGGACAACACATACCCAATCCCGGAACTGGAGGCGTCGGTCTGCAGATAAAACTTCTGCTCCCATTGTGGTGTTCTTAGGATCGGGTAGTGCATCAATCGGTGCTTCAGAGTGTCGAATGCTGTCTGTTTCTCCTTCGACCACTCGATGTGGTTCGGCTCCTCCTTTTTGGTCGCGTTTGAAAGGGAAGTAGCGATCGTTGAGAAATCGGGGATAAATTTGCGGTAGTATCCGCATATCCCCGTATGTCTTTTTTCGTCTTGGGTTGTGCGAACTTCTTGCAGATTCACCTTGGCCTGTACTGGCCGAACCTTACCAAATCCCACCTGATGTCCAAGATAGATGCATTCGTTTTTGGTGAATTGGCATTTCTTCAGATTAATCTTTAAACCCTGCTTGGACCAGTCTCTGGAACACAGCTTTTAAATGTTGTAAATGCTCCTTCCAAGTTGAACTGTATATGATCATGTCATCCAGATAGGGGGCCGTGTAGGATGTGGTATCTGATAGTATGTCATCCATCAATCGTTGGAATGTTGAGGGGGCGGAGGCTAGACCAAAGGGTTTGGCGGTAAATTGGTACTTTCCCCATGGAGAGACGAATGCTGTCTTTGGCTGACTCGCCCTCTCCATGGATACTTGCCAGTACCACTTTGTCAGGTCTATGGTGGATATCCACCTCGATCCTCCAACATTGTCGATCAGTTCCTCTATCCTAGGGATAGGGTATGGGTCCTGTTGTGTCACGAGATTCAATTTTCGATAATCTATGCACAATCGTTTAGTGCCATCGGATTTTGGCACTAACACCACAGGGGCAGCCCAGGGGATTTTTGATGGTACAATCAGACCATGTTGTAATAAGTCGCTTATCTCCTTTCGTAGGAACTCATGCAATGTATGGGCCAGTCTGTAGGCGGGCAGCCGGATGGGGGATGCGTCTCCAGTGGTAATGACATGTTCTACCACATCCGTCCGTCCTGGTTTGTCGCTGAACAATCCCGGAAACTCCTCCGTGAGTTGCTCCAGCTCTTTCTCTTGCGATTCGTCGAGGTGATTCGTTGTAGGTGATCGTTTAGGTCCAGAGACCACGGCTGAGGTGCACTCCGTGGCCACCAACGCGGTTGAAACGGGGGAATGCCATGCCTTCATCCCGTTCACGTGGTAGACACGGAGTCCCTGCGAACCCTGACCTGCAGTGACTTGAAAAGTTACCTCGGTAAGTTTTTTCACAATTGTCATTGGCCCCTGCCATTCATTTATCAGCTTCCGTCGGCGGACTACCAACACTCTGTCTCCCACCTCAAATTTACTCTCATGGGCCTTTTTATCATACTGTTTCTTATGCCCAATCTTAGCTTTCGTTTCTGTTGCAAAAGCCATCTCTCTTACCACTTCTAACTTTGCTCTCAAATTTCTGAGATATGTTACTATCTCAACTTCTGCCTCTGGTTTTTCTCCCTTCCAGACCCTAGCTAACTGGTCAATCGGTGTGTTCATAGGTTTCTCATAAACAAGCTCATGGGGGGAAAACCCAGTACTCCTGTGTTTTGTGGCTCGGTACCACCACAGGATAAAGGGAAGATAATCATCCCACTCCCTTTCATCTACCTTTTTTTTTATCAGCTTACTCAACAACTTCTTCAAAGTGGCATTGGACCTCTCCACCATACCATCCATCTGAGGTTGGTATGGGGAGGTCTTGATTTGCTTAATGCCTGTGAGGCTACAGAATTGGCTCATGGTTCGGGATATAAAATTCGAACCATTATCAGAAAGAATCTTTTCAGGTGTACCTATCCTAGATGTGAGGTCTAGAAGGCAACTAATGATGGTTTCTGATGTTGTGTTTGGTATCGGGTATGCTTCGGGCCATTTTGTAGCATAATCAATCACCACCAAAACATATTTGTTTCCCTTTTTTGTTCTACTTAAGGGGCCGAAAATATCCATGGCTAAACGTTTAAAGGGTTGCCCTATCACGGGCAAAGAATGCAAGGGGGCATATTGGGGGGCCACTGGTTTAGCATAATGACATTTAGGACAGGTCTTACTGAGCTCACTGATATTGTTGTATAGACCCGGCCAATCCATAGAGCTCCGAATAGTGCTCATCATTCAGTCTTGCCCAAAGTGTCCTGTGATTGGGGAACTATGAGCGAGTTGTAGTATTTCTGCTCGATTGGTTTGCGGCACCATTATGAGGGGTTGTCCCCATTGCTCGATCGGTTTCTTGATCAATAGTCCATCCTCCCATTGGTATTTCTCCTGGTTCGAAGGCGTCCTCTCGGGCCTTTTGTAATGTGGGGTCTGTCCGTTGCATGTCCTTTAGTTCCTCAGGACTTACTTTCTATGGCTACCATGAGGTGGTACTTTTCTTTTCTTTCGGTTCTTTCGATCATGGTTGTTGAAATAGATCGTCCTCGAACTGGAAAGGCAACTCCTCTCTTACCTGGGGCTCTGGCGGAAGTGCCGAGTTCACAGGAGAAGGGGGGGTGAGGGAGTTGTCTTCTCCCTTCGAGGGTTCTTCTGGACTATAGAGTTGGACTTCATCCCGTGTTTGTTGCTCTCTATCCTTTTCTGCTTTCTGAGTCATTTTCGCAGTCTGGGCTCTCGTCGATATGAATGCTCCTTCGCGGCTCATGTCTCCAGGGTTTTCAGGGTTTTCCGTATTCCCTGAGACCATCTTGCCTCCTACGAGTTCTGCTAGTTCAGGTACATCTTGGCCCACCAGCATGTCCATCTGGAGGTGTGTGGAAACACCCACCATGAGAGTAGACCTTCTCTCTCCTATCTGCAGTACGATTCTCGCGGCGGGAAACCATGTGACCTTTGTACTGGCCGTCGAGTATGGTATTCACCATCCCAGCCTCTGATTTCGGTTGAGGCATCTTTGGTGGACTAGCGACCTGGTGCAGCCGGTGTCCAGCCACACCACGGCCTCCGTGCCATTTATCTTGGCTTGTCTTAGCCATTTGTTCGATGAGGAGGGTCCCGGTGTTCCTGCGCACTGCTGGGTTCGTTCTGGCTTAACACTACAGTCCTTTCTGTAGTGCCCCAGCAGATTGCATCTAAAACACCTCACCTCACTCAGAGGTGTCGGGTTGGGGTTTCGTTCTTTCCCCACCGGATACCCACCTCGGGGTTGGTATCTCCCTGAAAACCTTCGGGGTTCTGTGTCATCTGTGGCATGTGGTTTAGGTTGTTATGGCCGGAGAGATCGAGATGGTTGTGATGTTCTTCCGGTCGACCTGTGGTCATCTCCTTCCTTCCTTGGCAGGTTGGAGAGGTGTCGAACCACCGCTTCCGCGAGCTCATCATAAGTGGTCAGGCTGATATTTCTCATTCTAGCCTCGAGCCATTTTGGCAGTCTTGCCAAGGTAGTCTACATCAGCATTGTATCGGCTGGTTGTGGGGAGAGGAGGCTAGCCATTGGTGGAAGTGCTGATGATGCTTTGCAAGCCAAGCCTCGGGGCTGGCTGTGTTGAAGGGGATTTCGAACATCTTTCGTCTCTGGGTCTCGGTTGTCACTCGGTATTCGCGTAACAGTTCGACTTTGACAGACTTGTAGTCATTTTGGTTGTGGGCTGGCATTGCTGCCACCACGGTCAGTCCTGCTCCCGATAGAGAACCTCTCAATATGATGGCCCATTGAGGGTTTGGGCAAGACCCTGCCCTTGCTGTTGCCTCAAAAGTGTCCAGCAAGTCACTCATGTCATGGTGACCGTCCTGGAACTTTTGAATGGTTAACCTGGGTGGTACAGGTGGTGGGGGTGCTCTGTCTGCTGCCCGTCTCTCTCCTGGGCCTGGAGCTCAATCTTCCTGGCAGCGTGAGGCACAAAATGGCTGAGCAGTATGCACTTTTCACCTCGCTAGGAACAAATGCCACTAGGGCGGCGTCTATTTCCGATAACAAAGTAGATACATGGAAACACATAGTTGCAGTAGGATGCATACTTTTTAGATACGAGTACGTAGCGTGGATGAATGAACGAGAGATGAACCAGATTGCTGTAACCATCATCAGCAGTACTGAGGAGATAGACACAGACATGGACAAAGGCGGAATAGAGATCAGGAACTATGCAGCCCAGGAAAAACTGCTGCTGTACAGGCCGAGTATATCATGACCTAGCCGCTGACCAATAAACGGGCTGCGGAGCCTGGCAGTGCTGGATACGAATTGGGGATCGAACAAGTCTGAAGTATTCAACGTATTCAAGATATTGTTAGAGGTCTATTTGGATTCCGAGTGGTGTGGCATTCGAGGTTGTGTACTGGCTTGAGTAGCTGCATTGCCGATCGGGAACCAACCCCAAATACATATCGTCTGTGTTGAGGCAGCTGACCACCGAAATGAAAGCATTGAAGCCGCAGGCTTTCTGAACACTGGAGCTACTGCGTATCTAGATCAGCTTGTGGGCTTCGATCTTATGGTGACACAAAACTTGGATTTTTGCAAAGTGAGAGAATGGGTGGAGGGGAATGTGGAGAAGAAGTGGCCATAATGGCTGCCGTCGAACTTGGCTGGAGATAAACAATATGACCGTGAAATAGCCAACAGCATGATGACTGTCTTGACTTCTGACCTCCAGATTAGTACAGGAATTAAACGATATCTTGCGCCTGTGGACTGGCTCAATAATCCAGACAATTGGGTAACGAAAGGCAACCTTCGAGGATAATTGACAAGTTTACTCGGGCCAAAAGGACTGGAGAGCAGCCGGCCTAGTAAAACAGCCCTGGCGGTGATCACCAACCTCAAAGAACTGGAGGATCTTTTTTGGTCCAATACATATCCAGAAGTGGCCGTGGGGATCAAGAGAGAAGCGGGAATGAAGAACAGACACATTATTACCGATGACATGGGCAATCAGCTCAGGTGTGCATGGATATCTTCTTGGCTGGAGCCCTGCCTGTCATGGAACAGCTTTCTTGCCCTCTTCTTATCTAACAGGACTCTCTTGAAGTATTTCGGCGACGTGCATCACAACATCACCACCGGCAGCTGCGCCTATCTAGGGTTGGACTACAGCAGATTCGATGCGGGAGTGTCCCGGGGCGAGATGGGCTGTTGTTTCGAATGCGTCAGACGGATCTCCAGCATGATATTGAAGCCCAGTGAAATGGAAGTGGCAGTGCGTGTTCTTTCGCTCATTGAGTTGGTTTACTTTCGAACAACGGTGATGGACAGAGTAGGAAAAGGAGAGGAGCAGCGGAGAAAGGGGTCTTAAAAATTGAAGCGGCAGTGCATGCTACTCGCATCTGCCTCCAGAACTTCAAGGAAGACCAAGTGATCATGAAAGTGGACTTCAGAAATGCCTTCAACAGTATTCGCCAGGACAAGATGTTGGGTGCTGTAGAGGAGTGCATTCCCGAGCTTCTCCCTTTTGTCCACTCAGTATACTGCTTGCCATCATTACTCTCATGGGGTGATGAAGTGGTGCTGCCTTCAGAAGGGGTTCAGCAGGGCGACCCGCTGGGACCCCTCCTCTTTTGCCTGGCTATTCAGAAACTGTGTGCAAAGCTGAGGTCAGAGTTCTGTGTTTTTTATCTGGATGATGGAACTCTGGGAGGCAACCGGGAAGATGTAATTCATGATCTCAAGACCATTGAGATTGAAGCAGGTGCTCTGGGCCTTGAGCTAAACAGAGGAAAGACAGAATTGATCTGCAAGGATCCTACTCCTCTCGAGGGATCATCCTCCTCTCGAGGGATCATCCTCATTTCTCTTCCAGGAGTTAGCATCATTAACCCAGAGAATGCCAATCTCTTGGGCTCTCCTATTGGAGGGTTACAATCAGTGGATGCATGTGAAAGGGAGAAGACAGAGCTTAGGAATGCGGTTCATCTTGCCTTTTTGGCTTCTGCTGATGGATCGTCCAATCTCATTCACCATATCCTCCCCCCCCCCTGGTTTAGTGCTGTCCAGTACCCTGAAATTGAGGTTGCCCTTTCACTCTGGGGTGATGACCTTGTCTTGCCTCCTCCAGCCCCGCCTGCTTCCCATCAGCAGAAGTCGTGGGACATCCCTCGTATTTTGGAAAGGGCAGAGTCACTTTAGCGGAATGCTAGTGACCCCAAAACCAGAGCTCGTCTCCTCGCAGTGTCTGCATGTGAGTCAGGTACCTGGCTTAATGCCCTGCCAATCTCCTCACTGGGTCTCCGAATGACCGATGATGTAGTTCGAATAGCAGTTGGGCTACGTCTTGGAGTACCCCTGTGCCAGCCACACTCATGTAGTTAATGTGAATCGGATGTCAACCAGTTTGGCATGCATGGGTTGAGCTGCAGGCACAGTCAGGGAAGACTTTCTCGCCATGGAGCTTTAAATGATATCATATCATCCACTGGTCATTAACTGCTGCAAATATCTCTTCCTGGCTGGAGCCCTCAGGTCTGCTTTGGTCCGATGGAAAGAGACCTGATGGCATGTCCATCATTCCATGGTCAAGTGGTAGACTCTTGGTATGGGATGCAACCTGCAGTGACACCTTTGCCCCATCCAACCTTTTGGCTGCAGTCACTGAGGCTGGTGCAGTGGCAGCCCAGGCGGAGATTTTGAAGGGTGAGAAGTACGCCCACCTGGACTCGGCATACAAGTTTGTACCTGTGGCGGTAGAGATGTGTAGATCCTTTGGGCCTCAAGCAAAGGCATTCTTCAAGGAGTTGGGCGCCGCCTGAGGTCAGTGACTTACGAACAGAACTCCCATCAACATATTCTTCAACAGATTTCTGTGGCTGTGCAGCGTGGGAATGCAGCCTCAGTAATGGGATCTTTGCCATCAGGGTTGGGGACGATCCATTTCTCTAGTCATCACTTGAACATTTGAACTTGAGGGGAAGGGGGTTCTATAAACTATATGAATAAGTAGTAAGTTGTTATAAGTAGTAGTAGTTGCTTGTGGCTATTATATCTGATGCAACTTTGTCCCACATTAATTTAAAAAAGAAGAAGAAAAATTAAAAAATTTAAATGGCTGTCTTTGTAAAGAAATCCATCTCCTTGTCGCAATTTGGATTTTTCAAAGGTCACTCTACTGCTCAGTAACTACTAAATATACCAATTCCTCACTAAATGAAAAATCTCAAGCTGATGTTATTTATCTCGATTTCTGTAAAGCCTTTGATAAGGTTCCTCATAATGAGCTTCTCTGTAAGTTATGGTCCTTTGGCATCACTGCTGATTTATGGCACTGGTCTAAGGCATACCTTTCTTCTCGGTCTCAACAAGTGTTCCTAGATGGCCAATCCTCTCCGCCTGTACCTGTAATCTCTGGTGTCCCAAGAAAGTATTCTTGGTCCCCTTGTGTTCATGATCTATATTAATGCTTGCATCTCAACCACATCTATGCTTCTCTACGCTGGTGATACTAAGTGTTTTAAGTTGATAAAATCTCCAGCTTTTTACAAGTTGATTTAACTTCTTTCTCCAAGTGGTAGAAAGACCGGCTCAATAATCAAAAGTGCCATCTTATATCTATTGTACAACGTTGATGAAAAGGTCATTACCAGAAAAAGTTTCACCAAAAACTTAGGAGTTCTGATTTCATCTGACCTATCATGGAGTCTCCATGTATCATACATAATTGGCAAGTCCCTGGGGCTTCTTAGACATATTTTCCATCATTGCAACACAGTGAGTGGAAAGAAACAACTTTACCTCACTCTAGTGAAGTCTCTACTCACGTATGCCTCTCCAATCTGGTGCCCTAATCTCAAGAAAGCTATTATAAAATATCAACTTGTTATTTCTCACTTTATTTCAAACTTTGATCCATGCTCATATCATTTTCTATGTCTATGTAACAAATGCACTAATATACCATCCCCCCCCCCACACACACACACCCCAACTTCCACCACTTCAATCTGGCTACTTGATTTTGGCTTGAAGACCATCAGTATACTCTTTTCCTTAATCATGGTTATATACCACTCATGTAGTAATTGACCGTAACGATCATTTCCATTTTCGAACTTTGTCCGTGACGATGCTATTTTCATCCAGCCACTCTCTTGCCCCTACAATTCTGCGCACCTCGCACCTCATCCATAAGTACCAGCCAATCCCTCTCACACATCACCAAGAAATGTTCCACATCTTCCCCTGCTCTACTATCACACATGATACACCTCTCATCACTAACTATCCCACATCTCTTCTTATCTTCCAAGACCCAGCTGATGCAGTCTTCAGTCGAAATTGCAACTGCACACCTTCCTGACCATGCATGGACCTCACATACCTCTCCACCCCTGCACCATTCTTTGCCGATTTATAAAAATTCAGCGTACTCTTGCTGTTTCCTTCCTCCTCCCAATCCTTCTCAATTATCACCTTCACTTTACCCTTCCACTTGCGTACTGACCCAACCTCATTGTTTAGCTCGTATTTTCTCCTATAGTCTTCCCACCATCTGATTCCTCCATCCTCTCTAAGTTTATTTTTTACCAATCTGCTCTGTTCCAACACCTCTAATCTCTTACCAAACAAAGCCTTCATCTCTTCCCTCCTCTCCTCCGACTTCCTCCACCCCATATCTCCCCATATTGCCACTCCTGCTACTTTGCCCCCAACAGTCTCCTACCCACTCTTATCTGTGCTGACTCCAACTCCTTGCAAGCATTACGTCCTCCTGTCCACCACACTTCGGCTGCATGCTCCATACTAGGTCTCATTAGAAGCTCCCAGACCCTTCTTCCTCTGTCTACTTCCACCTGCCCAACTCTACTCATCCATGTCACCTTTCCAACCCACTTTTGGAATAATTTTCAATCGGTCAGTACAGTGCATAAAGGCCTATATATATACCGGTACTTGTTATTTTGGGATGAAATCAAAATGTTTCCATAAGATGTAAGATTTCAGTACAAAGCATATTCATAACTGTGGCTTTCAGAGTAAACCCACTGAGTATTTAGCCTCTTTATATATAAGCAGTGCATAAGCAGCACAATTCACATGCCAGTTGCAGCCCCAAGCCAATAGATAATAAGCAGTTGATTCCTAATTTTTTTAAATTTACGGTGGATGTCGAGGAATACGCATACATACATGCACGGAATACCGCATGCAGGCGAGTATATATATAGGTGCAATAAAACATCTAGAAAGGAATGCAAGGCATTGTGTGGCGAGCGAAGGTGCTAATCATGATGATCTATAATATTCACACGCGAATAATTATCGCGTCCCTGTGGTCGTTCGAAAATTGAAAAAAATGTAGCTTAAAATCTGCCACTCTAAGGCCCAGAAGCAACTGTACCTCTATCTGCACCAAGTAAATTTGCCATAGAGCTATAAACAAAATAATGGTGTTGTCCCTCAACAATCTCTTGCTGTTCATGTTTTTTCCCCTGTCATGTCGCTGATATTATGTACCCTGTCATTGTTGTAAAGTAATAAAAATAATAATAATTTTAAAAAAGCTATATAGCTAACAAGATCAATGGCGCTTCTAAGCCACTTACCTAAGCGCCAAAATGGTGATCTAAGCTTCGTCAGTGCCAATTTTCCAAGTTCGTTTAAAAAAATACTATCGAGCACCAAAGTGGTAGAACTGCTTCGCCAGTCCAATTTCAACCATACGATGTAGTGCTTATTGGGGCCACACCCACTCTTTGTCAGGTAAAATTTCTATATCATTGGGAAGATGGGAAAGTGTGTGATTGGGAGGAGGATGTCGAGAGTAAGAGCAGCTTGAAGTGGTATAGTTTGGCAAAAGGTGATGGAGAAGAAAGGTATACTAGGTCATTACAGGGATATGAGGAAGTGAGGTTGATATTTGGATTGAGGACAGAGTCAGCAGGTCTATTGCAGGACAAGAAGCAATGTAGGCTCTGTAGTGATGATAGATGTTTGTTATGTGGCAGCAAGTAAGTGGAAGATGTGGAGCACTTTCTAATAGGCTGCAATGAATTTCGAAGGGAATGGAAAGCGTTAATGAATAGCTGGAATATGGTGCGGAGTTTCAGAGGGTGGGCGCTGAAGGGTGGCTTTGTTGTTTGGGAAGGAAGTGGAGGGTGTGAGTAATCAGGTGATGGTGGAATATGTGGATCAAATGCTTAGTGAAGTGTTGGCAGAGGAGGAAGGGATTAATTTATGGCCTCCCCCCTTACTCCAACATAACCAAACATCATTTAACATAGAGCATTAACTTAATATTTATCAGATGTGTATCATAGTGCTTATTGTCATCTTACCTCATTACTGTCATTAAATTGGTGTGATGTCCCAAGGGACTCAGCATTTTGAAGATTAGTACCTGGCTGAGTGTGGTGACTAAGAAAGGGAGTGGAGACAAGGTTCTTGTTTACGAAGCAGAGCCTTCATAAGGTGGGGATGATCTAGCTGTTTAGTGTATAGATAGTTAACTGACTGACTAAAAACTTGCCAACAACTGCCCAAACTATTATTTCCTAAAAGAAGCTCAGAATGGAGTCCTAAGTTACTTTGTCTTTCTTGACAAGTCATGTTCATGAGCTAGCTAGCTAACTAGCTCTATTAGAATGCTAGCTATTACTTTTACTCGAGTTGATAATAGCTAACTGCTCTTGATGTTTGTCCTTCAGCCTACACAATTATCTACCATCCACTATTCCAGTGTGTTTCACCTGTGATAGCTCTGTTTGAGGATCATAGTGGAAAGCGGGTCCATCAAGTTGGATATACTCTCAATCAACTCTCAGTTGACATAACATTATAATAACCTTCTCAATAATCAACTTCAAATTGTATTCTCTCGACGTTTCGACTAAACGCTCTAGCCTTCATCAGGCCTTATTGGATATAGGAAACTTGTAGTCCTCTGCTAGACATGTAACAGTAGATCTATCATGACTTACTTATGAACTTCCAACATCACCTGTTCTCTCCATTTATATATATATGATGCCCAGACAGAGGCAAAACATTTGATATAGAGTGCTATACTGCATGTCTATGGGACCTAATTATTGGCAGCATCCAGGCAATAATCCTATCTTGCAATGAAAAGTTGTTACATTAGTGCTTGCATGAACATCTTTCAACCATTTACCTTTAAAAATATTTATACCAACAAAAAAAATCCTGGTCCACAAAGAACCATTATTACCAAACTGCATTTTTGAAATTTAATAATTTAATAATAATTTAATATATACACAAATTAAATCTGACCAGAGAGAGCCTCCCCCCCCTCTCTCTCTCTCACTGACCAAGTATAAACAAACTGTTCCATCTTTGCACCTCCTCCACTGACAGTAGAAACACATGGAGTTTCATTTCTCTAGGCTTTTTTTTTTTACTTCTTTAAACAAAAAATTACACACTGACTTGGCCCTGAAAACAATAAAAAAATTTTTTTTGCATGCTTAGGAGGATGCTTAACTGGAATAGTTCTTAATGTAGCATAGCTGACAACCGACCAACCACCACTTGTCATACAAAAATAAAGTTGGAACGAGGAAAATATTCAAAAACCTATATCAGTGTTTATTTATGAAGGAGGGATATAAGTAGGTGTGCTCTAACTGGGTACACCCTTGTTTCCTTTCTTTTTGAGATAAGTCGATTATCCTGCAGATATTTGATGCATGCGTGATACGGGGCAAAAAAGGATGTTCCGATTTGAAGTTCCATAGCTTGAAATGCAGCTAAGAATTGCAGCATATTTTGTAAAGTGTGCAGCAATGTCTGGTTGTGGGTGCATTCAGAATGCAAGGTTTTGGTTTATATGTACTAGAGTTAATTCAAGCCCTCAAATGAATGAGTCAAGTTCAAGGAGCCATTACTTAATTAACTTATTTTCCATACCTCTACCCCATCCAGAATAGTAACAACCATAAACTTAAAACAGCTATAGCAAGGTTTAAGTCACATTGTTCACTTCACTTGACAAGAACAAAATGTCTTATTTAAAATCAAATAATGGACTGACCTGAAAGGCATTACATACCTTAAGGATTCTCTTTAAATCAGCTTTTTGATTTTACGTACAGTACTAGAGTTGATTTATCCTTCAAGTATTTGCTGCTAATCATACAAGTTTGATGAATACACTAATCATTAAAAAAAATATTGTGATGTAATGCTAAAGAGTCATCTAACTGTAGCTACATGGGTATATACGTACGCTCTTGTTAATAGGTCAATCTTTATTATTGTTGTTGTTGTTATTATTGTTGTTGTTATTGTTGTTGTTGTTATTATTATTATTATTACTACTACTACTATTACTACTACTATTACTATTATTATTATTATTATTATTATTACTACTACTACTACTACTACTACTACTACTACTACTACTACTACTATTACTATTATTATTATTATTATTATTATTATTATTATTATTATTATTATTATAAGATTTGCATGAGTTAATTTGTTAATATTGCTGGTTTATCATGTGTACATTTAATAATATAATTTTTAAAAAAGTAAATAAAAAAATAAAAAATAAACATCAAATATACTGACTTGTTTTACAATATTTGTTCTTCTCGATGAACTCTCGTATAGATACAATGATTTTCTAGATAATCAACTTAAATTTGCTCACTCGATGTTTCGGCTAGATGCTTTGTCTTCAATTCGATGAAGTCTAGAGCATCTAGCCGAAATGACGAGTGAGCAAATTTATGATGTTTATCATTCAAGTCATTGTTTTCCCCCTTGTTTCAAGTTGGTTTTGTTATTTGTTTGTTTTATTATTTCTGTATATTGAGCAGTGGAGAACTATATCAAGTGTGAGCTTCATGATCTCCAGGTTTTTAAACATGTTGTGTACGTTTAAAAGGTTGTTCTAACTGGCTGTGGTCAGCATTACAGCTTTAAAAAAACATTTCTGTAATGTGTACCCTATGTATATATTATAGCCTATGTATGTATATATAATATAGCTATGTGTACCCTATGCATGTATGTCTATATATGTGTTCCCTATGTGTACCTTATGTATGTATGTATGTATGTACCCTATGCATGTATGTCTATATATGTGTTCCCTATGTGTACCTTATGTATGTATGTATGTATATAGCTATGTGTTCCCTATGTATGTATGTATATATAGCTATGTGTACCCTATGTATGCATGTATATATTAAATTAGCACTTTTATTATCACAGGACTCCAAATACTACAATACATGCCCACTACTAGTCTGTTTTTCAATGTAGTATCAGTCAGTGGGTTTGTACATGATATAATCATGCTAATCATGTCCTGCATTAAAAGATAAATGACCCACACTCAGTTATGCTGTTTGGTTTGTGGAGTTCTCACTTCTTGGAAACTTTTAGTGAGTCCAAAGGAGGCTGTAGCTGACCCTCTTTCTAGTTCGGTTGGTGCAGTTCTTCTGTGCAATATTACCAAGTCCTTAAAGGAAGATGTAGGTGACTTTACTTGGGTATATACACTCCACAATAGCAACAGAGTCTTGTCCTAGTATGTGTAGTGTCCAACAAAAATAAAGATCCGTAGAACTCTGAACTGATGTAATCTCAACTATAATATACAGAAGCAAACAGAAAAGTACACCAACAACCGTGAAACCAGAACAAAAGATGAAGGCTAGAGCAGTTAGCCAAAATGTCTAGGATATTTAAATTGTTGAGAAAACCATTACAAGAACAAAAATGTTTTACAAACAACTACACGCTGAGCCACAGGGTGAGGCAATGTACAGAGAAGTATAATGCAGTATCTGTGGTGGGGTTAGTGAGGGGCTGGTCGGGGTTAGTGAGGGACTGGTCAGGACTGGACTAATAACTAGACAACCAAATACTTGTTTTGTTAGGTTTTTTAAAATCAGTATTTTGTTGTTAGTTTTTTGTAGTTTCTTTTGTTGTTGTTGTTGTAAAAATATATAAACAAAACAACAAAAAGAAAGTGAAAAGAAATTGTTCTCATGTGGACCACCACCAGGTAGACAACTCTTTACTGTTTATAATCGTGTACACACCAATACTGTACTGCTTATAATGATTGGTGTACATGATTTTAGATGGTAATGGGTCATTAAGTAGTTGTGGTCAAAATGGGTTTTACTTTTCTGTTGTTTTTTAACATCGATTTTTAATTATTATTTTGCTCTTGTAAATATATAGGAAGAGGATTCATTGAATGAGGACCCTCAGAATACATTTAACTTAAGAAGATGTATGTTGCTACTTATATATATATTATATATATTTTATATACATACAATTGGGGTTCGTCCCTTGAACTTGTACATATCTATGTATCATCTTTGGTGCTAAATAGATGTGCTGTTTATCAAATCAAGTATATACATACTATGAACTATTGAATATTGTCTGATATATGGGGCTGGAAAATTGGGAAAACATCTCATGTTCTTCCACTTTAGGAACCTGGTTTATGTTAAAAATGATGACTTGATATGGATAGGAATATTTCAGTACAAAGTTGATAATCTTCGTATTCAATTTTTAAATTTTTATTGATGACCGGCTATGTAAACATATCCTGTCATTATTAAGACATACACACTTCGTGTGAAGATAGAGCCTCCCCTGTTGAAGAGATTGGTTAAGTTGTCAGTAAGCTATACAGACCGATGCTGAACTAACAATTATCCAATCATTATCTCTATGTCCTACTGCTATTCAATCTGTTATTCAAACTACATTTCAGCTATTCACTACACACTCACCATCAACTATTTGACTACAGATAAACATGTATACAAATAAAATCTCAATGAACTCTCAGTTGACATAATAACATTATAATCACCTTCTCAATAATCAACTTCAACTCGATGTTTCGACTAGATGCTCCAGCCTTCATCAGGAATAATGAGACGCCAAGGTTCACGTGAGCCTGCTATATATCCACCACGTGCCTGTACACATGGCTAGCACGTGAACCAGATGTAAATAATAAAATAAATAATATAATAAATAAACAAACAATAAAAAATAAACACAAATAAACAAATAATAATAAATAACTAAATTAACTTTGTCCCTGGAGTCTACCTCTGTGATGGATACCATAGCTGCAGTGGAAGAGATGGCCAGGAAGCTAGAGGATAACAAGGCACATGAGCTTCGAGGAAGAATATGTGGAATTTTGAGAAGAGCAAGAAAACCAAAGGACAACCTGACAAAGGAACAGAGAAAGGCCCTTGGAGAACTGAAGAAGATGGAAAAGCTTGTAATCTTACCAGCAGACAAAGGCAAGAGAACAGTTCTGATGACAAAGGACAGGTACATTTCAAAGCTGATGGGAATGCTGGAAACTGGAATACTCCTACCAAGGCACAGGAAAGCAAGGTGAATCATGTGTTAAAGAATATGAAGAAGATGGGAGAAATAGCAACTGCATTATACAATAGAATTAGGCCCACTGGAAGTAGACCACCACTGATTTATGGGCTTCCTAAGATACATAAACCTGAGGTCCCCCTTAGGCCTGTCTTGTATACGTGCACCGTCGTATAAACTTTCCAAGTTCATAGCATATTTGATATATATCGCCACTAGCTGGAAATACAAGTACATATGTCAAGGATTCTGGGCAACTTATCAAGTGTATTCAAGGTGAATGTTTGGCACAGGATGAATGTCTGATGTTTCCTATCTTTTTACCAATGTTCCCATTGATGAAGCTGTGGAAGTAATTTTTGAAATGTTGACAAAAGATGAGAGCTTGCGTGAGAGGACTAGACAGGATTTCTGAACTATTGGAGTTGTGCCTGAAATCCACTACTTCACAGGTATCAAGAAAAACACTATGAGCAGAAAGAGGGTGCAGCAATGGGCTCTTGCGTATAACCGTTCTCTATAAAGACCTTATTCAAATGAAGTTCTTCCTTCCAAAGGTCCTCCTTCTCGGTCACTACTCTCCTGGCTCTATCATACAAGCTCTTCACCACTCCTCTTCTGACATGGATAGGATGATGTGATCTATAATCAAGGTATCGGTTGGTATGCCTGGGTTTTCTGTAAATGGTTACAGTTAGCCTTCCATCTTCCTTCCTGCGTTGGTGGCAATCCAGAAAGGGCAACAATCCATCCACTTCAAGCTCCATGGTAAACTTTATGGATAGCCTGATGTTGTTCAGATGGTCCAATCATTCCTGCTCACTTCCCTTCTTCACAATGCAGAAGGTGTTATCCACGTATCTCTTCCAAACCCTTGGCTTCAGTGGGGCAGTTGTGAGTGCCCATTATAAAGGTTGGCTACCATTGCAGATACTGGAGACTCATAACCTTTCATCTGCAGATACATCTAAACACAGAAAGGAAGATGAGTACACCAATATAGGCAATGAGGGGTCTAAAAAGAAGGATTATATGGTAGTGATTCCTTAGTGCAGCAGGGATGAGTGAAGACATCAGGAGGGTCCGCAGGAAGTTCAACATCAAAGTAGTCTTCAGATCGGGAAGAATTCTAGGACACAACTGAGCCGAGTGAAGGGTGTTTACCAGCACTCATGTGTTGTGTACTGCATCCCTTGTAGCTGTGGAAAATACTACATAGGGGAGACCATCAGAAGACTGGAGACCAGAGTGAAAGAACATCAAGATGCCTGTAGAACGTGCACTAAAGAGAAGTCTGCAATTACTTTGGGATAATGGCCTATTTTGTGGGAGGAAGCCACCATCTTGGACCAGGCCAGAATACAAAATGACTGTGAAGGAGGCATTGCACATCAGCACCAAAGTTGAGCGGTTCAATGAGACTGTGGAACGGTTGCCTGGCTGCTGGGGAGCTACTCTGAAGAGCCTGAACTTGAAGCCACGACCACCATAATTACTCTTATTTTATCTTTTTATTATTTATTTATTTATTTAGGATATATTATTCTATTTAATTTTTTTAATTTATGTATTTAATATTTATACATTTTTACATCCGGTGCACGTGCTAGCCTCGTGTACTGGCACGTGGTGGATAGATAGCAGGGGATCATGAGAGCAGCGGAGCGTCAAATGCTGAATGAGTGAATACAATTTGAAGTCGATTATTGAAGTGATTACAAATAAGTGATCCTCTTCTTTACACGGACACCACAGAGTACTGAGGTCTGCTTGATACTGGACAAGTCGTATCTATAAATGTCGTGTCTCAGATGTTCCGTTTTATAATAACTTTACCAAGTTAGTGTCGGGTCTTATTTTATATAAAAAGGAATTTAAAATTACCTTCTCAATAATCAACTTCAAATTGTATTCATTCGACGATTCGACTAGATGCTCTAGCCTTCATCAGGAATGATTGTATGCGTGTCAACTGAGAATTCATTTGAGTTTATTAAAAGGAATTTGTCATAGAATTTCAAAATAGACACTGCCTGATTTTATGTTTCCCAGTAGTTTTTGTAGTAGTTTCCCTTTGAAGTCTGAAGATGTCATTTTAGAGCAATATTCTTGTTATAAGAAATATTCTATCTGCTACTGTCATGAATTTTACATTATCAGGAAATAATGTTCCTTCTCGATGCACATTTTATTCTAAGGATGCATGCAGTCACTAGTTTGTGTAATTATCTGTCCCACCCTCACATATGTATAATTACAAGTATACCACAGTCTTTCCACATGTAACCATATAAAGACATCATGGAACAATACTATGTACATGCACAAAATACACATCAATTTTGCACTAATAAACACTTGACATACCTAACTTATGAGGATATTCTAATTAGCATCAATTAGTTCCATTCCATGTAATTTTTTAAAAGGGCCTTGATTGGACATGTAGGTTCTATTTCTCCACTTTGATGGTAAACGGACTGCGTTTGATCTGGTCGTCGTCCCCGTCTCCCCACAACAGGTGCAAGGTGTAGTGACCGGAATCTTTTGGGACGAAGGAAACGAGCATAGTCCCATTTGGGTTGGCGGTAAGCTGCAGATCAGCTTTGGTTGGGCCCTCCAACTTGGCACGGAGGGGACCGGCTCCTGCACCTTCCTTGGGCTCGACAAGGATAGTTCCCAGCTGGTTACACTTCATGAATTGGGTGAGAATTTCTCCAGTTGCAACAACCTTTTTAGGATCACGGACAGCCAAGCCTTCGATTTGGGCCTTGAAGGGACTCCCCGAGATGTGCTGGTCTGACCAAAATGCTTCAATGGTGTACTCTCCTGGGGCTATTGGATGGTAAGTGACATTCATGGTCCCATCTTGATTGTTGATGATCTCAATTGGCTTTGGTGGATGAGGACCAGCCACCGACACATTAAGAGTACCAGGTCCGGCCTCGTCAGGGATATTGATTACAAACGAGACGGCATCACCAACTTTACCCTTCGAGATGCCTTCACCAGTAGCAGTGCAGAGTTCTGGATGGACCAGGCGACCTTTGCCAGTAACCTTGACAATGTAAGGACTGCTAGGGA
The DNA here is from genome assembly GCA_028752905.1 of Cladorhizidae sp. MBARI D1340-BT2. Lineage (NCBI taxonomy): Eukaryota > Metazoa > Porifera > Demospongiae > Poecilosclerida > Cladorhizidae > Cladorhizidae sp. MBARI D1340-BT2. The sequence goes on along the minus strand of JAQNBH010000009.1, from coordinate 42,687,161 downwards.
CCTCATCGTTACCCCACTTCAAGATCAACTGGTAGTCTCCAGGATCACGACATATAATGATAAGCTCCACTCCTTCCTCACTGGAGTCATCTGCAGTGATAGTTGGCTTGGACGGTCCAACCATGCGCACACCGAGAGGTCCTGGTCCAGCCCCAGCCTCCCCTTCCACAAAGAACTTAATGGGTACATTGACTTCACCTCCCTTTAGTCCTTGACCAGACACGATTACCTTTGTGGGATCATTGACAGTGTCTCCTGTGATAGGGACAGTGAAGGGACTGCCATGCACGTTGGCCTCGCCCCATATGACACGAATGGTATAGTCGCCTGGAGCGGATGGATGATACGAAACATTCACACACTTGTCCTCCGTGTCCTCTACCATATCGATGGGCTCAGCCTTGGACGGTCCAACCACATGGATCCGCAGCCTAGCATAGCCAGCGTCTTCCTTGCTCCTGATCTTGAAAGAGCAGGGCTCAGTGGTTGTACCAGACAAGAGACCAGGACCTTCAGCAGAACACTTGTCAGTGTAAGCTGCAAATTTGACATTGGCTGTAAAGGGACTTCCTGAGATATGTTGATCGTCCACTTTGATAATTATGACGTGATCACCTGCGACAGAGGGGATGTAGGAGCACGAGAACTGCCCATTACCATGCTCGGAAATATCTACTGGCTTGGAGCCAGATGGACCCTTCACCTGCACTTCAAGGTCATCAATACTGGTGTCAGGTAAACACGAGACTTGAAAGTCTCCATAGCAGTTGACCTCCACTGATTCCAGTCCAGGTCCAAATGCAACCATCTTGACGAGTTCAGGAGCCTCAAGTTCAGGAGCCTCAAGTACTGGAGGGGGTTGCTGTGGAACTGGTTTACTAGCTGGAGTGGCCACTACTTTAACAGTTGGGGTTGGGGCTGGGGCTGGAGCCTTAGCAGGCACAGGCTTACTGGGGACTTTAGATGTGTCACTCTTTTTAATCTGCATGCTGTAGGAACTCACATGAACCTTCCTCTTTGGCTTGGGAGCCACGGGAGGTGGAGTGCTCTTCTTCTTCGACGTCTTGCCCGCGAAACTGATGACTGAATCAAAGATATCGTCGATTTCCTTCTGGGCGTCTTTGGCGGACTTGGTTTTGAGTTTGATTGAGACGCTACCAGTTGTGCTTGACGCCACTGGGGGAGGCGGTGGAGGAGGAGGCGCTGGAGGACCACCACTAGCTGTAGAGGCCCCTGCACCACCTCCAGTACTAATGCCCAATTCTGCTAACAACAGATCAGTTTCCAGCTCTAGGTCTGCCATTATGACGAGCGGCGAAGAAACAATCCACACACACACACTTCACGACTAACCGACTAAACAGCAAGAGAAAATATACCTGTAGTAGTCGTAGCGGACAATTTTTGGCTCCGGACCGACAGGAAACCGCAGAACGAGCTATAAAAGGTCTTTTATGGAAAAGTTAATTATATCTGGTTGAAGGCAATATGATCATGTTCACTGGCAACAATAAGAAAACATAGATGAAGATAAAACGCATAAATAAATAATGGCTAACACTGTTAGATTTGGACATCAGAAAGTGCTTTGATCAGTTCCGAGTGACCTGGTTGACCTGTTAGACTCAGAATGAATTGCAGGCAGCCAAAGCGCAGCCTACTTCCATGGGACAAATTAGCAGTTCCTTCCCACCCTTTCCCATTGGTGCCTACACTAGTTAGGCTTCTACGACAGTCACACAGCACCCTGTGAGAAGATGATATCTGACTTTCGGGAATCTGTGATGCAACTTCAATGGCTGTCCGAGACTGTGGATGGCACTGTGACTTAGTGCTGTTTTTCCTCTCTTCAGTGTTTCTCTGCAATATCTCTACCCTAACACCACCTCTGCCCACACCACGAGACTTGTATGGGAGAGTCCGCTTCGGATGAGGATCACCACAACCCACCTCCGCCGTTTTCAAAAGAGGAATGCTGAACACTACTGAAGACCCACCAATGCCACAACCACTTCCGGTGTTGGTCAACAGGGAGGAGGACCCCATGCTCTCTGCTGTCACCCTCTTGAGGCCTGTTCTGGTCATCAACCCCTCACATTTAGACATCTCTTCTGCTAAGGAGAGGTCGTCTTTGAGAGGAGCAGACAGTCGGATAGCTCTTTCCACGGCACGCCTCGCCTCCTGCTTGTTCTCTAACAACCCTCGAGCAGCTTGCAGTTTTCTCACAGCTTGGGCTGCTACGACACTTGTGTGTAGAGGGCTGTTTGTTTCATTCATGTCACAATAACTATTCGAAGAGGGACGATCTGAGTCATGTGACTTGTCGGAGAAATCACATGAGTACAGTACCCCGTCCACCACTGTACCATGTTCACTGTAGTTGATTAGTTCGTAGTCCCGGGTAACCTGTAGGAACAAAACAAGGAACTAGTCAAAACTGAACATAGCAGTCCTGTGGATATGCATACCGTATCATAAAAAATGCACGCTTGTCTGGGCGATACAAAGTTGCAATGGCCAAATTCTACAAGGTTCACATCAACTTCTGGCCCTAGATGGATTAAAATACATGCACAACACACACACACACAAACAAGTCAAAGTATAAGCACAATATATAGCAACATCACAATACAGAAATGACACTTACCCAATCCTATTGAAATGACCTGCTTATGGAGAGGAGCAACAAAAGAAGTCCCAGAGAGAGGACACAGAATCCCAGAAGCCGAGAGAAGTGAGGCTGTAACAAGAAATGGGGAGCATGTTTACCATTGCCTATAACAAAACACGTGGACTATCTAGTAGACTATCTACATGGTAAGAGAGCAAGAGCATCAGATTCTTCCATATTTGGTCATCACCTGGAGGTTGTCGTCTTCCAAAATAACTTGGCTACCAACCCAAGGTTGTGGTGTACCCGCTGAGCAATGTCCCATATAAATATCATTTACACGCATACAGAGCCATTGAGACCTAAATGAACTGCTCATGCATAAAACATGGTGGCCCTTAACGAGCTAAAGCATGCCAACAATGTGCCAAGAAATATACAATGGCTAGTCGCACACGCATGTATACATGAAACATTATGTACAGGCAGAATATATATAAAGGCAATGGAGCTCATTTCACCTTTTGAGGGTGGAAGAAGTGAAGGAGGAGGGGTAGGTAGAGGTGATAGGGCTGCCACATGCTGCCTGAGGGCATCCAAGATCAATTTTTCCCTCTCACTCAAACCACTTGCATCCAGCTCTGTTATGATCTGATCTGGACGAGCAGGCAAGGTGTGATTACGGCCACCTCCCATGGTTGTGACACTAGCAGCACTGGCAACCACGCTGTCATTGTCGCTGGCCTCTCCAGGAACAGATTGGTGTGTCAAGAGATGCAAGATTCTCTGTAAAGCCAGCAGTTGCACCAGTTTGGGATCAAGTTGGGACAAATCCGGGACTGTACAAAGAAAATACACCGCGCAGTGCAGAGAGATATGATTAAGTACAAAGAAACTAAGCACTCGGCTATTGGCACATTAATACAATAACATGCATGACTCTCAGAAGCAATGCTTCCATGAAGATTGATTATTTATACCCACAGGGCACTTGACCGCAAACAAAACAAACAGAACAACAAGAAAACAAACAAACAAAAAACACTGCAAGCATTAGCAATGCTTTCGTTAACTAAAACAAACTTGTGGGGCATGTTGGGATTCCTATAAAAGAATCTATGTAGTGTTGCACATGTGATGTCACAGATATAATTTTATGCTATTTATTTGTGTGATGAAATTGTGACAAAGGAGTACAAAATGTTCGATGAGATCTGAGCAGATCTTTTCTGTGTGTGTGTGTGTCTGCGTGTGCATGCATTAAAGAGTCACCTGATGTAGGGTTTTTGAAAAGGGGATTGCAAACAAGTACACAGTGGTTATGCAAGGACGAAGCATGTGACCTGCTGGGAGGGAGGGGGCTGGGAGCAAGTTCCTCGGTATTCTGAGCATTCACTTCAGATAAGTTAATGTTGCCAGATCCACAGATCTCTCAATACTGTAGGTACCAGAAGATAGAAACTTCTTGCACAACCTAAGGCATTGACCTTTTCTTGAGGTCCAGTCTCGCAAAAAATGTGTTGCCTAGCCAGACTATCTTGTTTGCAGGCTTTTGCAAAATCTCTACTAAAAAGTGCAATTCAGAGTTCCAAGGGGTGGCAAATGCTCATCTCCAAATGAAACCCTGTGCACATGCACACTGGAACTATGTAGCTGTTGGGTTTGCACAGGTAACTAGAGAATCCTGGCTGGGTAGATCACAAGGGCTATGCTTATTGTGAAGGCTGTGAAATGCCATAACTGACTACCGTACTGACAAGTAATCTAAGTCCTGTTGACATGGGCATTTTGTGTCTGGATTTAGGTTGTTTACACATAGCCAGATTTCAAGGCCTCCTCCTGTCAACACAGCCAATTTGTAGGCCATTATATCTAGATGGGCACAATATATTCCACAGGAATTTGACAATTTAATTAATCACGATGGGTAATGGGAATACTGGGAATAAAGGTAACACTGTAAATGATCACAAGCATCAAATTTACTGGGTCGACAAACCACCCCACTTCACCTATCATCCTTGGGTGATCAATACCCCACATGAACATCACACTTAGAAGGTTTCATTACAACTGATCAACAGTCATCAACACATTATATAACATACCAAACAGATTCTCTAAAGGATGTGGCGGTGTTTCAGGTTGTACATCCATTGGCTCATCCTCTTCCTGCCACCCCTCTGATTCCATCCATTCCTCCACTCCTTTATCCGCCTCCATTTTTTCCGTGTAATTGGTAGGAGAAGACAGAGTAGGGGAGCATCCATTCAGGTCAGGAGGATCAGGGGGCACTTCTTTGCAGCGTTCGCTTGCTGCACTTTCGAAGGTGTTCTCCTTTGCTGAGCATGGCATTTCTGACACGCGTGAAGAACACACACACCTTCCACCACTCCCCATATCACCAATCCCACCAGCACTCTCACCACCACCATCCTTACCTGCGTCATCACCACGCTCACAAGCATCATCATAACTCTCACCATTGACTGACACCAATTCGTCCTTGTTCAATGCTGATGAAAATGGCCTCACCAACCCATTGAGCCTCACTTCCTGCTTGGGCTCCACATTCACAGCAGCACCCCTGCCCGCTGACAACTCCATAAGCTGTTGCGCAGCCACCAGTGCTGAGATGCCTGAACAAGGTGATGACACCCTTTCAGACTTGTCAGTATGAGAAGTGCTCTGCTTGCTGTCCTGAAGTGCTTGAAGTTGACACTGAACCACCCTACGAGTCCACTACAGAGGCAAACACACACACGAGGAAGAAGACATGTATGATGTCACTCACAGCCTTGCTTGCATAGTGTTATTCATGAGACTATATTAAACCTCAGCTCCAGCAACCATGCAGTTCTGGACATAATAGTATGACGCAAGGACATCACATCACATCTTGGAGTGGTGTCAACGTGCGTCCAATACTCGGAATTATGAACTCCACTCATCCCGGTATCCCAAACCAAGTGCTGGACAGTGAAGATGATGGCTTCTATTCCAGCAACAAGCAGTGACTTTTTCACCTAGGAGGCAACAAGGTGCTCTTCCAAGCATGCAAAGAAGGTCTTGATCATCCCATCATCCATTCTGTAGCTGAAACTTAAATAAAGCACACCAATCTTTTGCTACTAATGCAAATATAGAACTCAAGTCCAATCAATGCACAAGACCACACGCTGCAATGCAATGCATTGTAATGCTCGTGTGTGTGTCATATTTTGAACCAGCCTTTATAAATGCCTACCACTATGCAATTTCCACTGTTAGTGTCTCCACATGTTCTGAGTTGCCATGGACCTTCCAGGGATTACCTATGGGGGCTATAATTAGGCAGTCAGGGCTATAGGGAAATTGGGCCAGCGTTAGGATTAAGTAGGCAACAACTTGAGACATCCATTTATTATTATTATTATTATTATTATTATTGTTGTTACTATCATCATTATCATCATTATTTCTTTTACTATTCTTCTTTTGAATTCATTCCTCTTGGAAAAAGTAGGTAAACAGTTCACAACCGTCATTTCCCCCTCTAGTCCAGACCTAGCTTCTCACTATCAGTGAATGCAGCTTGAAACAATTTGAAGTTGATTATTGAGGTTAGTGTAATGTTATTATGTCAACTGAGATTTCATTGACAGGTAAAGGATGTTGCAGATGAGGCTTCTTACTGATCAAAGTCACGGATAAAAACAAACAAACAAAACAACAACAGAACAATGTTGTTTCACACTATCCCATATATGTGCTGACCAAACCCACTCCTGAATTCTATATGGTACAAGTTGCACGTCAAAATGAAATAAACTACCAACGATTAGACCCCAGCAAACCGCAACACGATGCAGTATAAAGGATTAAAGTGTTACACATCTTGGATGACCTGGCAGTTCAGCTCAAGTATGGGATAGCAAGTAGTGTGACGTCCTAGGATCCTTGGCTCCAAGCTAGCTGGCACGGGAGATAATGCACAGCCATAGACAACACCTCTTCTACTCCCACCTAGCACATGCAGACCATGTGCAGTGTACATGCAATCAAAGCCAATTCTGTGGACACTGGTAAGCTGTAGCCGTTTCTCTCCTTGTCCCTGGGCCCCTGGGCTGGCCTCACTGTTGAAGACCAAATGTCTGGTACTGTTCAGATAATGGTGCACACTCCTTGCTAGAACTACTTAGTTGATAAATTTGGTCTAAAATAGCCGAGAGCTTTCCTTGGTCCTGCAAGGGCCTAATTTGGTATGCCACTTCAGGTGGACATAATTACTTGGCAATGCCACGAGGACGGACCACAATATTAGTTCCGGGAAGTCGCTGCAGTGCGGCAATCTAGGGAAGGTCCAGTACATGCACTGTATTTAGGATCACCGACACACAAACATTGTGATAATCCAAATACCATTAACAGACTTCCTCCCCCCCCCCCCCCCATCTCTCCTAGATCCATAGCCCCCACCCCCTTCCTAATCCACCTATAAGTCTTTAGGTGTTCAACATCGAGCACAAGGAGTAATTGGGAAAGTGGGAGGAGAACATATGAAGGCTTGCAACTGCTCAAGCAGTGTTAGCATCCATCCATCCATGCATTAGTCACATATGTATGTATATACAGAGCTAGCTGTTTGTTTACCATAAATAGCAAGGTGAAGCTAGTCTAGTAGCTAGAATGGCAGGAAATAACAAATTTACTACAGCTGTAGTACCACATAGCTTCCCCACACTCGAGTATTTAGTCGCTAAGCATCTGGATTACTAGACTATACTGCTCACAGTTCCCATGTTATTTGCTTTTCATCTACCTTCTCCATCAGTTTTGCTATATAAAGAGCCTGTCCTCAGGATCCACCCGTGAGGAGAGCTCTATGAGTCCACTAAGCCAACAACACAGATTTCCCTTACATATTACAGAGCAAACAACAGAGGCTTTAAGGGGGACTACACCATTAAAAATTAAAAATAATAAAAGTGTGGTTACCCATCACTTCTCCTGAACTTCTTGATATATAGCTCAAAAGTCTCTGCATGCTCTTTCGATACTAAAGAATGTTGGATAGGTATAACTATGCCAAAGTTACTGCATCTAAAATGGGTAAGCGGCAGATTTTGCAACAGTTGTGGCTCCCAATAGGCAAGACAAGCACTTAAAGTGCCGCTGGGTCATGATGAAATACATGTTCAACCACTTTCTCACGTTTTAGTGCTAATTCGTTGTATAGAGCAGGACTACCTCTTGCCAGCCACAGATACTAATTTCAGTTGTCTAGCACTCTCCAATCTGGAGCCTTTAACTGTTGCAAAATTAGGCACTCTGGTTTTGAGGGTACCACTTTAGCTGCAGTAAACTTTGGCATAGCCAACATTTTTAGTATCAAAAGAGTGCACACAGAGAGACCTATCTTTATATATCAAGTTCAAACAGTGAAGTGTGCAGAATCTATGGAGCTCTAAAGTTGGAACAACAAGCTTCTTTAGTATCTTCTATTTTTATGGTAGTTCCCATTCTTCTGGATCCACCCACGAATACAGTTCTGTATAGAGCCCACTAAGCCAACAGCAGAAGCCATATAGAACCCACTTAAACCAACAACAAGGTTTCTCTAGTACCACTGAATCCACCCATGATCTACATAGAACAATAGAGATTTCCAAACCAACAACAGAAGCTTCTCTATTATCACTGTCCAGATCCATCTATGAGTACAGCTCTACATAGAACAACAGAGATTTCCAAACCAACAAGAGGTTTCTCTAACCACTGGATCCACCCATGAGTACAGCTCTACATATACATAGAACAACAGAGATTTCCAAACCAACAACAGAGGCTTCTCTAGTACCACTGGATACACCATGAATACAGCTCTACACATAGAACAACAGCGACTTCCCATATGTATGCAGCCCACTATAACAACAGGGACATGCTGTCTGACAACAGGAATGTGCTTAAGTTTAACAACAGGGACATGCTTAAATCTGACAACAGGGACATGCTTAAAGTCCAACAACAGGGACATGATTAACAACAGGGACATGCTTAGTCTAACAACATGGACTGCTTAAATCTAACAACAGGGACATACTTTAAGTCTAACAACAGGGACATACTTTAAGTCTAACAACAGGGACATGATTAAGTCTAACAACAGGGACATGCTTAAATCTAACAGGTACATGCTTAAGTCTAACAACAGGGACATGCTTAAGTCTAACAACAGGGACATGCTTTGAGTCACAACAGGGACATGATTAAGTCTAACAACAGGGACATGCTTAAATCTAACAGGTACATGCTTAAGTCTAACAACAGGGACATGCTTAAGTCTAACAACAGGGACATGCTTAAGTCTAACAACAGGGACATGCTTAAGTCTAACAACAGGGACATGCTTAAGTCTAACAACAGGGACATGCTTAAGTCTAACAACAGGGACATGCTTAAGTCTAACAACAGGGACATGCTTAAACTTAACGTAGGTAAATGCTTAAGTCTAACAACAGGGACATACTTAAATCTAACAACAGGGACATGCTTTAAGTCACAACAGGGACATACTTAAGTCTAACAACAGGGACATGCTTAAACCTAACAGGTAAATACTTAAGTCTAACAACAGGGACATACTTAAATCTAACAACAGGGACATGCTTTAAGTCACAACAGGGACATGATTAAGTCTAACAACATGGACTGCTTAAATCTGCATCAACTACTTGTGTGTATAAATGTGTACATGTACAGTACACGCAACCTTATCCCCCAACTTTATTCACCTCGTCTTGATTGTGAGTGATGGTTGGCTGTCTATATGCGGTGAACTGCTTCCTGTGGGCCTCTTCCTCCACCCTCCATCTCTCTACATCCTCTTCAGGAGTGAGCAAGCTGTCAGACACAGGCAGGATGCAGGATACATCAGGGATAGGGGCAGCATAGAGAGATTTGATTGTAGCTGGAACCTGCATAGGTTTGAGTACGACTTTAAGTAGCACAGTGCAGTACATCACTTGATGGTCAGGACACACATGATCACTTGTGGATCAGGACACACACATGGTCACTTGTCAGGACACACACATGATCACTCGTAGGACACACACATGATCACTCGTAGGACACACACATGATCACTCGTAGGACACACACATGATCACTTGGGGGCCTAGACACAACATGATCATTTGAGGGTCAGGACACATGCATGATCATTTGAGGGTCAGTGCATACACATGATCACTTATGGATCAGGACACACACATGGTCACTTGTGGGTCAGGACACACACATGATCACTTGTGGGTCAGGACACACACACAATCACTTGGCTACAAGCACAGCATCCTAATGCGCTTAAAGTTAATTAAAGGCACACTGTCTGTACACCAAGTGGCCTGTCTGTCCCTACACCAAGTGGCCATCTGTCCCCAAACCAAGTAGCCCGTCTGTCCCTCAAGTGGCACACAGGTCTGTCCTTGCTTGGCTCCTTTCCAGACTTTGCATTAATAGTGGTACCTGCAGCTACTGTTTGATCAACACAAGCTTCCATCTCTACAAACAAAGAGTGCACTCCCTCACCAGCATGCTCCATGGTGGCACATCTCAAAAGCATTTTACATCGAGTCTAGAACATGCGGGATTATTAGTTACTGAATATCATTACATTATAATGACCTCAATCATCAACTTGAAATTTAATCTCTGGACATTTCAACTAGATGCTCCAGCCTTCATCATGGAAGGTCATTGTAATATCGTTATGTCAGCTGAGAGTTCATTACAACACATCTTGTAAATTTCTTGTCCCTTGTGATAGTTCCTTTAAAAACTATTTCAGGGAAGTTTGTTAGAACACTTTTTACAGGTGGCTCCTAATCTGCAGAGAAACTTATCCTACAATACAGTAGATATTCCATAATCTCTACCAGACGTTTGTTGTTCTAGGTTGCTTCTCCTGTTTTATGACCTGTTCTGTAGCATCAACTGCCTCACTCACAGCTTCAGATAAAAAGGTTATAAAGCACCCTCTTGTTCTTCAGGCACTCTGTTTCACCAGTCCTCAGCAACATCATGGCTAGTTTTAGGCAGGCATGTGTAGTGAATCGACCAATTGCAGAATTGAAGTCTGCACTTGGTAATTACTGCCTCCAAAGCTCCCTGCCCGGAGATAGAAGCATCATCCTCTTTCCCTTCAGCCTTCATATGAAGAGAGATTTCATATGAAGAGAGATATCTTGATCAGTTGCAGCCTCGGTATGGCAAAAATATCATACATGCAATTGTTTTACACATACAAGTTGGTACATTATTCTATTGTTATGACATTTCCCCCCCCCATTTGTTACCATCATTGATCCCTACCATTACTACATTTATTCCTGTCCATGACAAGTCCAGGATCACTTTAGGCTGGCTAGCCACACTCTCACACATGCATGCACACACATGGAAAGAATCTGGTCAGCATTGCTTCGGTCCCTGTGCTGCGCCACAGTATTTCTGTGGCTGGGGTCCAACAACTACGGGTGTTGGAATTGGGAAAAAAACTACTGCACCAGGCCAGGAATTTCACATGGCATATTTTTCGTGGTGGGTGAAATCCAGTATTGACCGGTGCTTCTTTCAGAAATATGGGAGGGGAAGGAGGAGAAAGATGAGTTACCTAGGCGTGAAAAGTAGCCAATCAAGCACGTAGCATACCCACACAGATTGTGTGCTAAGTTCTTAATTCTCATTCCCCACAACACGTAAATACACGAGGAGGCAGTGTTTGATCAAACTCTCATGAGTATGAGAGTCTGGCTAGGAGATTCGGGATATCTATGAAATTAACATCCATCTTGCTCTGCTTCAGCTAAAAACTTTGCAATCCGTAAAAGGCTCATTACCATGCTCCAAGTCAATTTCTATTAAATGCAGGTCCATCCCACTATTAAGTTAATGTTCTCAGAAGCTGCTTGGTAGATATCGAGAGAGTGCCTAATTGTGTGTGTGTGGGGGGGGGGGGGGGGGGTATGAATACGGAGAGGTTTCACTGTACTTGCTATGGCAGTTAGGGCAACAACTTTGAACTAGGGACATCCATGGATTATCTTGGAGTTGAACAAACCTGAAATAAAAATTCGATGCCCCCCCCCCCCCCAACCATGCAGAACACACGACTCAATTGTTTACTCACCAGCTGTAAGCCACAAAAAAAATTCTTTCCTATAATCTTGCATCTCAAATACCACAGAGCAGCTTGCTGTTGCTATGGTACAGCTAATCCACAATAGGACTAAAACCAGCATACTATTGTATATCTGACTACAACCTCTCCAGAGACACATTGTAATTAGATTTGGACTGTACCCTCGTTCCAAATGCATCCTCACCTCTGTCACTCTCCGGTTATGATGTCTAGTAATTATCTTATAAGGCTGAATCCTATAAATGAGGATAGAGAAATGTATTGGTATTGAGCAGCAGATGTGGCAAAATGAAAGAGGGAGGGAGGGAATCACTCACTTTCTAAGTCGCTTGATAAAGTCTGCTTTGATGGAGTGATAGGAGATGTCAGCTTGGCCCTTCTCCAAAGCTCTCAGCCTCTCCGAGAGTCTTGGATGATCAAACCCAGGCTGGAAAGGCACAACAACAAAAAACAAACAGAACAGAATGTGTGGTACACATTAATACACAATTCGAAACCACTTGCCACTCTGGAAACAAGGAATGGCTGTAAAATAATTATATTTACAATGTGATTTTTCATGCTCATTTTTACCAGCAACCCTATTTGTCAGAGTATGTGAGTCATTGTAGAGCCTCTAAAAATCAATTTTTAGTGCCTGAATAAAGTCAAGACTCGCATTCAGAATTCTTCAATCCCCTGATGCTGAACTGTCGCTAGGCAACACAGTCATTAGTAATTTCTTCAAGCTCCACAACTTTCAGCCAGTATTGAGATGCCTCTTTAACATTTAGTTGGTTAGCCACTGTTAGAATGCATACAGGAACTAATAATTATATGTGTGTAATGTTCTCCCATAACTACCAAACTACAAGGATAAATATCAACTGATGACATTTATACTTTTTCTTCAGGTGTTCAATAATGGCTACCCAGTAACTTCATCTGCTTGGCTTTGAAGGAGTTGCACAGGGAAGAGAGGAGACAAGACTAGAAGTGGAAGAAGACAAAAGAAAAGAAACTCACAATAGCCATCACCCCCTTTGCACTGGCCTTAGTGAGGACAGCAAGTAGAAAGTTCAACATCAGGGTCATTTTCAAGTCCAGCATGAAAGATTGCAGCTCTCAAGGGTCAAGGATAAATTAACATCTTCCATGAACTTCATCTGCTGTGTACCACATTTCTTGCAGCTGTGGAGAGATGACGTACCACCTTCCTTGCAGTTGTGGGAAGATGTACATCATGGGGACAAGGAGGAGGTTAGAGACCCAGATAATGAAACACACAGGTCCCTATAAGGAAGGAGAACTAAGGAAGTCTGCCATGGCTGAACATGCATGGAACCACTACCACCACCCAATCTTTTAGAAAGAGACCTCAGTGACAGACACAACCGGCAGATGGAGGGAACTGCTCATGAAGTAGGTGCTGCACATCCATCTCACACCTGCGGATCAGCACTTCAATTGGGATGTAGGACTGGAGCTACCTGGTTGCTAGATCTAAGCCCTCAAGACTATGCATATGATCTACACCAATTGTCATGTGTCCGATATGTTGCCCGATATGTTGCTGTGCTTCTCCACTGCAGCAATGACACACGTCAGAAATCACATGCATCTCATGTGACTTTCCTTTCTCTACATGTTAGCTAGTCTATTTAATGATCTTGTATGTAACTTCATTCACCCTGAAGAGGGCTCTTTGGTAATAGTTGATGGAAAGGAAGTAAACCGTAAACTATTTCCATATCACTATAATCAGGAATTTCCTTATGACTGGGAGTAAAAGTCAACTGCCCTAATGTTGGTCGAGTTCTTTGACTGAAACACTGGCAGGCATAACGTATTTTCGTAAAAGGGATGACAAATTATCTCAACTGTACCTGTGATTGTTATGCAAAGGTGTTTAGTTATTACTACCGGTAAGCTGACTTTGATGGAGCTATGTTGTAAATAGCTTTAATTTACTTACTTCAAATTCTTATAACAAAAGTTCAGCTTGTTATATTTGCATTGCAATGATATCAAGTTATTAATAGCTGGAGGGATGGTTCCTATAAACGATTGAGACTGAGCTACCGGTCGAGTTGGAGGGCGGCTACACTTGGGGAACGGCCACACTGGAGGGACGGCCACACTGGAGGGACAGCCACACTTGGAGGGACAGCCACACTTGGAGGGACAGCCACACTTGGAGGGACAGCCACACTTGGAGGGACAGCCACACTTGGAGGGATAGCCACACTTGGAGGGACAGCCACACTTGGAGGGACAGCCACACTTGGAGGGACAGCCACACTTGGAGGGATAGCCACACTTGGAGGGACAGCTACACTTGGAGGGAGAGCCATACCTGGAGGGATAGCCACACTTGGAGGGGTGGCTACACTTGGAGGGACAGCCATAACTGGAGGGATAGCCACACTTGGAGGGGTGGCTACACTTGGAGGGACAGCCACACTTGGAGGGATAGCCATACCTGGAGGGATAGCCACACTTGGAGGGGTGGCTACACTTGGAGGGGTGGCTACACTTGGAGGGATAGTCACACTTGGAGGAACAGTCACACTTGGAGGGATAGTCACACTTGGAGGGAGAGCCACACTTGGAGGGGCAGCTATACTTGGAGGACAAGCTACACTTGGAGGGGAAGTTACTCTTGAAGGGGCAGCTACATTTGGAGGAGAAGCTACACTTGGAGGAAGCTTGTAGGTGCAGTTACACTTGGAGGTGGCTACACTTTGAGGGCAGATACATTTGAAGGGTGGTTATATTTGGAGGGGCAGTCTCTGTGAAATTAATAGTCACCTAGGGTTCATGTTCTACATCCATAATAACTGCACACCTACTGTCATTAACACCTCAGACAAAAACACCATCCATATGTAGGTCCACTTTGACTCAGCTGATCACTGAGACAGACCAGCTAAGCAGACAGAGAACCAGTTGCTGTGGCACCCTCTCAACACACACACAACAGACATGTAACTAAATCTCAGCAGAGATTAGTATCATAGTGGTGTAGCTACGAGAGAGAGAGATGCATCCTATATGTAGTACACAGAGAGCTCAGTTACAGCCCTCACAAATTATCGTGAGCTAGACTTGTTTATTTGGCTTCTTAATTACTTGGGACACCAAAAAAATAGTTGACATTCAAATATATCTAGACACCAGAACCTCTGTTTGACTGAGGCATCAGCAGTACTTGACTGGAACTTCAGGTGTCTTAAAATTGAGGGAGAAGTTGAAGTGTCGTGCAAGGGGTAAAAACTTCGAGGTAATGTTTTTGTTGCCAGACTACATAAATATTTTTAATCTAAGTATTCTCTTTATCAGCCTATTGTTTTTAGAGCCAACATTTCAATTGAAATACTTCAGTCTTCATCAGGGCATGCTGCCCCCTCCAAGTGTAGTTTCCCTCCTCCATGTGTAGCTGAAATATTTCAGTTGAAATGCTGGCACTAAGAACAAAAAGCTGTTTTAAAGGGAATCCTTAAAGTGTTTGATGTCATCTGAAAGAAATCGTACAAGTATGTAAATCTTACTAACAATTTTGGTGTTGGGGTGGATGGGGCACATCCATACAGACGTGGGAGGGATGGTGAGCGGCGGGTGGAGACAGTCCAGGTGGAATATCAGGGGACAGAAATCACATGACACCATCCGCCCCAAACTTGGACCACTAGGAAAATAAGGGATACGAATTCATGTTTAATGAAAGGGTGTGGAGAAAGCTGATGCAACTTGTTTGATTGCCGGCTGAATATTTTCTACAAAATGTATCCATTGGTTAATGACAGTCTTATAAAAAATGGAGCTTCCGTAATAACATGTTAGACGGGAGGAGAAGAAGAAGGAAAAAAGAAAAAGTGGGAGGGGGAAGGCTTCCTAAGCACAATCGACTGGGTTGAAATTGGAGAAACAACAACAATATAATATTATAGGAAGACAATGCACACACATACATACGTACACATGTACAAACATCCATACACATGATAGGCACCTACCCATATACATACATATTACATACTTGTTGCACATGTAGCAAAACCTCTGTTCCTTCGCTTCAGTCTCCCGTTCATTGTGGTAGAAGTAGAGTCGTGCCTGTTTCAGTTCCTTCCTGCTACTGCCTGCATTTTAAGAGAGCAAATTTATAGGACACACCATATCACATACACCACCATTAGCCACCAAACTAGCTTTGCGTTATGGAGCCACCACACCACCATCACAGTCACCATCACACACCTTTATCACATAATCGCAGTCACCAGCCAGCCACACACCATCATGGCCACCAGCCGGCCATACAGTCACCAGCCAGCCACACCATTATCACACATTGCACCATCACAGTCACCAGCCAGCCATATATACATTATCACACATTACAATATCATAGACTAGTCGTCACCAGCCAACCATGACACACCATAATCAGGGTTTCATTTAGAAAATTGTCCAAGGGGGGGGTCAACTGGAGGAATCTGGATATTAAGGGGGGGCATGATGGTTAAAGATGTGACAAAGTTTCTAATGAATTTTAATAATACAATTTCCAAGGGGGGGGGGGGGGGGGGGGGGGGCTGTAAATGAAACCCTGAATTAATCACATATCACACTCACAACATACCAGCACAGCAGTGTGAGAGCCACATCACCATTATCACAAGCCACCAACCACTTATCACATCAGCATTGCAGTGCGAGAGCCATGCTCCTTTCTCACATCACACCGTCACGTCACCAGCCACACACATATTGGCATAGGCACTGTGTTGTCACAGAGCTTGGCCAGCAGACTAGAATGCGTGTGGTTTGGTACCAGTGATGGCTTGATAAAGGCAGCGATTTTGTTCACCACACACACCACCCACACACTAGTGTGAAAGGAGCACTACACACCACTATCACAGTTACCACTCCCAACCCTACAAATCACATAAGAAATTAAGTGACCTGGCAAAATGTCCCTTCTCTGCATCTCGTATGGGAGGTTGAAGACACGTGGGTTGGAAGAGACAGCCAACTCCACCAGGGGCTGGAACAAGTTAGGAACACTCCCTCCCACACTCTCGTCCCGGCATCGCCGACAGAGCCAGTCTCCACTAGGGATGTTCTTGGGATCCACAGGAGGTTCACTGAGAAAGTAATTGGCACATCGGTACAGAGTACAGATCAACTAAGAACTTCATTAAGCTCATTTGATGTCATGTGGAATGTAAGGTAAACATTTCCCAATTACGCAATACAAAAAAATGCCCTACTACCTAATGGGGACTTAGTCCATAAAGGCAGACTTTCCTGCATATTACAAAATATAACTGATTACAAGAACAAGAACTGTCAGGAGACTCTATCTCTGGTAGAAGAATAGTGACGAGAGGGATTTGAATCCTCCTCCTCCTCACAATAAGTTTCCTCTTAACTGACAGGGCCAGCAGTCTGGGGATACCCTTTCCTAGGGTTAGGAGGAGGTTCAGGGTTAAGTTCCTGGTATATTCCCGGATACTACTACCCAGTTAATTCACTAACAGCCTACGAGTAGTTCTATTAGAACAAGAACACCCACCATGGAGTGGGGATGTGAGAAAGTGACCAATTGACAAGAGGCCTAGAATTTACCAGCAGTTGAAGTGGAAAGAGGTTGGACAAGTGTCACAGCAGAGCAGACTGCCCCCATCCCCACAGGCATCACAGTAGGAATGGTTTTGCATGCCTGAATGCCTCAGAGATGTGGTGACAGAGGCAGTCGCAGAGGAAGAAGAAGAGGAGGCAGTGGTAGTTGGTGTGGTAATAGTATTGATGTTGTGATTGGCTAAGGCATTTACTGAAGTGTGACTGGCTTTGCTCTTCTTTCCCACACCACGACCTTTCTGTGAGGAAGAAGGTTGAGGAGGGGACACTAGAGAGAGGATTTTCTGGAAAGAAGAACATAAAATTGGATACCATCTCAGCCAGTTGTGATGACAAGACACTAAATAGTGGCTGCCTTCATTCACTATTGAAAAGAAAGCGAGGAGAAACTTACATCCATCAATCCTTCATCTTTGTGCTCTGCCATGTTATCGGCTTTTACTGGGCTTACCGTTTATCAAGCCCTGGTAAGAAGAAAATGCTGAAACACATACAAGGCACATTGCACGACCAAGTAACTCCTTCCAGAAGACGTACACGCCTTCTTACAAAATGAGCCACTTTCAGTGATATTCTTTACCCCTAGCATGGAGTTAACTTCTAAGAGCCCACGAACTCACAGGAGCCAAGGTCAGTTGCTCGTCCGCGGCCATCTTTTGCATACGAAATGAGGCAAATCCTCGCGCTGACGTCACTATTACCAGGTTTTCAGTTACTGTTAGCCCGCCCATTTGTTGTGATAAAAAAGCGTAGCGCTGAGGAGCTGGCAGGAAGAAGGTGGGAGCAAACTGAGACTCGTAGCTATATATATTAGCTACCCGACATGAGTCGAGCAAAGGCTTCTCAGTCTCAAAGTGCCTCCACCTCCAAGACTTCTACTTCGAATGGCAATATCGCGAAGCACGCCACGACCAATAAAGTAACTGAAGCTGAGCTTCTTTCCAAAGATGAGATCACACCTGAAGATGTGATCAGGTTGGGGACAGCAACAGAAGGTAATTTAATTGATATATGGAGTAGCTGGAATGGGCACTAGTACTACACGCGAGATTAAAGTGCCGCGAAATTAAACTATCTGGTGGGGGTGGGGCTTTTTTGTACTTTGCAGAAAAGGTAATTGGCACTTCTCAAGCAAAGGATGTGGTGAAACTACTTATTTCAATGTGAATTTTTAGCATTGCCAAAACCTTCCAGTTACTTCTGCATTGTCTGTGCATATATGCAGCATTATCACAGATGCAGGGGCAGTGTTCTCCGACTAGTGTCATTCTTTAATGGATGACCTCTCCAGTTTTAAGACTTCTTCACAATATGTCACAATATGCTAAGGAATTTATGCGTTACCCATTGCTACCACTTGCAGTGTGTCGTTAAAATTGGATGTCAGCATGATTTGGTGCTTCTCAATATTATGACGTGACCATTTTTCATATTGTCTACCAGCTGTAAGACTCTGGTGCTCTTTGTAAGCTTACGGGAGAGGAATTGAGAGAGCAGCAAGCAGGTGCACTCAAAGTATCTTAGCAGTTGAGTGCATACGCACACGAAGAATCTTGTTTTGCATTCTTTGTGCAAATCTGATCTGTTGGCCTGCAACTACAGTTGAAGTGGGATAAATGTACTGTTAGCATCACCACGCCCTTCCCCATGGGGAGGGTTGGTAACACCAGGTTAAGCTGAAAGTCTCTAACACGGCTGTCAACTGTTCATCAGCACAAAAAATATTATTTCTTATTCTAATGCGCCATTTATTCATTGGTGCATGTTGTATGTTCTAGAATCTAAATGGCCAAATGGAATGTGAAGCCAGTAAGACCACGTAAAGAATGCGAGGTCAAGTAGCACGCAGGGGACAGATTCCAGCAGAACAAGATGGCTTCCTGGACTACTCACTCGAGTACTCCAGGAGGCAGAAGGAAGCATTGAACAGTTGCAGAACTATGTAGATCTAGACTTGCATAGATAAACGATCAGATAACCTGTGACCGGTGACGTGATATTTGACCGACCATGCCTGATTCAAGTGTGTGTGCCAGGAGGAGGAAAACCCTAAGAAACGACAACTACATCTTGCCGGTCTTACCTATAGCAGGTTCAATACAACAGCAAGTATTGTGCTGGAGTAGGCCAGAGCATAATTTTTTTTGTTGAGCTGAATTCGTATAACATGAGACAAAATGCTGACCGTGTACTCTTGTCAGAGTTACACAGGAACACAATAATCGGGTATCCTGGGCTACAGGATGCCAGATTATTTACTACTTGGTGGTTTTGGGAGGGAAGTGTCATCCACCACCCATTCCTTGCCAACTTGTGGTTAAGGTTATGAAGGCCATTGAGTGAGTTTGAACTGATCACATCTGTTCAGCCAGCCTGAGTGAACCAAACCTTCTGTGACCAGAGGATATCCAGTTCACCAAATTCATCCAGAATACAGTACATCTGATAATTAGTTTGAGATTTTATATTAATTAACCTGTACCAAGAACACAAAACAGGACTGCTAGTCTAATGCTTCAGCGGGATGAACGGTTTCTCCACAGGGACAAGAGTCTTTTGCCTTTTTATTCAAGGTGATAAAATCAAATCAGCTTTGAGATAGAATTGTATTAGAGCTATAATTATAGGGTTATGATTACACAGGCTACTGGCCCTTTGTTAATTTTAATTATTATTAGTGTGTATGTGTGCGGCAATGCTTTTCTTGTTTGTCTATGTAGTTGCTGTTAGTCTTCATTCACTTGGTTGTGTTGATTAAGACCAAGGAAGTGAAGTGTAGCTATGCCTTTCAACATCCAGATGCAGTTGCTGCGTGTTTGAGAAGGATATGGCTGCACAGAAGCGAAGTTGTTAAGCACCAGGACCCTGTGTAATTCTATAATGACATCAAAGATGACTTGACAAGCAATGCCACCACACCCTGAGCAAGCTAGGGAGAGGTCAGAACCTTATGGCCCAAGGAGAACGTGAAGCTGAGGTGAGTAAGTTTAATGTGTCTCCTTGCAAGATGTTAAGCTCTAACAAAGACAAGTCAGAGCATTAGATCTTGCATAGCTAAGTAAAAGTGCAAGGCGGGGTGGGGTTTGCGGAAGTTTGCGGAAACACGGCTCAGGTGCTTTATTTTGCGTGTAGTACTGAATTCCGTTGGTGTGGAGTTCACGTCACAATTCTTGTGTTGAGCCTGCTATTGTTACTGTAATGACATTGAAATTATAGGGTATCTGTGTCCCCTGGAAGCCAATATTTACGACATTGAATTCACCCGGTTCAAGCTTAGAGACTTGGATTCCCAGGCTATCCTGTTTGAAGTGTCGAAGCCTGCTGAGGAGGGGATACTAGAGGAGCTTTCACCAAATGCCGGACGTTATGTGCGGTATATGTTCCCCCCCGAGTTTCTCCAGCTGAAATCTGTTGGAGCTATGTGAGTGAGTGAGACGAGTGTGTGGGGGAGGGGGGGGGGGGGAATTGTAATGAGTATGGTGTGATCGTAACTGCCTATTTGTTTTTTTAGTATTCTTTGAACTCATTTTAGCTGGTTATAGGCAGACAGATACCACACAGAGAATAGAAAATTAGAGGGTAAATAATTCTGAAAATTACAGCCGGTTTAATTATTTCTGGCATACCAAACTATCCCCCCCCATCCACTATTAAAATAATTCCCTGATAACCCGTTAACTCGGAACTTGGTGAACATAAATCCTAGGTGACTGCCCTCACACTAAAATTTTAAATTTTTTTATGGGCTCCATTTCCCCCCCCCCCCCCCCCCCACATCCACTATTAAAATAATTCCCTGACAACCTGTTAACTTGGAACTTGGTGAACATAAATCCTAGGTGGCAACCCCTATCACCTAGCACACTAAAATTAAAAATAAATTTATTTTTTATTTTTTATGGACTCCATTATTATAGTATCAGTCCCTGGTGGTTACTATCATCAGCGTAGCATGGCTACTCCAAATTCCCTTTGAAGTGAGCTCCACCTGGCACTGCCCAGGTGAGTGGAGAAGTGGTGGTTCTCCATTGGATACCTGTGGCTAACCACAATTGTCTAAGATGCCGTGACCTCATGTAATTCTGTTGAAGTCATGCAATGGTACGGGGAGGAAGAATGGTACGGGGAGGAAGTGACACTGGGGAGGTCAGTTCTCCCTCTGGTTCTTGCTAAAATATTTGTGGAAAGATATCTCAATGCTCATTCATTCCATACCTGGCCTTGTGGATGATCTCAGATATTTCACATTCTGTAGCTACTCACTCCTTAATATACTCACCATTGTCTTCTTGCAGCTGTTCCCCCTACGTGTGTGTGTGTGTGTGTGTGTGTGTGTGAATAGACAGGTAGCTGGAGGAGGTGGCTAAAACATGAGAGCCTTGTACTTATTGGTAGACTATTGGTAGACCATGTCGATTAATAAGTCTTTGCACTTTGTAAGTGTTGTCCAGGAATATGCTGGGGACTGCATCAACAAGCTGAGCTCTAGCCATGTCTGTAGTCCTAGGCCCAACCCTGTAGCCTAGCCCTAGCTCCTCCTGCCATGTCTTTAGCCCTAGCTTCAACCCTGTCTATAGCCTAGCCCTAACTCTAACCCTGTCTATAGCTCTAGTCATAGCCCATTCCTTCCACATGCTACGAAAGAGACATTTCCCACAACAGTTCCTGGAAAATGTGGACGTATTATGTGCACTAAGTTGACCAGTCAACACTTCCATATGCCAAAATCTTTAAATTTAATCAATGTTGGGAGACAGTGGCTTATTGTTACACCACTACACATGCCACTAGTAAAGCTTGTAAGCTGTAGAGCTGAAAACTTTCCATTAGTAAACCTTTTTTGTAAAATTGGAAGGAAAGGCTGTTGGTACTGGCACACCCCTTTTTAGGCTTGCGATTCTTCTAGTGCGGGTGACTGACTGTATATCATGATCCTGGGGTGCTTCTATCCTAGGATACTACTTGGGATTATCCACATCCTTATCTCTAGAATCTCCCTAGGGAGCAATTGCCCTAGACCTAAAGTATCACTAGACTTAGCCCTAGAATATCCTAGACTTAGAATGCCCTAGCCCTAGAGTATCCCTAGTCTTAGCCCTAGAATATCCTAGACCTAGAGTATCTCTAGCCTTAGCCCTAGAGTATGCTAGACCTAGAATGCCCTAACCCTAGAGTATCCCTGGCCTTAGCCCTAGAATATCCTAACCTAGAATGCCCTAACCCTAGA